>JAOTAX010000006.1:3845562-3869592 GCA_025629825.1 Erythroxylum guanchezii | reverse complement strand
GGGGGGGGTAATGATCAGAAGAGATATACATCTCTAAATCTAGCGCTCTAATGGCAGTTAAGATCTGTAGCCTCCAGTTTAAATAATTATTTTGATCAAGCTTGAAGGGAAGATTGAAGTTGAGAATTTTAGCAATAGCAGAAAACTCAAGAGGGGCAGTGGAGGAGGTGATATTGCTAGTATCAAAGGATGTTGAGGATGCCATTGGGCAACTAGTCGTAGAAGGCCTGATACCATGTAAAGACTAGAATATGAAAGAATTTGAATGCAAAATGCTTGATCATTTATCTTATTGATAAAAGTGTACATTTATATACATTTCAACTATTAATGTGAACCATTGATCTTTTATTGTTTTGATCTAATGGCTGTTATTTACAACCGAATTCTGGCAATAACAAATGACAGTTATTTGAACAGCTGTAACATTGTTATAATTTGATGAAGTGCAAGTCCAATGGAACACTTCTAGAATGCTAAAGAAGAATGAAAATTGGATTTGGGTCAAGTCTACTGAAGTACATCTTTGGCTTATGTAAGCTGAAGGGATCTAGCCCACATGTAGATTATGTTAGTTTGTCCATTGCTAGCCTTTCTATATTGTCGAAGTCGTCTTCACCAACAATCACTTTAGACTAATTAACTATTTGTTAAAATTTTGGATAAAATTAACATTGTTAATCATATAATTAATAGCAAATTAAATTTACAGCAAAGTGAAAAATTATACATTTAAGTGATATTGTTAATAGTTTTAGTTATTGTTATAAAATTAGATAAAAATTTAAAATTTAAATGTTACCCAACTTGAAATAAATTATAATTTGAATTTGGTATTAATGTTGAGTTCAACTCTAGTTTTAGAAGGTTCTTCTGTAATTGAAAGTGGGACTTACCGTTAACTTTGACTAGAAGGTCAATCAATATAATCACTGGTCGTTCAGATTGACGCTGATTTTCCCGTAACATATGGAAGAAAAAGCAGATCTAGAAATGAAAACTACAAGCCACGTGGATGCACCGTCGTTTAAGGAAACAGACTAAAAGAGAGAGAATAAATGGGAGATGACCCGGATTCGAAATCCGCCGAATCCGTATCCGAGCTTGAATCGGAAGGCAAGGTTTATTGCGACGCCAGCGAGACCTCATGAGATCTCACCCTACTCACTCGAGACTTGAGACCAGCACGCAATACCACGACGAGACCTTTTCCCATCTCCCGTGAAATACATTCCACTCGCTCCCGAGTTCACGTGCGCAACACATCCCAATCAGAACCCTGTTGCAATCCATTTCTCTAATTCTCTCTCCAACTGGAGCAAAAGCGTGTACCACACGCAAGCAATAGAATCATTCCCTATTATCCAGTAAGTGTTGAGTTTTTTTATAAATATCCGCCGACACGACACACAGCAAAATCACCTGTCGTCTCTCTGGAGTCTGGACTCATTCAAATGCTCGAGAGGTTCCAGTTCATGCGAGAATAACGAAGGCGTTGATCGTACTCTATTCTATATGATATGAGGGAGCTGTTTTCGAAATATAAAAATTAAAGAAGCAAAAGCAGGCAAACAAACAAAACAAGTCGTTCCATTCTCTCCCCCTATATGTATAAATGTGAATTGTGCCAGTTCATTTCCTTTTTTAATCGAGCGGGTCGTTTCCGCCAACAGTTCACACCTACAGGCTTCCCTTTCCGTTTTAGATCTCTTAACGACCATTGAAATGAGTTTATGATTTCAGCGTTTTGATTCAGAGGTTGATTTGATTCTCTCAGCCAAATGGACGGCGCTGATGGTACGGTGAGGCTTGCTGCTTTGAACTTGAGGCCCGATCGAGGGGGCTTGGATTCCCGTCCTGACGTTTCGGTTTCGTCTCCTGTTACGAGGCAGAAGGCTGCCGCCGCCAAGCAGTTCATTGAGAATCACTATAAGCATTACTTGCAAGGACTTCAGGATCGGTTAGAGAGGTAAAGATGACTGACTCAACTTTCCTGTTTAAAGTTTAACGGATCCTATTATGAGTTTATTTATAAGCTTCTTGTTCTTATGCTCTGTTTCAGACGTCGAACGCTTCAGAGGAGAGCACAAGAGGCTCGAATATCGAATGAGGAACAAGAAGAGATGCTCCGGAATTTGGAGCGGAAAGAAACAGAGTATATGAGGTTGCAGAGGCGTAAAGTTGGAATTGATGACTTCGAACAGTTAACTGTGATTGGTAAAGGTGCATTTGGTGAGGTAAATATGGAAACTTCACGACTTTTCTGAACCACTTTCATCGTTCTATTAAACGTTTCCTTTTTTATTTTGGTGAAATGCTTCGATGTACATGTGCTTTTATGTGTTGCTCGATCATGTGTATCTTCTGTTTTTAGACCCTGAAGATTTTAGAGTTCTTTATCTAAGCTTGAAAGGAACCATATTAACTGCAAAGGACAAGTTATATGTATCCTATTCACCAACTGCAGGTCAGATTATGCCGAGCTAAAAGCACCGGAGAAATTTTTGCCATGAAGAAACTGAAGAAGTCTGAGATGCTTAGCCGCGGACAGGTGAGCCCAGATTGGTGTTCATAGTTATTCCGTCGTTGCCCTCGAAGTAATTAGAGCATTAAGTGCCTTTTTTTTGAGGGTGGGCCATTCAGCCTGAATGATCTGACACCAGGGAGAGAGAGTTTCAACGGAACTCCTATCATCGTAGTATCATAACCTGAGGGCAGAGGAATACCTCAAGTTTAAAACATTCTGATATAATTTAAATCCCTGTACGCTTCTTCATCTGAAGATGTTTTGAATGACACATTCGATCGATGAAATGGTCTCGATACCTGAAAGAACAGGATCACTATTATTATCGTTTTCTAATTTTCTGGCTATGGACATTTGAGACGTGTAGGTAAAATGTAACCTCAATCCAATTGCGTAAGAATATAGTTGCTAGTCAAGGATTTTACCGTCTGAATTCTTAAACAAAACCACATACATTCTGGGCACATCATGATTGTTATTTGCCTTTAATATGTTTCTTTTCTTCGTCAGGTTGAGCATGTACGATCCGAAAGGAACTTACTTGCAGAAGTTGATAGTCGGTGCATTGTAAAACTTCACTATTCTTTTCAAGATTCTGGCTTCTTGTACCTTATCATGGACTATCTACCTGGTGGAGACATAATGACATTACTCATGAAGGAAGATATTCTGCCTGAAGATGTTGCCCGTTTTTACATAGCAGAAAGCATCCTAGCTATCGATTCAATCCACCAACACAACTATATTCACAGGTAAGCATCCTAGCTATCGATTCAATCCACCAACACAACTATATTCACAGGTAGGACAACCTTGTCTCGTACAGCTTAGTCTCTCAATTTCTATGTTTCTTCCAGTAAGTATTTGTGTATGTTCGTTGTGTATTTGAGAAAAGAAATAGTTTCGTGGGTTCGAAACATAGAATACACTACAAGAAAATTAGCTTTTAGCGATAGAATATTACTGACGGAAACAGTACTTTAGTTACGTATTTCGGATTGAACGTTAAAGGGTAAGAAATAAAGAAATAAAGAAATACTTGATTTTGGTCTCCATAATTTCAAATGAGCTTTCCAAAGCCGAAACGAGCGCGAATCTGTCGCCGTCTGCATAGGAACTGCTCTTCGAGACACGGTTAAGGTTTTTCTACAGTTTTCTCAAAACGTAAACTCCCTTAACGGATCAGAGAATTTTTATGCTTACGATTGATATGAGCAACTGCAGGAAACCTTAACTTTTATATATAGCTTTCATATCGGGCCTCTCTATCACATGTCCGATATGGGTCCGGTCCACACTAATCAGGATCTATTTTCTACACGGACTTCGACTCATTGATTTAGATCATTTATTGAGCTACTTTTGTTATCTTTATCTTGATCAAATTACGTAACTTAACCGATAAGTTATGAAAAAACTGAAAATTGCAATTAATAGTTATCCAACTTTATGAGAAATAACAAAATTGTCCAACATTCTCTCCCCTGGACAAGCATTAATTGCAGTTTTGACTCTAGTTTAAAAACAGTTTAAAAACTCGGTTAAGCAACGCTACTGAATTAGTCGACTAGGTTTCAAAAACGAAACATTTGATTCAAAGATAACGAAAGCCCATAATTCCATCCTACAAGGATTTTGATACCGAAAAGTATCAAATACACGTGTCATGTACGACACAGATCCAATACAATCACGTATACCTAATATTTCACTAACATGAATGGAAAAATGAAGTGTGGCAAACTAAGATGATACCTTTATGATATAAATTATATCATCTTCGTTTGTAGGTCTCGATTTCTCCAACTTTATGATAAACTGCATTGGAAAAATCCTTTTTTCTCTTATCGAATGCTAAACAACATTAGAGAAAACTTGTTTCCTCTTACCAAATGTTAAAATGCATTAGAGAAAACCTTTAGGTTCTCCAATTGAATGCTAAACTGCATTAGAAAACCTTTATGAGATTAAAAACTTATACCCCTATCTAGGCATATGCTGACATGTTGCGGTATTTGCTGATGTATTGTTGCTCGGTATATAACTAGGCATTTGCGGTAATTAGTTTAGCTTGGTATTGTTGCTTGTTTCTCGGATTGTGCTTAACTTCTAGAAGGATACTGGTTACTACTGTCATGTAGGACTTAAGAGGGGCGATTGATGGTAGGGCAATTAGTTGCATGCCATTATGTATTTTGCATGTTAAGAGATTACCTATGATTTCTCTTGCTTTTACATAACTCTTTATTCTTTATAAAGTTCTGATTTACCAACAAAAAAACTTATATCCTCCTATGTTATGTCAAACTTCATGGATATCTGTATAAAATTGTATGCGTTTAAATGACATAGACACAAAGCCAATCTGTATATATGCCCAATGACCTTTAAATGCTTGAGATCGACACAAATCTTAAGAATTTTATATGTATTATGATAATATACGATAACTTGTATTATCAAGGATAAATGATGATCATCTTTATTGATGAATCTTCATACTATCATAATACTTCAAATGTCTAAATGTACATGCATAAAGCAAACATAACGATTCCCTAACTAACAGTGACTAAGGACGTCAAAACACCTATACGGTATACTTGTATCACAAACACAAGTGGGCAAAGTCCTTTAGTTAAAGGATCGACTATCATTTTCTCAATTGTTAAATGCTCCAAATCTTAATGTTACCTTTTTGTATCAACACCTTTATGACCAAATAATTGACCTTTAAATACTAAGACCTTTTGATATTCTTTGTTGTTATTAAACAACATAGCAACAAGATTATCACAGTACAACCGAATGAGTCTAGCTATTGAATCGACAACTCAGAAATCAAGTTTTTGAGCTAAACCGTCTATAAAGTAGCCCCTTGGCATACACTTTGCATGTATAGTTGAGGAAGTCACCGGTGTCTACTTGACACTTTTCCACAATATTGCACCATCTGAAAACTTAAAACTATAACCTTTAGTAGACTTTCGATCATCCAGACAGCTAAATTTGAATTTGAATTCCCTATAAGGTTTAGTTTGTTGATTGTGCTATATGTCAACATATAATTCTTGGTTCCTTTAAGTATCTCAACACTCGTTAACTGCATTTCAATGGTCTACATCTGGATTAACCAGATATTGACCAAATAGTCAAATAGTAAATGCAATGTCCCACTTAGTACATACCAAGCATGCATCAGGCTATCAACCATATTAGTATACGGAACATTCCTCATACCCTCTCTATTTACTTTATTCTTTGGATACTGTGTCAAAGATTATCTTCCACTATGAGAGATAGATGCTATAACAAGTTTACAGTTAACCCTATTAAACCTTTATAACATATACTCAATGTATGCACTCTATGAGAAGCCTGATGAGTGTTGAGATCTGTCCCGGTGAATCTGAATACTTGAGACAAAAGATGCTACGTCAAGGTCCTTCATATCAAAATTCTTCACCAAAAGTTGCTTAACTTTATACAACATGGTCAACTAATTTGACGTGAGCAATATATCATCCACATGCAGTAATATGAAGATAATTTTGCTTCCCCTGACCTCATAGTACAAGCATCTTTTATTTTTATTTTTTATGAAGCTGAAAGAGGTCACAACCTCATCAACTATAAGTTATTACTTTCGAGAGGTTTGAAGTAAACCATATAATGATTTGCATAACGCACAAACCATGTTAGCTCCATCTGGATCCTGAAACCCTTTAGGTTGTACCATATAGACCTCTTCATAAAGGTCTTTACTTAAGAAAGTAGTTTTGACAGCCATCTGATGTAACTCTACATCATCATGAGCTATAATTGTCTTAATTACTCAAAATGTATTCTCGTAATGTATCCTACGAGGATACGAGAGAAATGGTAACATTAAAGTTAATCTATCTCCCTGAGTGAACCATTAGGCAACTAAGCGAGCCCATAAACTGCTGAACTTTATACGGAAATCCTTTAGGTTTAATCTTCATTTACAACTGATGAGTTTGCAGTTTTGCTGTCAATCAACTGGCTCCCAAACCTTACTATGCTTTGAATTGCATCTCGTCATCCATTGCATCCCACTACACATCTACATGGGGTCCAGAAATAGTTTATGTAAAAGTAACTGGATTCGAAACATGTCTAATATCATAGTTTTGTTTACCTAATAGACTATGTTATCAGATAGGATAGTAGGTTGTCTCACTCTAGTGGATTTACTTAACTGCATTAGATCTTGTACCCCCAGGAACCTTTGTGTGTACAGGTATTAATTCCTATTCCTATATAGGCATGATACAGAGAACTAGATTCATCGGATCTAAATATATGAGTAGTGGGTACATGATAACTGTAGTATCTGCCCTGCTATCATCCGAAGGGTCAAATGATCCACCATTATCATAGACATTGTACTCTAGAAATTTAGTTGTTTGTGATTCCACTATTCCAGTCCTCCTTCTATACAGTAAAAGTTGTAGCCTTAAAATGGTCGAAATATCTTACTAATACCAATGAGCAGAATGAGCATGCAATCTTTCTTTATAAGGATTATTCTATCTCAGAAGGACAACCCCATATGCGAATGTGTGCAACGCTGAGTTTTCAAACTTCTAGATAATTAGGTATAATAGCCCTGTTCTGCATTGACTTCTTCAAGTCCTTTAGGATGCAATTATACCTTTAGGCAACACACCATTTTGCTTAGAACTACTCGACATAGTTAATTAAGTCACTATTCTAACTGATTCCAAATATCTGGTAAACGAACCTTTTAAAGTCCTGAAACACCATGTTTGTTATAATATTCTCCTCTATGGTCAAATATGACTATCTTGATGAATTTCTCAATTGGTTCTCAACCTTCAGTCTTTAAGCAAGAACACATAACTGTAATGAGAATAATCATCAACAAATATCAGAATACATTTAGAATTGCACAATGCAACCGTATAAGGTCTATCAATATCTTTATGTATCAGACTCATCAAATTAAAAGCATGAGTTGACTTAAATATCCTTATTAATCAACTTACCCCTGCAACAGTCATCACATTTTCCCAGATCATCATAATCTAGGAAAGCAACCTTGGTCAATCTCTCAACCCTAGCTCTAGAAATGTGACTTAAACTTTTACGTCACACCATATTCATCAGGGTTCTTCATTTCATAACTTCTTTAGCAAGATACGAAGAAGCATATATCTAATTCGAGATAAGACACATCATATACAAACCATATGACAAGAAAGTTGTATCATTATGTTTTGCATCAAACAACAAATGCATAACAGAAGCATTAAATACAAAACATTAACCCTCTTTGTCAAAAATTGATGAAAAGATCATATATAAAATGTGTCGTGTAAAACCTAAATGAACCTTACAACAAGGTTCAGTACGTATATTCCCCATAGATATTACTTCTACTTATTCATTGTTGTGAACCATCAGTTTCTCCTTTCCTTTATTTGGTTTTATCCTGGATATGAACCCCTGCATCGTGGAAGCACCTTGATTAGATGCTCCACTATATAGTTACCAAATACTTAATGCAACTATTATAAATTAGATTCATTAATTGATAAGCCAATGAGTTACCTGATGGTCTTAGTCTTTCCTTTTAGACCTTATACTGCTGGCTTCTTTATGTCATGCGGACCTTTACTAGCACTAGATTGACCAGCATCAGCATGTGGAGAAGATTTGAACTTTCTACCTTTGAACTTAACGGGCTTCATCTTTGCCTTCCCTTTAGTTGCTTCGAGGGTAGTAGGAGTAGCTAACTTGAGTTTCTGTTTTTAACCAACACAATGGGCTATCAAAGTATTGAAGTCTTATTACTCATTCAGCGAGTAATATGTCATCACCAGATTACTAAACTCTGGAAGGAGTGTGTTCAGAGTCTGGTGAACAATGAAGACATCAAGAAAATAAATGTTTAGCATCTTCAGTCTAACGTGAAGATGAATCATTCTTGATATGTACTCCATTATTTCCCCTTCTCCTGTATACCTCATGGAGAATAATTCTTTCATCAAGGTACATGTCTCAACATTAAGTGAGACTGTATACTTCTGAGAGACATTACCAAGAAACTCCTTCGCTATGTTTATGTCCGGAAATCCACTAAGTTGATAGTCAGGTATGGATCTCTTAATGGTCATAAGACATAATCTGTTAGACCGATCTCAGGCTTCATAGGTTGCTTTATTAGCTCTCGAGCTCATGGATGTAGGTGGAGATGTCCTATTCGTCCGTATGGCCATATCAACCTCAGTTATCTTTATAGCATTCAATACATCCTCCGTCCACTTCTTTGTATTGAAACCAGTTAGGGTTTTAATGGTGACACTGATTTTGTTGACCAAAAAGGTGACTTCAAAATGGTATTGTTTAAATCAGCACAAATGTAGGACAACAGCAATACTCAAAGCCATTAAATAGTATCTTTACTAAAAATTCGGTTACACATATTATGAAACACCTGTGAGCTGAATACATAATATATGCAATTAGATCTCCATATAAAAGTGATCAGAGTATAAACCATCAACTCTCATGACACTTCTACCTGTGGGCGAATAGATCATTCAAACAACGACTTTCCTTTATCTAATGCCTTTGTGCATATCCTAAAAACTCATGTAAGGCTAACACCTGTGGGCAGAATAACCAAACATAAGACTAGAGACATCCCCTAACGTGTAAGTAGAATAATTCAAAATACTGACTCGAAAAGCCACTGTGGTGACTACATCCTTATCAGCTCTCAAAAAGCCCACAAATACAAGGGATACATCTTTATGTTATCCTCATATTCTTTATGGGCATATAGTATGTGACAAAGTAACATCAATCAACGCAAAAATCTGAATGAACAGTCTCATTGTCACACACTCGTGCTGAAGACATTATCTGAAAACTTTATTTGAGACTTTTGCAAAGGAAAAATCTCAGTAGAGCAACTATCGTGCATCACCGGATATTGAACTGACCACCTTAGACACGATGACCTCATGTATCTCCCTTATGGCTAGTTCGTTACACGAAAATTTAATCAAAAATGACTTTAGAATTTCTTAAAACCTTTTCCAAGTAACTATCATGCGATCTCGAATACTGAACATGAGACCCGAGATACGAAAACTTGAAGTATCTCTCTCATGTGATGTCCGAAGCATGAAAATTCACTCAATCAAATTTAGAACACCTTAATTCCTTTCTTGGAGTTAAACTTTAATAAAACTTTTCGGCAAGTTTTGGGCAGATTTTTCATGCTTCCGAGCTCGTTTTCACCCTGTTTATCAGGGTTAAATACATGTATATTAGTTTCATGCAATAAAAAGCAAGAAAAAATTGAGAAACAGAAGTTAAATCTCCGAAAACCTTATGGAAAGAAAACTGAAAAATCTTCATTTTTAACCACTCGATCACGTCACTGCTCTGAAACCATGTGTAATACGTAACGGTACCCTAGTTACGTATCCCGAATTGAGCGTGAAAGGGTAAGAAACGAAGAAACACGGAAAATACCTGATTTCGGTATCCATAATTTCAAATGAGCTTTCTGAAGCCGAAAGGAGTACGAATCCACTACCACCTTCATGGGAACTGCTGTCTAGGACACGGGTAAGGTCTTTATACAGTTTTTTAAAACGTAAACTCTCTTAACAGGTCAAAGAATCCTTATGTTTATGATTGATATGAGCAACTGCAAGAAACTTTAATCTTTATATAAAGTTCCTATATCGGGCTTTCCCATCACAGACCCGATATGAGTCCGGTCCACACTGATCAGGATCTATTTTCTATATGGACTTTGACTCATTGATTTAAATCATTTATTAGGCTACTTTATTGTCTTTATCTAGATTAAATTATGTAACTTAACTAATAAGTTATTAAAAGACCGAAAAATGCAATTAATAGTTATCCAACTTTATGAAAAGAAGACAAAATTGTCCAACAAAGACTACTATGATATACATGTAATTGAAATGACAACTATTTGGCCCCACCTCCCATGTTAACGAGATCAATCTTCATATGTTGGATGGATAAGTAAAGCATGAAACTATTGGATTGGTTCATAAAACTTTGTAACTTGAATATGGGTGAGAAAGGTCTTGGAAGGCCACCATTATAAGTTTGCTAGGCTAGCCACTTCCATTGTGTTATTAAAGAGGTTATAACTTGACCTAAAAATGGGTCATTCTTGATTGAGAAAGTTGATTTTCAGTTTCCCCTGTGTTTACTTTGGCACAGGGACATTAAACCAGATAACCTGATACTGGACAAAAATGGCCATTTAAAGCTTTCAGATTTTGGCTTGTGCAAGCCCCTTGATGAAAAGTATTCAACAATTTTGCTGGAAAATGAAGATATTGTAACTCAGGAATCCTCAAATGAATCTGGGGGCCATGCAGGCAGTGAGAAAGCACCTTGGTCTATGCCGAAAGAACAATTGCAACAGTGGAAACGAAATCGCCGTGCATTGGTAGTATCTTTGTCGCACTGATCATGAATTGTTTACGGGTCTCACTTACAATTATTTGTATTGTGAATTTACTTATGGAATTCTAAAGTGTTGTGCACTCAGGCTTATTCAACTGTTGGAACTCTTGATTATATGGCGCCAGAAGTCCTGTTGAAGAAAGGGTATGGAATGGAGTGCGACTGGTGGTCAATGGGGGCAATCATGTACGAGATGCTCATAGGTTATCCTCCTTTCTGTTCAGATGGCCCAAAGATCACATGCCGAAAGGTTGCCTAAATCATGGTTCTCAATTCAACTATTTGATTTTGACATTGTCTACAAGTTAAATAGGCGTTATTTCATGTTTTTCAGATAATAAATTGGAAAACTTGCCTCAAATTCCCCGAGGAACCCGTAATATCGTATGAGGCTAAAGATCTAATATCCCGCTTGATGTGTGATGTAGAATCAAGGTTGGGTACAAGAGGTGTGCAAGAAATAAAGGTAAATGTTCCACATCCGTTTCACTTTGTCAGTGTCATGGTAGTATAAACATTATATCATTTTGCTGCTTGTGGAAGTAATTCTGCCACTTTGTTTTGGTACAACACTATTGTGAATCCTTTTGCTTGATCTTACATTTATGGTGCCATGAAACTTCTATGTTCTCGTCCATGGCTTCTTAATTTCATGGTTTTCTCGCCCAGTTTTCTGCATTAAGTAACTCTAACGTTTCAGGCACATCCATGGTTCAAAAGCATTGAGTGGGATAAGCTGTATGAGGAGGAAGCTGCATACAAGCCTACAGTCAACGGAGACATGGATACACAAAATTTTGAGAAATTTCCCGAAGTGAGTGCCATGTTGTGAATGGTGTACCTGTATTGTCGTATGTGGTGAAATTGCTAAGATATATTATGCCCCTTACAACCTTGGAAGTGATTCAACTAAAAAAAGCTTATTTGCTAACTCGAGTTCCATGGCAGAGGTAATGTATTTCCGTTTTCCACCTTCCCGAACTTTGCCCCCGTCCTTTTCTCCAGAAGTCCATTTTTCTACACTCTTCAACATATTGCCTTTTGTCTTAGCCTAGTTCTTTTTAACACCTCGAGTTTAAATTCTGAGCTTCTTCTTTCTTTTGTTTTTGAATAGTCCTTAACCCATTCTAAGACCAACATGACGAAGAGTACAGGATTCTTTGACTCTTTGTTCGTTTAGAGTATAAAGCTAATATACTCTGTTGTTCATTAGAAACAATTGGACTTCTTACCTCTGGAACAGATTTTGAAGTCCAAGAACTTTAACTTCTTCTTTAGTTAGATAATCCTCTCCTTACGTTTTAATTGAAAGCTAGTACAGTATGACCGCAGATTATTGTTGCTTGTAATAGCAGCATAATAGGTTTTACTCTTTCCTCGTCCTACTTAAAAGGAATGGGATATATATATGGTAAGCTTTTTCTTTTCTTGCAGTTGGAAGGTCAACCATCCACAATACCCTCCGTTGGACCTTGGAGGAAGGTATGAATCATCAGACCTTAAAACGAACACTTTCATGTTCACCTTCTCATGTCACGAATGTGCAATTGTGGTTATAAATTATTTTCTTTTATGTTCTCCTAATTGAGCTGATTTTTTTGTGAATATAATTATTTTATGCCGATATCTAAGTATATAGTTTTCATCACATGGAGGAAGAGTTGGAATACTATTGGTTTGAACTTTTCTGAAGTTATCATCATGAGTAATTTGTGTCCTTTTGCAAGAAGTCTTATTTACTAGCTAGACATTGTGGCTTCTGTTTTAAGGAGTTCCAACGATGTAACTCTCCTTTGTTATTTCTATGTTTTACCTGTTCTGTGGAACAGATGTTGACCTCAAAAGACACTAACTTCATGGGATTCACTTTTAGAAAATCCGACGTCCTTAAATCAGTGGAAAGTTCAGGTAAGCTAGTTTGTAATGTTAGTGTCTCTTCAGTAACCTTGTTCTTTACTCGCTTTCATCTTATTGTACATTGAACCTAAGAACTAAGCAATAATATAATTTGGTTTTACAATAAAAAATACTTTGGGCACTCAATGGCTGCCGATGCATAAATTCAGAGCTCTGCCTGATGTATATATTTTCCTTGCAGGCACGTACGTAAAATCCAAGGCACCTTCAAAGGCTCCGTCTTTAGTGTCCTTATTAGGTACAACGTCATTTCCTCTTCAATAAGTTTTAGCTTCATTTGGAGATGCTGTCTGGTTGTTCAAAGCAACTGATATCCTAATGCGTTCCACATCAACCATTTCCCTGTCTACTAAATGATTCATGTGAAGAAGCTGACAATGTCAAGTTAACCATCAGCGTCAATCATTTGCGAGTTTGTTTTTAACATGCTCTTATTTCTGGGAAATTCAGGTCAAATTGACTTGCAAGAAGAAGTAATACCCGATGGAAAACAAACCGGAACCTTGACCTTGAGCTTTAACCATTGCCAAAACAACGCGTAGAATGTGATCGCGTCGCGCATGCTAATAAAGAGGAAGTACATACGAATACGACATTGAATTGAATTGCAAGATTTGTCGTAAACGAATACGGACAAGGACATTAAATCAGCCTCAACTCAAGAGTTGATGAGTTCTTGAGCCCTATACGCTATTCTACATTTGTCAAGATCAGCCGCCCAAAGCAAGCGTCATCCAGTCCATGCTTGTCCCATGTGTACGCTCCTTGTTACAACCAATCTTACACATCAGAGAGAATTTGTATTCTTGCTCTCATCTAGCCAGAACATTGGTTACATAATTCACCGTCTATGATTGTTACGGAAACTTGTTTAATTTGGATTACGTATATCATCTGAATGTTTACAGAGCACTCACCAAATCACGAGTCGCCAAATTAAGGATAGCCAACAGAATGCATATGCTTCTATTCTATCTTCGGGATATATTCAATTCACACTATTGTAACTAAGATATTTACGAGATATTTATAGTTTGTTCATCAAATTTAATTACAACTTTAAAATATTGATCGGTCGGATATTAAAAAGTTCAATAACACGTAATCTTACCTTTTTTAATTACGAGTAAAAGAAACCAACATTTTTAAAAGTTTTATATATTTTTTAAAATTATCATTTTAAAATATGTTATTGATTTTGCCAAGTTGTTTTAACATAGTATTAAATTTATAATAAAAATTAAATTTTTAATTAAAATCTTTGTTCATATTTGTATATAATATAATATAAAATTCGTGTTTGATTTGGTTTAAATGTATCTGGCCTGAGGAGATTCCAATGATAAAGTGTGCCGGAGGTTGAAAAAGGGTCAAGGGTGCGACAAGGAAAGTGCAGTTACAGTGCCACGCAACCTTAACGCACAAGAGAAGGCAAGAGATATTTTCCACCGGAAAAAAATATCTGGGCTTTCACTTCACCAAACTGACGTGGCAACTCATGGTCCCACGACACGTGTAAAGGTCGTGACACTGTATTCTCCTGTTGTCACACTTTTAACACCCCCTTACAAAACCCAAAACAAGAAGAGAGCAAGTTTCTATGTTCTTCTCTTCTCCAAGTCCCCTTGCGAAACAAAACTAAGCCTTTCTACAAGAGTTATGTGCACAGAAATATAGAGTGCTATTAGTAATACAATGGATGGTTTCAGGAGAATTGAAGGTGGGGTTATCAGATCTCAAACGTCAGGGTTAACGACCGACGAGTCGGGCGAGTCGGCTACTTCTGAGGTGAGCAACGTATTCTCTGATTCGTCTTCTTTTTCTTTTTTAGTTCATAGTTTCTTTTTGTTGCAATTTTTTTTTTCAGTTCACCCCCACTTTTTTTTTTTCCTTTTCAATATGTTGAGCGTTGTTGTTCTCTTTTTGTTCTTTTGGACTGTTGGGGTAGCTTGGATTTCCATCTTTCTTCCATGTAATACGCAGCGAGTAAGCAGAATCACAAAGAAAAGGAACAAAGAAGAACTTTGTTGTCTTCTTAGCACCTTAGATTTAGTAGAAAGGCTTTGTCTGGAAATGATCTTTTCGTCTCCAAAGCTTCGATTTTTATGAACATAAAAACCTGTGCAACGCTTCTCTTAGATCTTTGAAATTGAAGCAAAATTGTGAATTAACCTTCCTTATTAAGTAGTTAGTGCCCAGACCAAGTTCTTGCGTCCACTTGGAGACTTGGAATCAATAAACGACAAGGTTCTTGACATTGATCATTTATCTATTACCAGCACTTGCATTTCCTAATTTACTTGGTATTATTAGAGACGATTCTTTCAATTTCTTAACGACTGAACTCCTAAATTCGAGCCCTTTTGCCAATTTGGGATTGATGATTGCTTATCCTTTTAAATAAAGAATATAATCGTGTTGTTAAATGTGTTGTGCAGGGTTCAGCAGTCACGAAATCTATGTCCACAGAATGGACAGATGAGAAACATAGCCTTTATCTTAAATCCATGGAAACATCATTCGTCATCCAACTGTATAAATCTATGAATCTTCAGGGCTGGCGCTTGCAGAAGGAAGCATCAGATCCAAAGTTATACCGACGAGTTCATTGCGGTGATTGTAATCATTCTGGTCAGGTTGGAAGATGCTCCTTTTTGTTGGATTCTCTTTATATGTTTGGTTTTTGATGTGTTGTCCTGTACCTTGTTTAAAACATATTCAAGTTTAAGGTTCTTTGACTTGGCTGATGGCAGAAAATGAATTATGAGAGGACTCAAACACAACGAAATATGAAAGAAGAATCCCGTGATCATCTGGAAAATACGTGGATTCAACGCTTTATGTCTGTAAGGAAACCTCAAGCTGTGGGATCTCCTGATCTCCTGGAGACGTCTGCACCCAAAAGTCCAAAATTCGATTTAAATGGCAAGATGGCAACTTCTTGCGGGTCAGCAGCAAGTTCAAAGAGTTGTCGTCTACCTCACTCGTTCTCCTATAAGCATGAGCTAGTTGATTGCAGCAAAGGTACTCTCAACAGAATTTTTGGTTTGTTTCTCAAAAGTTGACATATCAGCCTTCTTCTTGTTTAATTCTATTTCTTAACTTCTACAAGTGTTTATTGGGTTGGTTGATTCTGTGTTCTATGTTTACTTTTTACTTGTATGATACTTCCAAACTCCTTCTCGGATGGCACTATGTAATTTAAAGTAATTAGACTTGTATCAATTACATCAATACAATTAGAGCCTTAATTTATAGATATTAGAAACGTAAGGTTACTCTTTTGTTACCAGAAAGTTACGGGTTCAAGTCATGAAAATAACTTCTTTGTAAAATATAAAGAGAAGGTTGGGTACAATTAATACCCCTTTTCAACCCTCCGAAAATAGGGAACCTTGTGCACTGAGTTAGTCCTTTAAAAATGTATATTTGCTTGACTAATAGCAAAAGAATCCCTCCCTCCCATTGATTTAAATGTTTTCTTTCATATATGATTGAATTAAGTTTGAAAAATGATCTTTCTGTTATAGATGTCTATAATACTTCTGGTTCTAATACCTTTTTTATGGAGAGAATGGCACCATTCTGATTCTTAACTTACTGTCTTGCTTTTAAAACAATTTTCATTGTTCTTGTTCTCGTAGAAGTATCAGATCAGAACTTCGTGGATAGAGATGTTGAAACTGAGAAGGCAAGTAATTCTTGTCGTTCAAAAAGGATGAGAACTTCAAGAACTGATGCTTCGAGTAGTGATCAGGTGATGACCTAATTTAACTTTGTCTCACAATAATTTCTGGACTACCATCCTTACTCTTATCAATTGTTACTGCAGGTTGTCCCAAATGGGAAGCCTCTCGACAAGTGATTCTGCTAAGAGGTGCTTTTCTGCACCCTATGAAGAGCTGAAACCACCGAGTGGAGCTTGGTTAGCTTGGCTGGCTTGTGTCAAAAGATTTTTAGCCCCGAAGCAACTGAAGTAGAATATCAAAATATTCACTTCGATTTGTTGCATCCAAAGAAGAGTTAGAGAAATCACTATTAGTAGCTACGAATCTTTTAGTTTGTTCTTTTTGTGTATAGTTTATATATGATGCTTAGCATATCAGGAAACTGACGTAGTTGCTGTAAGGTTCATGCTCAGGTTGTGTACAGGGATATGAGTTGTGTATAGGATAGTATTTCGTTTGCTGTTTGCCTGTTTCTACCATTTTAACCTCATATCATAAATAATGAAAATATTTATCATTATATGATAATTATTCTTTAAATAAAATTTAATTTGTAAGAAATAATTTTAACTAATGATTAAAAAATCTAACCAATTTGGCCTTTTTAATCGTAAAAATTTTAAATCGTTGTAATTTTTTTTTGGGTAAAGTTTTTAACTTTTCTATTTAATTTATTTTAATAATTTTTTAGTTAAAAATTGATTAATTTATTTATTAATCGGTTAATTTTAGTAAATTAATAATATTTTAAAATTTTTTAAAATTAATTAATTTTTATTTAATATTTTAATTAAAATTTAATTTTTTAATAGGTAAAAATATTTTAATTATATTTTAAACTTTAATTTTTAGTCTTATTAAAAAAAACGCTGTACATAAATAATACAAGAATTAGTGATTAAAGTAATTATTATTATATAAAAAATCAAAATTAATGTTAAAAACAAGAAGTATAATGTTTAAATTATATTATTACAAACTTAAAATATAAAAACAAAGGGAAATTAGAAAGAAAGCAGCCAACAACGACCATGAAAAGTTGAAACCATCAAAATGACTCAAATACGCAACGGCTTTAGCATAGTCAGACACGTGCATAAAACTCAAAGCAGGCAAATGAGCTTTGACATTTCTCAGACTGTTGTTGATTCAAATCCCTAACTTCTCCTCCTCCTCCACTTCGCATTCCCCATTCGCGCCTTAATTATCTCTGTATAAGGTATCATCTTCTTCTTCCTCAAATTTGTTAGGGTTTCCATGCTCTGATTCTACTACTTTTCTTCTTCTTCTCCATTTCTTTTTTGGCTTCAAGGCTTATTCATTCTTCAACATTGGGGTCTGTAATTGCAAGTATTTTAAATGCCGCCATTCATGCCAACCTCACGGACCGTCTTCAACCTAATGACGCGTAAGAATGGAGCCAAGCAGTTCATTTTCCCAGCCAAAAGCTATGCGCACAAGCTCTATCAGATTCGGTGCCTGAGTAACATCGCTGGTGGTCCGTCTTTCAATCACCAAGTAATTGATAACCAAAAGGATTTTAATCTCACGTTAGGGAGCTTTCACGACAACCCAAATGCTATCGTTCAGAAAAGACGCTTTCTTGGTTGCGGTGATGGCGAAGAAGGCGGTGTTTTGTCCAAGGTTTACGAAGAGAGGCGCGTTTTGGGGTAAAATTTTTCTTCTTTGTCCCTTTTTCTTTTAGTCACTAATCAATGAGTTTGTTTTGCGTTTATTTTATTGAAATTCGGTCTTTTGTTTTAGGGAGAGGTAAAATATAAACGTTGCTGTGCAGGTACTCTCCAAATCAGTTGTTTGATGTAGTTGCGGCAGTTGATTTGTATCATGGATTTGTTCCTTGGTGTCAGCGTTCTGAGATAATAAGACGATTTCCGGATGGATCGTTTGATGCTGAGTTGGAGATTGGTTTTAAGTTTCTGGTTGAGAGCTACATTTCTCATGTAGAATTAGACAGACCAAAACGCATAAAGGTAATCTATTTGTTTGACATGCTTTATTTAGACATCTAGCTGTAGAGATTGATTTTCTTCTAACGTGAATTATGCAACTTAACGTATGACCTACTATTGGCCGCCATACTCTGGTTTAGCCATTGGTAAAATGAGCCGGTTGGGGATATGAACGTTAGCTGAGATTTTAGCGGTTCTTTCATTGTGGAAGCTAAAGCTATAGAGCAATGTGATGATCCAAATTGAAAACTCTATCCTTTGAAAAGCAGAGCAGACTAGGGCTATCAAGATTTTGTGCCTGGGTTCGTATGTGTAGAGGATGTGCTTCATTTTTAATTTTAAAATGAATTGGAAGTTCAATTTTCAAAGTGAGGTAGCAACAAGGTATTTGAATGTCCTTGATTAGATGACTTTCTGAATATTATGCCTTTCTTTTATGCTAGAATCTATTTCATGAAGGAAACTGCCCTTGTTTCTTAATGTAATATACTGTTCTTTGTTTTAGTGTGCATCTCAACATTTTGTTGATTCAGGTTTTCGAGGCCTTATTTATTATTTTACATTGTTTGCAGACAACATCATCAGAGAGTTCCCTTTTCGATCATTTAATAAACATCTGGGAATTCAACACAGGGCCAGTACCAGGCACTTGTGAACTTTATTTTTTGGTAGATTTTAAGTTCCAGTCACCACTTTACAGACAGGTATAAGTTGCATATTTATAAGTTTATGACTTGATTTTGTGAACATTTTGAAATTTGAGATATGGATCTTCCAATGAAGCATTATGGCACACCAGCATTATATCGACTTAGGAAATTTGCTTTCTTTGTCAAATTTTCCAAGTACTAATGTATGTTTATAGCACCTTTCACCCTTTCACCTATCCTTTCAGGTCATTATGCAAGCTCAATTCAACATTTTAGGATTTTGATAGTTTTTGTTGCTCAAACTGCAAGATTATAAGTTGGATAGGATTTATATTCCAACATGTTTTGAACTTTATTTGAAGATTAGATCATATTATGATAAATTCTCCTTAGTTTGGAATGTTGAGGATCATATCCATAATTAAAGTGTCATATGCAGATACTTGAAGATGAAGTGAGTTTTTGAGAAGCATAATTTGTATTTGGATATAATATAACTACCTAGTCAAACAGCGTTTTTGTGAAAATGAACCTTCTTTATCTCAGTACGGACGAATTAATGAAGTAAAAATAATTGCTATGGTATGGTTCTTGGAAGTAAAGAAATGTTGGAACACTATATCCAAGCTTGTAGTAACAAGTAGAGCCATTTTAGAGATAGGCTTTAGATGATGTGGCTTTTGTAACCCTTCCAGTATTGATGGACTAGGGTGTGATGTTTGGGAAGAACAAGGCCTTCTGAGTGAGTAGGATAATACATACTATATTGCTTGAAATGATAATATTTTTTTCTCCTTCAAATCCATCATCAGAATATAGTATAAAGTCATTTATACATCAACTGTTGCTCCTCTTGAGCATGGCTGGCATATAATTCTACTCCATATAACTAGATAATCTCCTGATTTCTGCAATGACTTTGGTTGACAGGTGGCGTCTATGTTTTTCAAGGAGGTAGTCTCCCGAATGATTGGTTCATTCAGTGATCGCTGTCGATTGATATATGGGCCAGGAGTTCAAGTTCTTGAGAACACATATGAACAGAAGGCATAATGATTCATTTCATTTACTCGCTATTGATAAATGATTGGGCTCCGGGGAATGCCTTTTGAAAGCTGTTGGATGTCGAATGAACTGTCATCATCATACCCTCTGGGTGGTTTTTGTTGATATACGGCCAACCCATCGACCTCTAATCAAGGTTTCAGATGTGTTCCCTCGGAGATTAGGCATTCTTTACTATTTAACTTCCATCCTTAAATTTGATGCATCCTTCCATTGCCTTTCATTCTGTGATCTCTGTAGTTGGATTTTTGTTATTGCATACCACATGTACACAGCACAAAGATACAAATAGCAGAATGGCAGCTCTGTTGATGTAATCTTTATAAATCACATCTTCATTATAGGTTAAATTGGGCAGCTTTTTTTTCCTTGTGAAGCACGAGACCACTTGTATCGTTGTGTGTCAATTTGTTGTATCAGCCGTACAACTCTGAACATTTGCATATATAAGCCGTTTCGGGGGCTAAAAGTTGTGGCCTGTTGTATTTAGCCCAAAGGGCTCAAAAATGCCCAGCATCCAGTTCAATAGGTTCAGTTAAGTATGAGGATCACAACTTAATTTCCTCTTTTTAAATCAGACCTCTACCAAGATTTAAATATTGACTAAATTTTAGACGGAGTGACGGGTACATACTGTTTTGCAGCCTCTTGGATGTACTTTAAAAAGCAGGTGCTCACTGCACAAATATGTAGTGAGATTTACAAAACGATAATGACCAGTTGAACTAGAATGTGCTAAATATATTGGACAATTATTTTTGGATCATGCGAAAGTCTATTTAAGTAAAGGGGTAAGATAAATGGTTAAAAAAAGCAGGGGAAAGATATGAAAAAAAGCAAATAATAGGTCAAGGTATTTATGAGTTTCTAGTTTACCTTATGAAGTAGCAACTTTAATTAATCATCAGTAAAAGTTACATGTTTAGGTTGTCTTAGATATGGTGAAAAGTTTAGGATAACTTGAGCTTTTTGTTGCTGTCATCAACAAGAACATTTGAGGTTGGCGTCAATTCTGGTTCAATTTCTTTGAATCTTTTGTCAAGCCACTGTCTAACTCCCGAAGAAGAAACAAGAATGTCTTCTGAAAATATAAAAAATCAAAGTATATGAGTAGAGGTTAGTTCGAGGTGGAAGGAAAAATTAAAATAATCGAAGTATGAGAAAAAATATAATAAATACAAAAAAAATAGACAATTATGTAATTTGTACATAGGAATTGATAAGAGATAAAAGCGACCACAAAGGTGAATTGGTGTACGTTAAAATATAGTTATATAAAATTTCCAGATGTAAATATTATCAAGTAGTTTGAAGGGTGAGATGTAAAATGCTAGTAATAATGAATCTTTAACGAAAGGTATATACTTAACTATTGCGAAGTGTGTTTATAATTCATGATTGTGGTTTTTGGTGCAATCATCAGCTAGAAAATTGAAAGTTATCAATAGTTTTGGTTGTGAGGGGTGAAAAAAAAAGGAGAGTTGAAATAATTTGATGAATATAAATATGAAAAAAATGTTTGAATAAATAATGATAATTATCTGAAATAGTTGTGAGTCTCATTTCAGCATTGTCATTATCTCCTTTTTTGCTTGAAGTTGAGCCTTCCTCTAATTCAGAATCATCAGTCTGGTGGTAACAAATAACAGTGAAGCGTTGCATTCTGACCAATGATTGCATTTGAACAGGTTCGATATGAACGAGAAAGGTTTTTGTTTTCAGTTTAGCATGGACCTTATTGAGAGGAAGTTCAATACTCTTTTTATTAAAGAGAAAAATGTAGATCATTAGTCATATAATAAAGATGTCATAAAAAATCAAATGTATTTTTATTTGTAATAATTATAAAAATATAACTTGGTTGTAATACTGCATAGCTTCAACTGCACTGAAGTTCAAGAGATTTTTAGCAAGTTCACCAAAAATGGATATTGTGAAAGTTCTTGTGTTGTCAGTCAAATCAACTTCATATCGGCATCTACATTTATAAAGGAAAGTAAATGAGAAGATGTACAGTTGAATAAAAAAAGAATATCAAAAAATTGCATTTAGAATTGATATGAATGATCTTAAATTTAAGTTAACGTACAAGTATCTTAGGAAGGTGTTAAAATCACATTAGGATATGTTTTGAACCTAGGTTTAGCTGGATGTTTCTCCTTGCAAGAATTACTTGTAAATGTAACCCCATATGTAGTTGTGGTCAAGCGAAAACATTTTTGGCAGCTTATATACCGATATTTTTGTAGATTATGTTGAAAGGAAATACGAGCTTTAATCCATGTTGTCTGGAAAGATACAAATAAATGTTCGTTTGGATTATTGAAATTAGATATATAATAGGTGAGAAAGAAAGTTCATTGTAGAATATAAAATGTATGTACCTTGTCGGTGGACTTTAGGAAAATGATCTTTGAAATTTTTTGATTTGATCCAAAAGATACATCAGGATCATATTTGAAGTAAGCTTATTGGGTAACAATGTCTTTTAGCTGCTTGTTATTTTGTTGGGCCTTGGAAAAATGGTAATTATAAGCATAATAATAAAAACATCTAAAAATGTGTACAGAAGTTTGTTTGTTGAAAAAGTAAAGATGATAAATGTGGGACCACCAATTTTTAAAATCTGCAACTTCTTGTATTGGCGGATCAATGAGAATTGTAGAATCAAACCATGTGGATAATGCAACACCTGTAATTCTTAACAAGCTTAACAGTAGAACATATTTCAACATTTATGTGGCAATTAATGAGAAGTAAAAGGTATGGACCATAAGGAACCACCCATCTATTATCAACCTGATACTTACAAATCTTTACTTTTCGGCCATCATCTCTACTTTTATAACATGCATAACTATCCTCACCATGGACAGTAAAAGGAGCAAAATTTTAAGGATAATGGTTCTTGCAGACACCATTTCTTATGCAAGGGTTGTCTTTATTCATATAACCACAAAGACCGTGGATCATGTGTTTAATGAGAAGAGAATATAACCACAAATTTTGAACATGGTCTAGTATTTCAGCATATATGATTTGGTCATAAGATTCTGGATTAAGTAATTTAGAATGCGGTTTAAGTATCAGCAACAAATGAGCATGATGCAAACCACCCTTTTGGAACTCAATAATATAAACATATGCGGCAACCTCTCCAAAGATCTGTTTCTTAATTAGTTCATTTTTAAGGATCTCAAATTTAGCTCTAAAAACTCTAGCCAATAAATCAGGCCTATCTTGTGGCTTTTCATAAAACTTAAGATTATCTTGAATCTCCTTCCACATTAGGTTGCAAGTCATGGTGAGGAAAATGTCAGGTTTACCATACTTCTGTACTAGAGCCATTGCATCAAGATAACGACGTTTTGTCTCTCTTGGACCACCGACAAATGAAGCTGGGAGCATGACTCGATGGCAATTCGATAACCTTCACTCTAACCAATGGCAATACTATCCAAAATACCCTACAATATCTTTGTGCGTTTCTTATTTTGTCTCTTTCTATGGAAATCAAGTCTAGATGTTTCATTCTTTATATAAGCACCCACAACAAATTGCTGAAGTAGCCTTAAGCTATGGAGTAGCATTGACTGTTCATGTTCTCTTATTTGGAGCCTATAACAATAATACTCTTTAGCAGAAATAGTGCCATCTTT
>JAOTAX010000006.1:3805896-3817143 GCA_025629825.1 Erythroxylum guanchezii | reverse complement strand
AGTAAACTAGTAAAGTATACAGTACAGCTGTATAATATATCAATATGGACTGTTTTGCAATTTTTAAAAAGTTTAGGAACTATTTTATAAATTTAAAAAATATCCTGAAACGATACTCGGTACTAACCGATACCGGTATAATTTTATTCCAGAAATCAATCCGATACCAAGCTCGATACGGTGTTCATAACATTGCTAAATATGCGGAATCATATCTTGCTAAAGTAAAACAATATATCTCAACGGACTTAACTGCCATATTGCAAAAGAATGAAACTATAACCATCTCAACTGGAAAACGGTATTAGTTGAGGGACTTTCTAGAGAATCGCCTCCGTCGCCATCTACAAACCAAATCCCCTATCTCTCTCTAGTTGTGGTGTTTCTTCCTCTTCTTCTTCATGGCTCTTCATTTGCAGCACCCCTTTCAACAACAGTACCAACCTCAACAACAACAGCCCCAACAACCCAAGACCTTAAGGTGAGTTTCGTTTTGTCAGTTTTACTTTTATTTTTAGATTGTCTGCTTAGCTTTTATTCCTTAATGTTCTTGGAGTAATGGTTCTGTATTTTTTTTTTGGGTGTCTAATTTCCAGAGACTTGTTCTCAGCCGATGGCCAGATTTCACCGCCAGCTGCTCTGATCAACGCCCCTAATTTGCTGAACCGATATCAGCATCCTCCCTACGTACCTCCTTGTATTGCCTCTCTCTCTCTCTCTTTCTGTCTCTGTAATTATATTGTACTATATGGTTTTTTGGTCTTTTGTGTAGTTTTTGTCAAAATCCTATTTTTATAGTTTTGACACTATAGGAAATTGAAATGTAGGGTTTTTTTTTCCCGCAATCATATATCTGAATTACAAATTTCTTAATTAGTGCCTTTCCTTCAGCATTACTTGCTAAATGAAGATTTGTTCCTTATTCAATAGCCAAACCCTAATAGGTAATGTTGAAATTGAGTTGGAATATCTAGTTAAAAGGTTATTTGGATGTTTCCTGTGTCTGTCATTTGTTGTAGTTCATGTGGCGGGACCGGCTGCAGGTCCTGTTTCGGATGTGAGTGATGTGGGAGTTGATTTGCAATGGAATTGTGGACTGGAACCTAAGAGAAAGAGGCTCAAAGAGCAAGATTTTTTTCAGAATAATTCACCAATGTCATCTGTTGACTTCTTGCAAACTAGATCGGTTTCCACTGGGTTGGGTTTGTCCCTCGACAATACCCACGCCTCAACTTCTGGTGATTCTGCTTTGATATCGCTCATTGGTGATGATATTGAACTTGAACTACTGCGACAGGATGCAGAGATTGACAGATTCCTCAAAGTCGAGGTGTGTTTTGTTTCAAGACTTGATTGTACATGCAAGGCAAAATGAGCTTATTATCCATTTAGGGTTATTTCTGTTTGATTTTGTTCGAATGCAGCGTCATAATGGGGTTCACAAGTGGTGCAATTTTTTACCACTGTCTGAATTGCACAATTATACAAGTTTTATTCATATGTTGTCAATGTTAACATAGGACTAATTGCTTTCTGTTCTTCATTTAGGATTCTATTCTTTATGATGAAATTTAAGTGGGACGTGTTTAGAAGATATCATTTTCTAGGCATTCTATTTGTCATGTGTCTGAAACATAACTGCATGAAAGTGTGTAAGGCTTTTTGTTTCTTTTGTGTTAGTGACTATTGTTAATTTGAACAAAGTAGAAATCAATTTAGAGCTTGCTTCTTTTTGTGGGTAATCTGGTCGGCTGCCTCTGAAGTGTTAATGACTTGCTACCTCTCTGATAGGTTCATCGTTTGCAGCAGAATATCCTAGAGAATTTTGAAACTAACCAAGCTCAAACTATCTCACTGATGGAAGAGAAAGTTCTTCAAAAACTTCATGAAAAAGAAGCAGAGATGGACAGCATTAACAAGAAGAATGCAGAACTTGAAGAGCGAATGGAACAGCTATCTGTGGAAGTGTGTGCTTGGCAGGAACATGCAATGTACAATGAGAACATGATACATGCCCTCAATTTTAAGCTTGAACAAGTCTATGCACAAAGCAGAGATAGTAAAGAAGCATGTGGCAACAGTGAGGTGGATGACACAGCTTCTTGTTGTAATGGTCATGCCAGCGATTTTCACTTGATTTGCAAGGACAATAATGACATGAAAGAGTTGATGACTTGTAAGGTTTGCAGACTTAAAGAAATTTGCATGCTTCTATTACCATGTAAGCACCTATTCCTGTGTAAAGATTGTGAAAGTAAGGTTAGCTTTTGTCCTGTGTGTCGATCCTTAAAGTATTTTGGCATGGAAGTCTATATGTAATATAACATATGTGACAGCTTTAGTCTTATGCTAAAATTATGTGCATTTGTTCATGTCATTTTGGTGGTTTTGCTGGTTGCTTCTACGCTAATCGTTTATTTTGTTTTATTATTGTTGAGATTTGTTTTGTTATCTTGCATTCTTGGAATTCTTGTGATCAACTTGGAGAGAAAAAGTCCTAGCATGATGACTTTATTTACTAACTTTTTTGTGTTATAGTTTGCATTTGCCTCAGGAATCCTTAAGATCTAGAAATGCATGGTTTTAATTGTGGTTGAGGTTTCAGATCTGAGTGTGAGACTCATTCTACCTGATGGGTGGAGAGAAGTGGAATCAAGTTGAAAAATAATAAGGTGGAATTCTTTTTGTATAACATTTTCTTGGTTTTATTTTGGAGCTAATGCTGAAGTTCTGTCGTATCTTATGGAATAATCCACTGTCGCTAGTTTAGAGTCCGAGTGAACTACTTCATACATGGAAACAATTGCAGTATACGGACCGAGGTTATAATACATAAGTTAAATGGAACTGCACGTTCTGTAAAAAGCCAAAATTTACGAAGTGAATCCAAATATTCCTTGTTTTATTTTAGGTCCGTTGTCCAAGTGTTTCCAGTGCCTTTTTGTATGTAAATTCACTCATCATAGAAACTTTATCCAGGATGTTTCTGGAATTTATGGACTCGACTGTTTTAGAAACTTTATCCAGTAGGATTCAGGGCATGCTAGCCTCGTTACGCTTCTGGGGTTGGAAAATGAGAGTGGACACGTCTACACCATACAATTATGTTGGATTCAAATGTATGCTGAACTGACTTGGCATGTACCCTCGCCGTGGCACCCTCTAGTTCAACGGTTGGCATTAATTGATCTGCTTTGTCTACTGAATGTTGTATTTTATAAACTTGTTAGCATTAACTACTACAGATCATGCCAGGGGTTACTGAAAGCTCGCTTCTGTTTCTCACTGCCCCAAATCAACTCGTTCACGATTTTCATACTCCATGGGAAGCAATATAACCAGCTTGATAAATCCGCAATGCTAAGGAAGTTTATCTTTATTTATCAACATCGTTCTCTTAAGATGCTCACAGAAATTAAAAGATTGAAGAGCCTTGGGCTCAATGGTACAAGCATCATAAGTTTAAGAATAGCTGAGGGAGATTTGTTTTCACTTATTGGGCCTTTTCATTTACGCTCTTGGGATATAGAACTTAGTCCCCTGTCAAGTAATAAGTGCACTGGTACGTAAGTTTGGGGCAAAAATATCACGGCGGTGCTTAAATTGTTGAATAAATGATGTGCACTGCGATCTTATAACCGGTTCAACAAACAATTCTAAGAAAAGCTTTGTTGGGTATTACAATATTATAACGGAGGCATCAAACAACACTAGAAAATACATATAGAAAATATTATATTATCTTGTAAATTTTTTTATTCAAATATGATTTGTAAACACTCTAAATTTAGACTAACTTGACAATAATATAAATTTAAATTTAAGAGAATAACTTAAAAATATTAATTAAGAAATTTATTTATTTATCTTTTCTGTTTCATCTCTCTTTTTTAATATAAAATTTTGAATATTCACTTCCTATATGAAATTTAAAAATATATATATTTAAAGAAGCATATAAAGTATTATATTTCTTCCGACGTGTGTATATAATATGGTGGCTTACATTACAAGCCTCGAGCATTACCCTAAGGTCAAAATCAACTAAGACACATTAAGTATTATTAACTACGCATGCATCAACTTTTGTCCTATAATTTAGTAATTTAGCAATGTAGAAGTCTTGGGAAGCAAGTCTTTTTGTTTGGGTGTGTATTGGACAAGAGTGGAGGGCCGAAGAGGAAGAGGAGAGAAGCAGATTGTTCAACTTTTTTCTAATCATGCCTTAGAAAGTGATGACAAAGAGGAAAGTGAATATGCTTCCCCCATGATTATAACTATCTGCTATCTATCTATCTTTCTATCTATTATTATTATTACTATATATTATTATCATTATCACACTACTATTCCACCTCTACTTCCACTTCCACCGCAATCTCTAGCCGATTCACGTCCTGTCAATGCCTGCCACTCTCTCCGTTCCCCCAGCTTTTCTCTCTTACCAGCTCTTCTCTTTTCATAAAGAACCATGCAGATATGTTGTACGTCTAGATTTTGGAAATTTACATTCAAATTCCTTATGGAAGATCAGTCCCTCTTTACCAGAGTTCAATCATCCAACCCCTCTTCTTATTCCCCCATAAAAGCTGTTTTTTTTTTAAAATTTTTTTCCTTTTCTTCTCTCTACTTTCTCTTTTCCTTCTTTCACTTTGTGGGACAAATGAGGCATCATTTCTCTGTTGGCTTACCTCCACTTTGTATCTCTTTTTTGCCTTCTTTTCTGCATCAAGTATTGTACCCTTCATGCACTCGATCATATACTTTCTTTTTGGGACTCCAATATATATTCCTCCATCCATCCAACTGTCAAAGTTATTCCATTTGTGAAACTGAATCATGCGTCTTGTTATACCCACATCTCTTCCGTTACATGTCTGCACAACTTGTCAAATGTCTTCTTCCCCACTCAATATAAGCACCTGTAACTATACAACGATAGCTTCATAAGGAGTTGCCCTGTATGCCTTTACCCGGTTCTCTTGAACATAACAGACACAACCTCTGAATTTCTGGCATGCATGATTTTCAACTGACTTGTCTGCTCAAATATTTATGATGGACTAGGGAAAATTAACTGGAGAGATGTGACGTATTGAAACTTCATAGGAATGGAATGAAAGATTCACAATTTCTACAAGCATAACTAATTCTAAATTTTCTAACTTTTTGGGAATTTTTTTAATATAGTGTTAAAGTTTTTTAACAATTTAGTGTTCAATCTTTTAAAATTTTAACAATTAAGTTCAAAACTTTAGTTTTATTAATTATTTAGTTAACAAAATCTTTATTGTTCATGAATTGTAGATATTCACTTGAAAAAATAGTAACCATGTATAAACAGGAGTAGATAAGAAATGTTTTTTCGGATAGACATTTACATATTATGAACAACAAAGATTTCGTTAGCCAAATCAATAAATTACTAACAAACTAATGTTTTGAACTAAATTGTTAAAATTTTAAAAAGTTGATCATTTAATTAAAAAATTAAAAGGTTGAACATTGAATTGAAAAAAAAATCATAAAACGTTCAACAAATCAAAATTAGCTATCCCTTTTTTACATATAGCAAAATGTATCACTTCAACGAGAAACAATTATACTTGTATAGCAAAATATATTTATATGTAGCCGTCACATATTAATTAGTTGGCATTAGGAAAATAATCTCTTACTTGATAACGTAGGATTCAAGTAAAACAAGATAATCATTTAATTTAGAATTAATTATATTGTTTTCTATGAAGTCTATTGTTTTTCACTTCGATTCTTATCATTTATCTCCTTATAATATTACTTATTTATCATATAAGTCTTTTGTTCATATAAAATTGATTTTTTTGTATATTTATAATTTCAAAATAATATTATATTGAAATTTAAAATTTTAAAAATTATATTATTTTAAGATTGTGTGCTAAAGAATATTATAAAGAAGTATGAGATCATTTTTAAAATAAAAAATAGAAAATAGAAAATCAAACTTCTGGAAGTTTCAATATATTTGACCTTTAATTTATACACGTTATTAAGTTATAGGGCATACATCCTTTCTTCCTTGACATTGATTGCATACATGAATGGTCACTGTATGGAGGTTAATGAAATGCTATTCTTCCATTATTAGGTTCTATTTCTAATTTCTTTCTCGTGTGCAAATTACATTAACCTAATGCATTGTTATTGTAGGGGGAGGAGATATGTGGACTATTATTAGAACTATAAATAAAGTATTTTAATATTAAGATAGAGTAATGACCAATATAAGTATTAAAAAGAAATAAAAAGTAATTAATTAACGATCTGTTTCTTAATGTTAATGAATATTAAACATATTTAAATAATATTTTTTCCCTATTAAATGCTAAGATAAATGTATTAAATGATGTAAGTATAATTGATTTTTAACACAAACTCTTCCTATATTAAAATTAACATAGATCATGAATCGTATCTCTCTATTTCATTTCTCTATTATCAATTTAACAATCTTTTGCATTAAGCAAACATAAAATATAAATTTTTAGTAAACATAACGATGCAAAATTTATTAATAGTTATATCGAAGATATTTTTTAGTTTTATAGTAACTCAAGTTTATTACAAATTTTAAATATTGTGAAAAAATCCAACAACTAAAAATTCAATTAATTCGACCGATTTAATCGTAAAAATCTTGAACATTTTTGTTAAGATATCAGCAGCTTAGTCAAACTGATTTGGATATGTTCAGACTCATTCAACATTACCTTGATTTCCTTGATGTTGTGTATATTTGATTCCTTGATTTTTGGTGTATATTTAATTTGTTGAGATCACACTTTCCCTTAATTTTAGCTTAGCATATCTGTTGTATTTGGTTATAAAGGCCACAGTATTGTAACTAAAAGATATACAATTTTCTTCTCCTTTTTTGCTATTCGTACACTTTTAACTTTTCGATTTGATTTTTTATTTTTCCGATTTGCTTTAATAACTCTTATTTTGAAAATCTTGTAATCATCGAGTTCTTTTCAAATTGATCCATTCAACAATGTAAAATATCAAAATAAATTTTAAAAAATCAATTAAAAGAGATCTTATAATTTCAATTGAAAATTAATTGAACAACTTCTTAAGTAGTTTGAATATCTGCAAGTTGGTTCAGTAAAAAGAAAGTCCATTCAATGGTAGCTCTGTTTTTTTAACGTTGTATTACAATGTAGGAACTAAACATATAGTTACTGTTCTGGTGCGTCTCAGAATCTAATTATCTAACAGTCAACAACTTGGAGCGGATGAAACTCGATTGGCGATCAATTGGGGACCATTGATTCTGTGCTCTGGTTGAGTAATCGACATCAGATAATTCATGAAGCTTTTTGCTTGACATGATTGACCAGCCTAAAAGGGTTTTCATAGTGGATTATTAGGTGGCAATAATATCAATATGATTATACCGATGGAATATAAGGAATATCTTTCCTCTTTAATTCCTTTGCTACAAAATTATAAGAGTTAACTAAATATACAAGTGAAAACTGAACAGCCCGGATCATCCCAACATTGCAAATGATTTGAAGGTCTCTGCATTTCCCCAGGAAATAAGGAATCGGTCGTCATTGAATCAATTAGGGTAAAAACTTTCACTGGTTTTCGAGGAGACCAGACTGCCATTTTCATGTCATGAATTATTGGTTGTCATGATGAGTGAAATGAAAAACTAAAAAAAAACAATTTAATAAGGCCTATAGCTGCTTTGTGATTGTGAGAAAATGAACGTAAGAACGTGGGGTCTTCATATATATGCATGAAATGATGGTGAAGATGATGGAGGGACCCAATTGAGGCTTTTGATCATAGCAAAGGAATCCCTTGGATTGAGGATTAGTAGCAGCAGTAGTAGCAGCCTTGAAATCGTGTGGGGCCTGTCTTGCTCTTCTTTCTTTTAGGGAAAAAAAAAAAAAAAGAAGAACATCTAGAGTTAAATAACTTTTGTTCTCTTTAACGCTCATCAGACACAGTATAAAAAGAAGAGAAGTGAGTAAGAGAAAAAGAGAATGTGATGTGCATGTGATCCAACAGCCTTTATGTTCCCCTCTTCTCACCCATTCTTCTTCTTCTTCTCCTGTGTCTTTTTGACATTAGGTGTCTAAATGCTTTTTCGGTTGATGATGTTTAGGTCTTACATAGATCTTATTATTTTCCTTCTAAACATGAAAAAAAAATACAACTTAATTTCGGTCCCATTTCTTTTAGACATGATGCTGATGATCATCAATAGCACCGACTAAAAGCATGTCATTAGTGGAATTCCTAGGGTCTAGTACCGTATCACCACCAAGTTGATCATCGATCGCTTTTGTGTCTGTGATAGATACTTGCATGTTGTATAGTATATACCTTTTATGTGACCAATCTATTACCCTTTGTACACGACGAAGTTTCTCTGGTTTATTTATATTTGATACCATCTTTTTCATGTAGAAGTTGAAATCAACTCCTTTAACAAAGACGGAAAAGAGAGAGAGAGAGAGAGAGAGCAAAGCAGAATTGAAAAGAATGGATAGGAAAGAAGAAGAAAAGGAAAGAAAGATAAGTAAAAACATCTATTCTTGTTCTCTGCTTTTGATGCAACTCTAAAGCGTGTTAAAATTAGCTTGCTTTTATTAATTAGTAAACTATCGTACGCCATGCAAGTCTATCAAAGTTTTTCTTTCAAAATGTAGAAACCCTTTTGGACCTACGTCTTATTAAAGAGACTGTTTTGAAAAGAAGCTGCTTTTAAAAATCTTTTTTTCTTCTAAGGAAAAGAGCTTTTGCATGGAAATCAAACCTACATTTTCTAAGATTATTTTGATTAATTTTGCAGATTCCTCACTATCCAATCAATCAATTTAAAGCTTCTTTCTTTACTCCATTTGGGTCAATGTGTTTGTTGATTTTGTTCATAGTATAATTTAATATCAAAGTAACCATCTTAAACCTTGCATGATTGCTTTAAAGTTCAAATATTTGTAGATCCCTTTGAATACGACTTATGTTCCAGGGAATGGAATAACATGTGACACTGCTTTATAAGTTTCTACGAGACAAAGCATTTCCTTGGAGTTATGGAATTTATGGACCACGCATCATATTGTTTGCTAATAATTGCAATATATAGCAACCGAAATTCATGCATCCTGCATCCAATATGTAATAAAATTGTGTCTCTTCTGCGTCTTAGGTTTCGCACACATGTAGATACATCTATCTGGTCATCTGGCTTTTCTTAGGATGCTCACAGCCTGGGTCGTAAACAGTCCCTTTTCCCATCAAGGCAACGCATTAAATTTTGGTAATAATAAGCTAGCTACAAGATGATGATAAGAAACATAAGTCTTAAACAGTTTCCGAGGAAAAATTAGTTAGTTACCTCCCAGTGTCTTGTATATAAAGATTTCAGGGAAGGATCTTGGTGATAAGATATTGATTGGCAAAATAGGCTTATGGTATATTATTGATAGTACACATTATATACATGTATTAAGGTACCGTAAATCTAAAGGATAAAGGAAAATCAAAAGATAAGTTACAATAAATAACAGATATGCAAGAGATTTGAAGCTAGCGGAGAGATATCCTTATCATCCTCCCTCAAGTTGAAGAGGGGACCAAACTCTCAACTTGTCTCGAAAGTGCAGAAATTTGTTCTTCATCAAAGGCTTAGAGAACAGATCAGCTAGCTGGTCATTAATGGAGGGATAGTGAACAACAAGAGCCTTGGAGAGAACTTTATCACGAATATAGTGAAAGTCGATTTCTAGATATTTGGAGCGAGAGTGAAAAATTGGAGTTGAGGTGAGATAGAGAGAACTTTATCACGAATATAGTGAAAGTCGATTTCCAGATATTTGGAGCGAGAGTGAAAAATTGGAGTTGAGGTGAGATAGGTAGCACTGAAATTGTCACACCAAAAATGAGGAACAAAAGTTTGGTGGAAGCCGATTTCACCTAACAATGAACAAAGCTAGTGAAGTTCATTAATTGTAGCAGTGATGGTCCTATATTCAGCTTTTATAGAAGAACGAGGGACAATGCATTGTTTGTGAGAGCCCCAACAAATGAGATTAGAACTGAAAAAAATGGAGCAGCCAGTAACAAACTTCCTATCATCAGGATCACTAGCCCAATCAGAGTCACAATAGGCAGAGATTAAGGTGGAAGAAGACTTAGCGATAAACAGACCTTTATCACACGAAGCATAAAGGTAGCGAAGTTTTCGCTTTACTACAGCCCAATGGGTGAATTTTGGAGAGTGCATAAATTGACATACCTTGTTGATTGGGAAACATAAATTTGGTCGAGTAATCTGGAAATACTGAAGATGTCCCACAATGTTGCGATATAATGTTGGATCTTCAAATGAGTCATCACCAGTGGCAGTCAATTTTAGCGAGGGACAGGTTGGAGTGGAGACTCCATTAGCATCAAGCATATTGGCTCTGTCAAGAAGATCATGAAAATATTTAGTCTAATGCAACACTAAACCATCATCAAGCGATTGCGTCTCAACACCTAAAAAATAATGAAGTCGACCCAAGTCCTTCAAAGAAAAGGACATATTCAACAAAGTAATAACATTATAAACCAGGGAAGAATGATTCTCCATAATGAGAATATCATCAACATAGATTAATCAATAAATCATCTGACCGCCTTTATAGTAGAAATAAAGCGAAGAATCAGTTTTGGAGCTAAGAATTCCCAAGTACAATAATGCATCAATGAGGCATTTATATCATTATCTGGGGGCCTGTTTCAGGCTATAAAGAGACTTGTGCAATTGAAAAACATGAGTTAGGAAGGCAGAACTGATGAAGCCAGGAGGTTGCTCCGTGTAAATAGCTTCATCTAAGGATCCATGTAGAAATGCATTGGAAACATCAAGTTGGCGAACATCCCAGCCAAGTGAAACAACAAGAGAAAGACACAAGAGAACAGTAGAAGGCTTGACAATCAGGATGAAGGTATTGTGAAAATCAATGCCAAGGTGTTGATGAAACTCTTTGACAACAAGATGATCCTTTTAGCGTGAAATCATGCCGTCAGGATTGCATTTGATGTGTTAGACTCATTTGCAACCAATAACATTTTGTGGGGGATTGTACGGAACAAAGGATTAGGTGTTGTTGTGCAGTAAAGCTAATAGGGATAATATTTTGAACAAGTCACATATCTTTTAGTATCAATCAGTCATAACTTGCTCTCCTGATTTATAGG
>JAOTAX010000006.1:3781055-3805051 GCA_025629825.1 Erythroxylum guanchezii | reverse complement strand
GTATGGATAAGGTTGAGTTGAAATTCTGTATACTTGAGGCAATTATCGATTTGACATAATTATTTTGATTGTGAATTTTTGTTATATATATAATTATTTAAGTGAAATGTGTTATGGAAAAGGAATACAGAAATGGTACGAGACTTTATCCTTTAGATTACGCTCACGTTTGTGTGATGGTTGGATTTCGGGAACAGGATCCAACATTAGGCACTCAGTCACAAAAAAGTAACAAATAAAAAGTGAGTCTTATGCGCATTGCATATGCATAATATGAATGATTAAGTGTATTAAATGTGAAGTGTGAAATTGAATGTGAAATGTGAAATGTTGTGAATGTGAAATGTGTGTTATGTGACTGGGTGAGTCATCGATGATGGTCGCTCACTGAGTTCGCAAAACTCACCCAAAATTTGCAAATATTTTTCAGAATCAGAAGAATACCTCGTTAGGCAAACGGGAGTATCCCTGCAGCATTCAAGTGAGGAACAGAGGTCGGGATTAGTTCGCGTCTACATTGTAGTTCTTATTTTGGTACTGAATTGTATTTTTCGCAAATTTTGTATTAAGGAATGTATTTTGAAATTATTGTACAATGTGTATGCGAATGTAATCATGTTGTATTGAAGTTATGAGTGTTTTGTTTCTGGAATGGGCCCTAGTGATTAACGAAATTCTAATGATTTGACAGATGTTTACGGAATAAAGTGGGCCCTTTTGAGAATTTATTTCCGCATACTATGTTTGTGGTTTCAAAAAAAAAATATTTACCATTTTTACTGATTGAGTGTTCTAGTACGCCATCCTAGCGCGGCATGGACTCGGATATCATCCATAGATGTCGGGCACATGTCTTGCGAAAGTGAGGTGCTATAAGAACCATATATTTTCCCCATTTCCTAGATTATGTTTATTTCAGGGATATAACAAGTTCCTCAAGTTCATCATATGGATAAAGATTACAAAATGTTCCCTGTTGCTTTTCATCTACCAGAAATTTTGGTTTTTAAGGTAGAATTGTAATTTACCATTGTAGGAAGTAAGTTTGCTAAGCATTCTAGAAAGCCCTTCCATCACTAAGGTGAATGTAGCACCCTACTCTCACAAGACACGTACCCGACATTTATGAGTGATATTCGAGTCCAAGTACCACGAGGATGGCATGCTAGAGCACTTAGTCAGTTAAAAATTGGTATAAATGTTTTTTGAATAACAAGCATACAGACCTTTTTACGAAAATCAACAATTCAGACTGGGCCCACTTTCATTCATAAATATTTTCAATCATAACAATACAATCAACAGAATTTCAATAGCCATTTGGGGCCCATTACAAATACAAACACTTTAGTCATAATGTCTTTACATTACAACATAAATCATTTATACAATAATTTCGGAATATACAAATTTATACAAAAATAGGAAAACACAAATGCAGATGCGAACTGATCCTGACCTCTATCCCTTACTTGTATGCTGTAGGGATACTCCCGTTTGCCTAACGGGTATTCTTTCAATCCTGAAAAATATTTGCAAATTTTGGGTGAGTTTTGCAAACTCAATGAGAGACCATCATCGATGGCTCACCCAATCACATAATACATAATTCACATTCACATCATTTCACATTTCACATTTAATACAATTTAATCATTCATATTATGCATATGTAGTGCATATGAGACCCATTTTTCATTTTTTACTTTGTTGTGATCGAGTGCCTAAACTGTCCCGTATCCATTAGATACCAGGCTCATTACCAACTGTCCCTTATCTGATAGGGATAGGGCTCATTATACATAGTGAGCCTTAGGCTCTTAATCACTTTATGAGCTCGAGGCTCATTTCACACTTTGAGCTTTAAGCTCTGATCGGTAGCTACTCAGGTCACAATTGCCATTATATTTCATGCATTTAGGAAATGGAATGCATCATTCACACTTAATCGCTTTCACATATCATCGGACCTTAGTCCGGCATTCAACACAATCAATCAATTCAATGAGCACTTCAATATTTCATTCATACCTCACAATCATCGGACCTTCTGTCCAGAAATCAACACAATTAATCACATTCATATGAGCATTCAGTTGTTAATCAATACAAAATTCAAACAAAACAAACAATGAAATGAGGCCATCTATGTCTACTTATCATACACTCCAAATTAGCATTTGCTTTCATGATCCGGAAACATCTGAATGCGAACATTCTATCCTGTATCATCATTAGGCAAAACACATGTTGCACACACATTATTAATAGAACAATCACATAAACATTCAATTTTACACATATGTATATGTGTAATGTATAATGCATGCTTAATGACAATCCCGGGTATATTTTCACTCCATTTGTACATGATCATTCTAAATTCTCCATTCAATCTTTACCCTTTGTATGTGCCCAGCTTATGCATAAGCTTACACCTCAAGAACACTTGGTTACTCTATATCACAACTCAATTTCTCGTCATCTCTTTTCTAACCTCATATGATATCATAATAGCTAATTCTCATTCACCATTTTAGCAATTCAAACATATACACACATAGGCAGATCGTCCATTTACACGACAACCATAAATATATTACCCACCTAGTTTGATTGCAAAACTCCAAGTCAAAGTTGTCTTTCCCCTTACTCTTAGGTAGGATTCTCTTGGTTCCCTAAAACAAACCAAGTCTCATTCAATAGGAATCCAACGGAAAATCTCACAATACAAAATCAGAAAAAGTTGATTTTAGAATACTTAAACCCAAGCATTTTCTAAACTCCATGAACTAAAATCCTTCTAAAAGTCCAAAAGATTCAAAATGATCTTACCTTGATTCTTCATCAAAAGAAGAGATCTTTAGTTTAAATGGAAGCTCTTTTCTTCCTCTTCCTTTTTCTCTTCATGTACAGCTCCAAAATCTCTCTTGAAGACTAAGAAAAATTAAACCCTAGCTCAACTCTCTTCTTTTCTCTCAAACCACCAAACTCTCTTTCTCTTTCTTTCTTATTTTTGTTATTCTCTTCTTTTATCCCTCAATTCATGTTTTTCTTCTTCATTTATAAGCAAGACAATACTTCTTCTTCCAATTATGCCCTTAATGATTGAGAATTGTCCAATTTGCCCTTCCATTTATGCCTTAAGTCTTTTATGCTTAAGTATCTTGCCAAAAATACCCTTGAACATTCTGACATAGCACTTTCTTCTATAAAAAAGTTCCCCCATTGTCTTAAGTTTTTAATGACACCAAAATCATTCAATTTGGTTTAGAAATCCGAAAGTTAGGGTCCAAACATTTTCAGACTGTTATTAGATTGAAACAGTACACTATATCCAACTTCCATCAAGAATTTGAAAGTTTTAAAAACTCAATTATAATTCACTTCCTTCAGATAATTTGTAGCTCTATTCTCTAGTTTATTTTAAAACTAGAATCATCTTATTCGAAGCTCTACCATTCAAGATATCATCAAAATATCGAAGTATGTTCAGTAAAATATCCAATTCATACTCTTCCAACCGATACCCTTACTTTGATTCAAATAATCTTTTTCGAATCCCCAACAAATGCTATCAAATTCTATGTAGAGATAGAGAAATTTGTTAAGAAACTATTGGTCTAAGAATCACTTTGTTTGAAGGCCGAATGATGAAGTTATGGCTAAAAGAATCAATCATGATTTTACCCTCAATCATATTGAACCTATCTAGGGACAATTGGCATTACTTTTACTAGAGATGTCATATCAAGATATTCTTAGGATGGTTTCAAAGAGAACTTTGCAACCTGCAACTTTTATGAAGACCTTAAAATGAGATTTTGTCATTTAAAGGGTCGGAATTGAACCAGAAAATGTAAAATGAACAGTACCCATAAGAAGTTTATGAACAGTGCACAGAAGATCTTGAAGATAGATTCTTAGATGGTTTGAAAGATGACTTCAAGATCTACAACTTTTATGAAGATCTTGAAGATAGATTCTATCATCTAGAAGGTCAAAATTGGACTAGAAAATGTAAGATGAACAGTACCTAGAAGAAGTTTATGAACAATGCACAGAAGATGTTTAACAATTAGCATAACTTTCTCTAGAGATATCAGATCAAGGTCATTCTTAGATGTTTTGCAAGAGTACTTCAATATCTACAACTTTCATAAAGACCTTGAAGATAGATTCTATCTAGAGGGTCAAAATTGAACCAGAAGATATAAGATGAATACTATCTAGAAGAAGGAACAGTGCACAGAAGATGTCAAACAATTTGTATAACTTTCTCAAGAGATATCGGATTAAGGTCATTATTAGATGGTTTGAAATAAGACTTCAAGATCTACAACTTTTATGAAGATCTTGAAGATAGATTCTATCATCTAGAGGGTCAAAATTGGACCAGAAGATATAAGATGAACAGTACCCAGAAGAAGTTTATGAACAGTGCACAGAAGATGTTTAACAATTGGCATAACTTTCTCTAGCGATATCGGATCAAGGTTATTCTTGATGGTTTGAAAGAGGACTTCAAGATCTACAATTTTCATGAAGACATTGAAGATAGATTCTGTCATCTCAAGGGTCAAAATTGGACCAGAAGATAAAAGATGAACAGTACCCAGAAGAAGTTTATGAACAATGCACAGAAGATATTTAATAATTAGCATAACTTTCTCTAGAGATATTGAATCAAGGTTATTCTTATATGGTTTGAAAGAGGACGTCAAAATCTACAACTTTCATGAAGACCTTAAAGATAGATTCTGTCATCTAAATGGTCAAAATTTGCCCAGAAGATGTAAGATGAACAGTACCCAAAAAAAGTTTATAAAAGGTCAACCATAGAAGATACAGAAGGTCAACCATAGAAGATACAAAAGGCCCACCATAGAAGATGCAGAAGGTCAACCGTAGAAGATATAAAAGGTCAACTATAGAAGATACAGAAGGTCAACTTAAGAAGATAATTCAGTCTACACTCTTAAGCATCTCCACTTACAAAGATCATAACTTTCGACTCTGAAGTCTAAAATTTTCATACTATATACCGTTGGAAAGCTAGAAAGATAATCTACCACTTTCTATAAGACAACTTTGTCTAATTTAGCCTAGATTAATTCAGTTTTTCCCCTGAATTCAGAACACAAATTTTACATTCATCCACCAATGTACTGCACCCAGTTCTCAACTTCATGGCAAATTTTGAGACTCTTAAAGATAGAATTTAAATTCGATGTCCTCATAAGAAATGTATCCATATGTTTCTAGTTTAATCCAAATGAAGAATCATCTCATTTGGATAACTAAAAAAAAAGTTATGGCTAAAAGACTGAAGCATATTCAGTGAGAATTTTCCAAGTTAACTACCAATTTTGTTTCCAAATCTTTCCTTATCACAACTTATACCAAGATCACTCTTTTTAGTCCCTCTACTTCTCATTTTTAATAGAATCACATTTAAAATCAATTATACTTGGAATTTGTCAATGAATTTATGTGCAATATTTTTTATATGCAAAGATTCAATATTTATGTGCATATATGCTAACATTATGCATGAGCAAGAAGATGCATTTCTTTAATCTCTCTTTGAGCTCACATGTACCAAATTTTCGGGTTCTAACCCTTAGTATAGAAACAGGATGTCACATTTCTCCCCTCCTTAATAAAATTTGTCCTCAAAATTAATATCTGATTGATCGATAACGCAGGGGTATTGTTTCCTCATTTGCTGCTCCGTTTCTCATATACTTACCACTTAAATACTTTCTTCCAAATGACCATAGTTGATAGACTCAATAGGTCTTTCAATCACTTATTTAGCTATCATACTATCTTGAATATTTCGGATTACTCACAAAACTTTTACTTCGTACGCTGTCAATCTATCTCTGTCGATCATATTATTATTTCTTAACCTATTCACATATAACATATTATGAATCTAAGACACCTTTTATCAGTAACACTAACTCATAATAATTTTTGTACAGAACAATTCATAATAGCTTAACTTATCCTTTCTCCAAATCTGAGCACACTTTACCAAGGTGGTACTCACAAAAACACTTCATCCCTCCTTTGATAATTTACTTCTCTTTAGTGTTAATGCATTCAACTCTTATGTCTATTTCACTATATTCCTTATGTTTGGTATTAATCAACCTAACTCATTTATCTTTCTTGAATCACTTAACTCCTATGATTGATTCACTTCACTCATCACCAATATCTCGAATCAATTCTGGTCTTTGACCATTTTTAGGCACTCTTCATTTTAATGTAAGGGTGAATAACCCCTTTTTGTCATACAATACCTCATAGAGTATTTTAATGATGTCACTATGATAACAATTGTTATGCCTGTAGTCAATTGGAACTATACATCAATCTCATATTCCTATGAACTCCAAAATATAAGCTTTAAGCACATTCCCAATAGTTAAAATTGTTGGTAATTCAAACATTCAGCCACTTGTTTTTACATCCTTATCAGCTAAATACTATTTTGGTGTATTCTTACTAGGATGTCTAGCTTAGATTGTTCATTAGGCTCTTTTAACAATCTCTTCGCTCAATCATCTTTATCGGGTGCACATACTTCTTATTTCAATCATAAAATATCATTCGTCCAATTCAAACTCAAAAATTCAGATTCGTTTTAAATTCCTCTATGGGATTCACAATCCTGAATCCTTAGCTTTTAGGCTTTGTTACTTCTTTCATATGAAACTGATCTTAAATTTCAATAGCTATTAGTACTTTGAATCGCCCAAGATTTAATTCGACATTCTATGCTCTTTATTGCACCAAGTTTGGTAACCTTAATATCTGAATTTGTATTATTCCATTATAAAATTGTCTGTTCAATGTATCATATTACACACTACCTTTACCAGTATAGTACTCATTTGTACATTCCTTTCAAACTCAATAATTACCTCAATCTTTACTAATTTGTATATTCATATATCCACAATGTTTCTGTACCTATAATGTCTCCAAGCTTACAAAGCAATTACTATTGCAGCAAGTTCTAAATCATATATCAATAATCAATTCATAAGGCTTAATTGCCTCTATGTGTACAAACTCACTTTATCATCACCTCTATTTCCTTTGGTTCTCCCAATGTGCCATGTTCAAATACTATCACTTTCACAATTTATTTGATCAAGCTAAGATTCACTCTCATTAAACTTGGCATATACTTGTTTCTACCTTCATGGTATGTAAGATTTCCTTAACTGGAAAAAAAAGTATTCTCTCCACTTTTCGAATATGCTCCAAATATCCTCTATGATCCTAGTCACCAATTGATACAAATTTTTTTTCTTAGATCACTTTAATCTTCATTACCATAATACTTTCGGGGCATGGTTAACTCCAACAGATACACCCCAACTTCCCTTGTGCCCATGATTAGTTCTCGTAATTTCTTAAGTAACTAATTCCTCAAATGGGGCAATTTATCACACGTTATTTTCAGTCTCCTAATTGACTTCTTTTCTCGAATGGTTTTCTCTTTTCATTCGATTTCCTCCAATTTCATATTGACTTATTCTAACGTCTGTTCATTCATACCGGTTTCTCCACAGGGAGTAGGAAAGTAAGAGTATTAATCCACAGGAAGTTACTGAACAATTACTAAGCTAAAATCATTCAATTATTTGGGCTAATCACTCAAATGTTGATTATTGAGAAATTAATTAATAAACGAATTGCTAAAACTAATCCTAAAGCAAACAGAATAACCGCGCAACTTATGCAGTATGAGTCTGTAAGGAATAAATCAGATATGTAAAAGGCAGGTTTCAAATCTGGTTTCGTGATCGACTTCTAATTATTTTCTTCTGGTTTATTTAATAATCTTGATCCCTCGACTTTAAAGGAAACTAAATCTAAATTATCTATGATTCTCTATCAAGATGTCAAAGAAATATCGCAGTTAAAATCAATCCCGACTATCGTGGCTCATGAAATTAACTAAAACCCATTAAGATTTTTATCTAGTTAGTAATTCCTCTCATAGATTTTTGCCTATATCTAGGTCTAAACCTACAAGTTCTTAATTTTGGTTTTTCACTACCGATTTTCACCTTTTGATTCTTCAACCGATAATTTCGACACAAATTATGTGAGGCCTAACACATAACAAGTACAATAATACTCAAAACAAGAATCAATTGCCACTAATCAATTTTATTGAATAAAATCCAAAATCAAATCATGTAGAAATTCGAAAACTACATCCCATCTTTGAAACCCAATAAAAAATCTACTCACTCATATTCATATTCAACAAAATAAATATCAAAACAAGGAGAATAAACATTAGAGGAGTAAAGAACGAAGAACTCAGGTGAGTCTTGGACATAAACGTTAAAAAAAACAGGCTTGGAATGGGTCTCGTGCATGCGTCTAGGTCTCCCTATGCGCATGTGGAGTCATCTCTTCGTGCGCCTGCGTCCCTGTGTGAGGTCTCCCTCTTTTTTTCGTTTTTGTTCCCAGTACGTGAGATAGCCCTTGCGTCAGGTCTCCTAGCTGCGGCTTCACTTCGTGCGTCCAGGTCCCTTGCGTCTAGTCCTCTCCGTGCGTCAAGCCTCGTCTTCGTGCGTGAGGTAGTCACCTTATGCGCACAGTCCTCCTTGCCGCTACTCTCTTTGTGTGCGTCAAAGTCTTGGAGTGCAGCCTGCCTTTCGTGCGTCCCCCTCTTAGCTGCGGCATGTCGGTCCCCTCCCAATAAAAACCTAAAAATGTTAAAACGTTTTCTGTCCTCCAAAATGTCACTGCTACTCTCTATTTCTCTTCTTTTAAAAATCCTGGCCCACTTCACTGTTCACTCTTATTAAAAACCTCACCACTCTTGCAAACGTAACACAAACTTGTTTGCTTCCTTCCTTTTGTTGTCGTTTCTTGCTTATGTTGCTTGCGTTTTGGACTATTCTATTCACTTGCTGTAGTGGCAACGTCTTAGGTCTAATTTAAAGCTAAACTTCATACTTTCTACGAAGAAACCAGAAAAATAAAATAAATAACAAACTCAATAGAAATAAATAAATTAACCAAAAAATGCTACTAAAATGAATGAATGAATATGCAAAATGAATGCAAATATGGCCTAAATACCTATATAAATTGGACTAAACAGTTATAGAATTGTAAGAGATTATACAACGATGTGTAAAGGTTGGAAAAGATTGTTGACTCTGCGAAATTTTATCATATCAATATATTTCTACATAAAAACTTTCAACTTAAGTGATTTGTGTGATTCAATTAAAATTATTAAATCAAATTGAGACAAAACATGAAATTAACGTTTGTGCAATCCATACTGAAAAACAATTGATATAAATACAATCATCACGTAATAACTAATGCAATAATTCAAGTAAACAACATTATAAGTTATAACAAACACGAATCTACCACCCAAAAAAAAGAGATTAAAAAGAAGTTTAGAACCATGAGAATTTACCTGCAGAGATATGTTGAGAAGCAAATAGAGGGGAATATACAAGAGATTCAATTGAGAAGAAACATAAAGAAGAGAGGAAAGAGAAGTTGTGTTAAATGAATAAGAACGAAATTTTCATTTTTATTTCTACGACTATTTATTTGTTATTTATGATATTTAATTTCAAGTTATACTCGCACTATCTTTAGAAATAAAAATCCAAGATTATTTACAATTCATTCTAAATTTTTTATTCCTTATTTTATCCATTTTTAATAACTAATCAAATAAAAATTAAGGAATCAAATTTGCATTCTTTTTCTCACCTTTTCATTATTTGTTATCAAACCAGTCGTAAGTGTGCAAAGCATCTGGAGTAATGGATTTCCCTGTTTTTGCTAATCCACTTCTTTATGGCTTACCTTAATAAAAAATTTTACTCGTAAAAAATGATCATAAGCAAATCTCTACTGAAATTATTGCAGTTCTGCACATACATTATAAGCGAACTGCAAAATTTGAGTTGTCAGGTCAGCTCTCAATGGACGACGTGAAAACCACCATGAAAGCAAATATATTTATTTACCCTGCCATGAAAGTCTGCTCCAACGAACACTTCTCCACACGCTTTCCTTAAAAGATTGGCGTGTCCAGGTGAAAATGTTGACGCCGAAAGTAAATGTCCAAACCCAAAACCAAATTCTAAGTAGCCAGGATTCTTTCGACCGCTGCTTTGAGCAATTTGGCAAAAGCGAGAACAACCCCAAGTTGAAACCACGGAGAGTGTGAAAGATAAGGAAACTGGTACCACTTCTTTTTTCCTCTCAGCCAATTGAATATTATTGTTAAGATTATGATAGCGCGTGAGGAATGCTAGTCAAAATGAAATAATTATATTTACTATTATAGCAGTAGTGCATCTAGGATAATCCTACAAAGAGTACGTGTAAAATTTCTCAAATGAAAGTAACTGTGTTTAAGTTTAACGGAGGGTTTTGGATTTTTAGAAATAAGAAAATAAAATAAAAAGAACCTAATAAAAACAAATTAAAAAAACATGCGAAACATGATAAAAGTGGAGAATTCGATAGGAAACCGGTTTTTTAATTCAATATCAGCCTACACCCTAATTAAACATATTTTATTGATTTATTATGCTCAACCCTCTCCTAGTAACTATTAATTGTGGGATAATAATTAACCCGAGTTTTTCCTTAGGTAGTGTTTAATCAAGATACGATTATTAATTAAACATAAGCACCATATAATCTATGATACGATCTTTAGATTTAATTAGGCAGTAGCATTACGAATTTTAAAAACCGATTAATCAAGGTAACAACCACATACGATACATCATTTAACCAAGGTTATGTTATCCTTAATAATTACGAATCATTAGTCGCTACACATAAATTTCAACATAACAATTGCGAATTATATCGACATTCTAGCAATTGGTTCGCAAATAAACGATTCAATGAACGCATTAACATCAATTTTTTCACAATACCCAATTCAATCAACACAAGATAGCATAATCAATTCCTAATGAGAGAAATAAACAACAAAAATAGTAAAATACACTTAACCCAGTTCGTCGGTATCAATATTACATCTGAACTAGTGTCGAGACGTCTAACCCTCTATAGGTCTCTCTGGAAAAAATGCTTCAACCCCATAATAACCCCTACTGAAGAACCCTAGTTGAGCCTCCCTCTTTCTGTGCTAACTATTCTCTTTTCGCTAGCTACTGTTCTATGATTTTATGAATTAATTGTTGGTTCATCTTGTTGTTTACGTTTTAAAACCCTCGTTGATGTCTTGGCCAAACGCCTGTGTTTCATGCAATCATGCATAACGTTTGCATGAAACGCAGACGTTCCACACTACGTTTCCTCTCCTGCGTCCAATGTTGTTTTGCTTCATTCCTTTATCCACTTGCTGCTGTGTTGTTTTTGGTCTCTTCCATCTGCCTACATCTGCCTACATGCTGCTGTATTGTTGCAACTTCCCTTGACTCTTTGTTCTTCTTTTTTCTCCTACTGTGCTCCCATTAATTCATGTAAATTACATATATTCCATAAACAATTTTTCTACTTCTTTGCTGTGAGCAACTTGGAATTTTCTTGTTTGTGTTTTTTTCTTTTGTCTTTTAATTTTTCTTCTTCTTGTTCTATAAAGACAAGTAAAAATTAGTCTTCAAAAATAGTCAAAATATAGAGTTTCAATTCATTTTATTTTCTTTGTTTCCAAATTGTATCTAAAATTACGTATAAGTCAAGATGAATATCTTAAGCAATTTCATGTTAATAATCGCTAAGTGTTATAAAATAATTTTATAATCAATTAAGAAAAATGTGAGACCTGCCTCACAATTCCCGATGAGAAATGGAGGGTAGAGAAAGTGGAACAAACAAGAATTATTTATACTACATTGTCATATTGGCTATTAAAATTAGTACATAAATTATAGAAGAATGAAAAGGCATATTTATATTTTGGTAATAAAAAGGGACGTGGGGAATAGAAGATAAGGTGGTACAACTGTGATACTATTGCAAAGTAAAAGAAGAAACCAAACCAACCCAACAACCAGATCTCTCTTCCCTGGACATTTTTTATCCAATCGAACCAATTCTTGCAGAGAACATGTCTCTTTATTCATGTCGTGTTGGTAAAATAACATTGTTTCTATATTATAATGGTGAGAGAGAGAGAGAGAGAAGTGGAGGGAGGGTGTGTATTTTTCGTCATCAAAACTGGACACTGCTTTGAAATCAGGGTGCTATATAGTATTTCTAGAAGCAAAGCAGGCAATTGTCCACAAGAGACTGTTCGTTTTTTCTTCATCTCTATTCCAATTCACGACCCAAATTCCATTAGTGTAACACAAACAAGAAACTGAGTCACACGTTATATATGCCTATAATTCAAATGCTTAGTATAAAACTTACGTTAATCCAACGAATAGACACATAAGAAAAGCTGACTTGAAAATTGTTATACTCACGTTAATCCAATGAATAGACACGTAAGCGAAGCTGACTTGAAAACTGATTTCTCTATTTCCTATGTGTTTGAAAACAAGCTGGCGCGATAACATTTAGGTGACAGTTTTAACGTTCTCAATCTAGCTTAGTAATGTTTGCTGCACTTCAAGAACAACTAGGTTAGAGTGTCTTATGCCTGTAGAAGTAGTCAAGTGATTAACTTAGCTCATTTATTTACTAAAGTTAAAGATGGAGTTTTATATTTGAGAGATTATACTTTATTGAAGCGACCCACGTCTTAAAGTTGATGGGATTTAATATGCATTTAAGGATTTTACATTTGCTTGATTAATCAATTCATTAGCATCGGTTTTGAAATATACTTCATCCTGACTTGGACTTGAGATTGTGAGTTGCTAGAATCACTTGAATAAAATGCATACACTTAAGTCAATAATGGTGCATGTTTAAGGAAGGTTCTTCATGTATACTTTTCTTTTGACAATAGCTAGAAAAGATGACTCTTATCAGTTGATTCCGGTGGTATTTGTCACTTAAACCCTAAAACTACTTCAGCAGTTATGGAAAATAATTAATACATAAAGCCCGTATTTCTTTCCATTAGCTATATTTCAAGTCCATTGATGATACAGTATCATCATCTGTAAGACCCTAAATTAATGTCGAAAATATATTACCAAAACCGACAATGTCCTTTTCGTTGGCCCTAAATGTTAAGAACACTCTTCCAAGACAAGTAGGTGTCTCCTTATCAACGTCTTTATATCATTATATGCTTTAGTGGGGTCAAAAATTAAAGGGAGCTATGTCCTGATGAGTCTCCCGATTCCTAAGCTATAAGCAACAAGAGCGGTGCCATTATGCAAGGAAGCAGTAAATTTGTTTTCCCCCACTTGTCAATAAAAAATTCGAAAAGCAGTAACGAAAAGAAATAATGTTAAAATATTTCAGAAATGTGGAATAAATTTTGAGAGCAATATCTCAAGTCAATGAAGGTAATTGATGCATGTTCATTTGATTTTAAGTTCTTTTGGTGTGTCTTCAGTACCCAAGTTTTCTGTACTAGTTGATACCTATAAGGTTCGTTTTTTTACCAAAAAAAATATAAGGTTCGTTTTCTAAGATCACAAAAGGGATAATATTGCACATGGGATGTATACGAAGGCCACTAGTGGCACATAACATATAGTGTGTACATTCATATTTATCATTCAAGGTTGTACTGTTCTTACTTCAGATTCATAATGAACACTGAAAGGGATACACAAAAAATGAGTTTGATAGTTATTAGCATTGGATTTTATAAATGATTCCTCAAATAACTTATTTGAATAACATAATTGGTAAGTTATTATTCGTCTATACTTATACAATAGTGAAAGTAATTTCGTATTGTAAAAGAGAAAAGCTTTAACTATATAAATCAATAGAGTCTATAAGAAAATGTAGGGAGTCCTGATAGATGAAGATCTAGCTAAATAAACAGGCACTCAAGATATATGATTAAAGTCGCAAAAAAAAAAAAAAAGAACTTGATTACCACAGAGGCACAGACTAATGGAAAGGGTGAGTTGTACTGGTGATGGTAAAGTTGTTTGGGCAATTCCATCACATGAAGCAGGTTGTAGCAGAACCTGATCCTTCTCGAAAGGCGTTCCCATTTCAATCGAAAGGAGAAGGGTAGGTCAATGTTAGGCTGTAGGAAGAAAGCAAAGGATATCATGATAATGCAACATTGTTGTATTATATTCAAAATCTGTCACAGCACTGGACAACTGCCACGTACGCTCCTCACGGTGGATCCGACGGCGGTTAATCCTCACCTTCAACTAGGAAATTATCTCATTTAAAGGGGTCTGGTGATATTTCTGACACTTGTCATGTGAGTGGGGGCTTTAGAATTTTCGAAAGGATGTGAATTCTAAGGTAAGGTTTGCTGAATTAGGTCATACATCCACTCAATGGCAGTGCATTGCATAATATAATACACTTAATCATTCGTGCACCATCAATAGCACTTACGGTAGTACTCTGGAAATAGTTAAGAGGATATGAGCCATTAGATTGATGGAGCAAATAGTCGTTGCTCTTTTCAAATGATTTATAGTCAAACTCTTCTTCATCAACTTATTTGCAGAATCTGTTGTATCTTAAAAAAGTGGCCCGCAATTTAAATGGCACTGATCAACATGATATAGCAGTGAGCACTGTTGTTCCTTTGTTTATTTATCCCAATCAGGGTCAGAAAAGGTTATGATCATCGGGTTTGGTAGCAATCTATCATAATGCAAACTTTAACTTCTTTTATCTCTACCCTTACAAACAAATTGTTTTGCATTAAAAAGAAATTTGTTTTCTTCTTTCTCTTTGTTTGGGTGGCAATGCATGTCATGAAACCACCAAGACCAAATTAGCTAATTAATATGCTTTAGTCTTGTTGATAACTATAAGAGTTTGTAACTGATCAGGTCAAGTTAGAGTTTAGAAAAATAACGTTTAAATTCATTTTTTTATAAATTTGAGTATGATTATAATTGAATGCTCCAATCAAATTAAATCCACCTTATTATAATTTTAAATTATATCAGTTTAAACTCATATTAATTTATCATTGCTAATATTCATTATAAGTTCAAAAGTTAAATCATTGTTAGTTGAACTAAGAAGCAACTATATGAATTTTTTTTACATATATTTTTGTTTTTCAATCATTTTTTGCAGATAAAAATCCTGATATAAGGCTGTTTACTAATATGGTGAGAATCAGTGATTCTTACTCATGAGGATCTAGGCACTCAAATTAGTTGAACCTCGTTAAATGTTCTTAAGTTGTTATTCGTGTTTGTTTCTTGGATGCCATTCTTGTTGCATACTATTTTTCAACAAGTGGCATTAGAACATAGTTGAGATGATAATATATTCAATTGTAAAATTTTAAGTAGAGAAGTTCAATGGACTTAGGAATTTTGGAATATGGCCACGAAGAGTAAAGAATACATTGACATAATAAAGCATGATCAAAGGGTTATATGAGAATAAGTTGGAAAACATAAAAGCACCTGAGTGGAATGAATTACAGGTATAAATAGTTGAAATCATTTGTACTAAGTACATGGACGTAATGGAGACTATTAAAGAAGCACTATAACTTATAAGCTAATGAAGGAAATGGGTGTTGAACAAGGTGAAGTTCGCATACACTATGACAATCACGGTTGTTTAGAAATAATAAGTATATCATGCTAGGATTAAGAATATAGATGTGAAGTTTCACAAGCTTAGTGACTACAACTTTCTAACATTGTAAGTAACTGAGCAAGAAATATAAAAACCACCAAAGCTCACCAGCTTTATAGGGACAAAAGTACAAAGAATTATTCCATAGAGGTTAAAAAAATCTTCAACAATGTTATATATATGGCCTTTGGCTCTGGCATATGCTGCTCTGTTCCTGATTTCACCTTTATAAGATATTCATACTTCTATTTTCTTCTCCCCACTCACACTTCTTTCCTCTGCAGAGTCTGATAGAACTCATAGTCTAACACTCTCTTCTCTTTTTATCTGCCCCATCCCCATCCCCATCCATCTGCCTCTCAGTTTCGCTTCACTGCTCTCTGTTCTCTCTTTCAGTTTCAGTTTCAGCTCCCATAAATACTTCTCACCTTTTACTCCACTAGCTTAACTTTTTCCTCACAAGCACAAACACAAAAAACGCACTCTTTCCTTTCTATCTCTCTTTGGCTTCCACTTAAAAGAAAGAGAGTAAATAATAAGCTATGGAAATTGGCCATTTAAAGTCTGCACCAGAAGATCAAGTGGAGATGATGATGATGATGGACAAGCTTCCCGAGTTATATGCTGCTGGTGGCAGCTATGATGATGTTGTGGACTTAGTCTCATCTGAGTTTCCTGGGGCTAGTAACGGCACCAACAATATTGGTACTAATGGTATGCATCATTTGCTCAACAACCCTTATGTTGGTAACTCACCTCCATATGTAGACCTTCCTTCTACTATATCATTCGCGAATAATGACAGCCAAACTCGACATCCATCGCCATCAGCTTTCTTATCTAGTCCAAACAATGAAAAATGGAGCTGTTTCGATGAATTATCAGGCGCAGAAGCTTATTCTACACCGTCACAAAAGAAGAATTCAATGGCTGCAATGAGGGAAATGATATTTCGAATCGCCGCTCTGCAACCAATACATATAGACCCTGAATCCGTGAAGCCGCCGAAGAGAAGAAACGTGAAGATTTCGAAAGACCCTCAAAGCGTAGCTGCACGACATAGACGAGAGCGAATAAGCGAGCGAATAAGGATTCTTCAAAGGCTTGTTCCTGGTGGGACAAAAATGGACACAGCATCCATGTTAGATGAGGCGATTCACTATGTGAAGTTCTTGAAGACACAGGTGCAGTCACTTGAGAGAGCTCAATCTAACAACAGGCCAACTGGAATTGGATTCCCTGTGGCAATGTCCAGTGGCAGTAGTTTCCTTCCTGTTGGAAAACCATATCAGCAGCCTTCTCAAAATATTCAGGATTATGGAGATGCTTAGCTTACTGAGAGAGATAGTGCGAGATAGGCCAGCAAGACTTTTTTAGTGAATAGTAATTATTGTTAACATGTGGGTTTGTAAAGACTAAAGTTAACTTCATCTCCTATCTTTAGACCCAGTAAAAAAGGCTTTGATGTGACTTAATAATCGAACTTTCTCTAACTAGAAAGTTCAGCTGCTTAAAGACTTAATGAGAAGACATGTTTCAAGCTTTGTATTCCACCAAAAACAGTTACTCCCAACTTTAGTTTGCAAGTTGCAACTATAATTGTTTGAGATATCTTTGCTATGGTATATATGAGCTATACACATATATATGCCATATTTCCAATCAATCATAATACATAGTACACAATAGAGCTTCATGCTTTAATTTCTGGGACATTTGGGGTCATAAGACAGGGAGGGACAGCCATTATTCTTAGGAACAAGCTTGCAGAGGAGACGACGGAAATGAAAAATTGGGGTTGAATACCTTTTATAATTATCGATGACATGAAAGCCTGGTGAGATCGATGATGAGAAGTGAATTCCGTTTGTCTGCTTGAAACCACGAGAGCTCGATCGATTACAGAGAATGCATGAGAAATCCACGTGAAGATCTGACAAAGCGGTGGGGGGTTTTATTTTAAGAGGAAAAGCCGATTTGGCAACAGGCTAATCACGCCCTTGCCCTCCACGGCTCCACCTCCTTCTCACGTGAAAATCGATCTCTTTTGCCTATTCATTTATTCTTTTTCACACGTGTAATTCCACGTCATTATATGTTTACTTCCCCTTAATTTCACTATAACTAATGAGGTTATTTAATGGAATAATATTAATGATGCTACAAATGTATTTAATCTTTATTTAATAACATTTAATTAAAATGAAGTAATTTGCAATTTTTACCTATTGAAAAGTATAAAATTGTACTAATTTTAGTTTTAATAAATGAGAAAAAAATAAAAGATATTTTGGTTTAGTGTGTTAACAAACAAGCAAAAAAAATTTCACTAAACACAAATTAAAATAAATAAAGATACAACGTCAATGACAATTCAGTAAAAATTTTGCTGGTACACTGCCTTATCTTTAATTAGTAGAAAGGCTATATTTAAAATTAAAATAAATAAAGATAAAATATATAATTTAATTCTTAAATTTTTCATGAAATTTAAATAAGTACTTAGTCTATGATTATTAGTGTTAGTATAATCTTGACTTTTAATAATATTTTTATTTTATTTTATCTCTTTTATTTCTTTTAGGATTATATATTATTTTTATTTATTTTATCTATTTATCCTAGAATTTTTATTTTTATTTCATTTTATTTCTTTCTTTCTTTTCTAATTTTATGGTTATTTACTTATTTATATTTTATTTATATTTATATTTATATTTATAGTTTTTTATTCATACATGTGGGTCATTTGAAAATAGTCTCTTTATTAGTTACAAATAAGGTTGCGTACTACAAGACCTCTCTAGATCCCTCATCCCAGTGGAATTTATACTAGATGTTGTTGATATTGTTGTTTTAAATAAGTACTTAATTTTCACAGTTTATAAATTAATTCTTCACATTACCATTTTTACATAATAGTTTTTATTTGTATAAATTTTAATGATATATCTTTAAAATTTTTATTATACAAATAAGTTGTTGTTTTTATAATAATTTCAATAATTGTTTCTCATAAAATTGTTCATATACTAATATTAAAGATTGGTTTATAAATACTAAAAAATTTTAAAACGTGTTTGAATTTTATAAATAATTTAAAGACAAATTCCTAATTTTAGCTAATAAATAAATTGAATACACTCGATCCAATGTGAAAACAGAAAAAGAAAAAAGGAAAAAGTCCAACATATATCCTAAAGGGGCGGTTAGTTGTCGTAAGGGGATAATAATAGGAATGAGAATGAATATAGTAAAGAATAAAAATAGATATAATTATTATAATTATGATGGATGGTTAGAACGAAGAAATGATTACCATTACCTTTGATAGTGATTATTTTGTTGAAAATCTTGATAAATATATTCTAATTTTAATATATTCTAATTAATTATATTTTTTTACTAAAAAAATTGTTAAAATTTTATTTTACATCAAATTTTAATATATTCTAATTAATTATGTTTAATTTTAATATATTATAATTATTGATATTTAATTAATTATATTGTTTTAAATTTTTATATGAAAAATTAATATATTCTAATTAATTATATTGATTTGCTAAAAAATAAAAATTAATTAAAATTTTATTTTACATCAAATTTAAATATATTTTAATTAATTTTAATATATTTAATTAATTATATAGTTTTGCTAAAAAAAGGGAAAATAAATTTTTTTCAAATTTTTGTATCAAAATTTAATATATTCTAATTAATTATATTTAGAATATATTTATATTTAATATATTCTAATTAATATATTCTAATTAATTATATTTAATTAATTATATTTATTTTACAAAAAAATAAAAGAGTGACTTTCATTGTCACATATATATATGTATGAGAATGAAAAATTTATATAACAAAATTCTGGTCATGCAATAATAATATATAATCAACTAATGTTTTTCATTCTCGTACTTACTGATGTTATTTTTTTTTACTTAACTTTTAGTTCAATTTTTAAAATAAAAATTATTATAAGATACCCACAAAGAGGAAGCATGCTTCAAATTGAAGTTAAGTTTGTAGAAAAAAATCAAAAATAGATAGTAGTTTGGTATTTCATAGTTATTGCTTTACATATTTAATGATTATTATGTACACGAGTTGCGTCTTTCAAACCCACCAATCATGCACTCCCTACGAATATATTAGAGTGAAACCTTGGCAGTTAGGTGCAAGGTGACCTTTCGAAAAGAGTTGGAGAAAACTTCCAAAACCATATAATTAGGAAAAGTTCTGAATTCAAACAATATATATTCAATTAGCCTGATAAGCCAAACCATGTTGGAGATAACGATCACAAATTCAACGTAAGAGCTGAGCTGGTGACAGTTTTCTTTTCCAAGACAAAAAGGGACTCCAATTTCCAAACTAGTGGCTACAGCCTACAGGCGTGACAAGTAAGCAACTCAATGAACTGCGGAGCCTTAGGCCATTCAATTATTATTTCATTTTAATTCTAACGCATCTTTTTACGATATACCCTAAATTTAAAAAGTAATTATTGAATGTCCATGGTTTATTAAAATTTTTCAATTTCAAAATTAAGTAATTTAGATAAACAATTTAATGCAATTAATTTAATTAAGCCTAATATGTATAAATATTAAGGTTATTTGTTTTATGTGGCAGATTAAGCCAGTAATAGTAACAAAAATATTAAGATATGATTAAAATTAAAAAAATTTAAAATGCAAATATTTAATTGTGACTTTTTTAAGTTTGAATTATAAATTTTTTTAATAATTAACCCTAATCATTTCTATAGTCCACCATAAATTAAGATCAAGGTCTCCTCCCTATGTTTTGCTATATTGAAAGAAAAGAAAAACACATGTTTATATGTAAACATGGTCAAAAGGAAACTCAGTAGCCATGTGAAGCATTCCACAAAGGTCCAAACATAGAAATATAAAGGAGCATTGTGCGTGACAGGGGATGGAGTAGTTGCTTCCCCGTCCTACGAATGAAGGGCATAGATTCTTCAAACTATCCAATTTCTCTCCATTTGTCATCATACAAACATTTAATACCCTACATATATTATTAATTTAAAAAATTGACATAACCGAACCATATACATGAAAGGAAATTACTTTAAAAAGTGACTAACGTAATTTCTTCATTTTCTCATTCTCCAATTCTTTAACTTAAATCTTTTTTCCTTATTTTTACAGTTTCGGGGAATTTATTGGTTGGTCCCGAGTGGCGTAGAGAAAGGTAGACAAAACTTTAGCCTAGAGAGGAGGATATGAGAAAGTCATGACAAAAACACAAGTTATGGACTGACCGAATAAGGCAACTATTAATCGTTACGAGACAAAACATTGAAACATGTTGGTTGGCTGGATGTGAGGGGGACCTCCAAAGATGAATTCACACAATCTGATCTATTTCTTACCCAATATTATTTCTCATCTTTGTCCTTTTTTTCCTCACAATATGAACAAGCCTCAATTTCTTTTGTTTCTATACAGAAGAAGAACCACTGGACTGGCTAAGATAACGCAGAATTGGAAGATCACAGCTTTAGCTATAAATTTCAAACCTATGTTTGTGTTCACAGCTGTTTCGAGGAAAAATTGACTCTCGTCGTAGTGATAAGTGGTCCATCAAAATTTTGTGTCATTTTCTACCTTATCTTTGTCCCATTGTATTTTTTTTAACTATATCATAATAAAGGATGAGGAGAGCATATCAGCTAATGATACTAATACTAAGACAATAGTTGAACTAAAGATTTATAATATGTTTCATGCAAACTTATTAAACGCCAAAATCAAGGCGTAAAGTATTATTTATCTTTTCTTCATGCCTTCAATCTACGATTCCTGACTCATCTTTGTTAGAGAAGAACCCTTTCAAGGTATTTTGCCTGATATATATATATATATATATATATATATATATATATATATAAGGAGATCGTAGTCTATTAAAAAAGAGAACAAAGAATAAAAATAGTTGGACACTGAACCGTACATCAGCCTGTCTCTAACTAGATTGGAAGACTCTCCAAGTCCACTACAGTTTAAAAGCTAACTAAGTCTCATGTGGACCAACTCAATTGGAGCCCGATCTTCAACAGCCCTGTAGGCTTTGTCTCAGCGTTTCTTGAATTGGCAACTTCTTTTTGTTCTTTTAAAAGTTATTTGTTGTGACTTTTGTAAATTAGAAAAAGATTCTTAAAATCGTGTTTGGTTAAACACGTTTATATATTTTGTTTTTAAAAATAAAAAACGGCAACTATTTTACGAAAACGTAAAAATAACGTTTTCTTGATTTCGGAAAACAGATTTTCATAAACGCTTTTTTTCCACAAAAACAAATCATATTCAAGTTTTCTCTCATCTGTGTCGTCTTCTGTGTCTTCACTGGTGTTGCAATATCTCCAGGTTTGTTTTCATATCTATCCGTTGTTTATGCGATTTCTGTTGTCTCTCTTATCTATAACATCAGACCCATAACAAAATAGCGAAACTAGGCATGATGAAAGAGAGATATGAAAACCATGAAAAGAAAAAGAAAAATGGAGAAAATAACAGTATTATTGATGTAGCCATACGTATTAAAAGCAACATGTAGAACTTCTGCTTTGACCATAAACTTCTGCAATTTTTTGTGATGATAAAGAATCAACACAAGATCTGAATATGTTAAGCAGAAGACGGCGCAGAGGAACGTAACATTCAACTCTTCAATTTTTGCTTCACCTCTTCTGCTAAACATAACGACGACTTCATCTGATTCTTTATAAAGAACTAACACCGTGAACAACTATGAAATAACATTATTAAAACCGAAGGCTATAGCTTTTTTCTTGATCCTCACGGCATTTTAAATCTAAGACAGCTATACCTGTTTTCTTCTTCCTCATGCTTTTGTAGTTGCTTTATTCTTGGACTTCACGTTATTCTTTCTCCTTATCCTCACGTCTTTATAGTTATTTTCTTCTCATCCTCGCATCTTTAGCATATTGTGGAGCCTATTTTATCTTCACATCATTTAATGTTATTTAATGTAGCAGAGGCTTTATCCTTACAAAAGTGAAGCCTAATCTTCACATCATATAACTATTTTCATCTCATCTTCCCGTCTTTAGCATAGCGTGGAGCCTATTTTGTCTTCACTTCATTTAATGCTATTTAATGTAGCAAAGGCTTTATCCTTACAAAAGCGAAGCCTAGTCTTCACATCATGTGGCAGAGGCTTAGTCTTCACATGATTTATTGTGAAGTTGTTCTTGTCTTCACGTAATAGATTAGTGTGGAGAATCGAAACATCATTTAATGTGGCAGAGGCTTTATAAAAAATGAAGCCTAGTCTTCACATGATTTATTGTGAAGTTGTTCTTGTCTTCACGTAATAGCCTATTGTGGAGAACCGAAACATTATGCATTTGTACGTGAGTTCTTCACGTCATTTATTGTTAAGCCTATTTCTGTCTTCACATAATAGCTTATTGTTGCTTATAATTGTGGAGAACTGAAACATTAAATGCATTTGTATGTTAGTTGAATTTGATATATACGTAGCCATATGTATGTTAAATGCATTTGCTTGTGAATCCTGTTGAATTTGATATATATGTAGCCATACTTACGTTAAATGCATTTGCTTGCAAATCAAGTTGAAGTGGCTTATTACTTGAAGCTGAAGCCGAAATGAGGGAATGTGTAAATAATTTACTGTAGTGGTTTTGCTACCAAGTTTTCACGTATATTGAAAATTTAATTTATGTACAAGTTTAGACACCAAATATTTTTTAGGAATTATTATGGTTGTCACACGTTTATTTTAAATTATATTTGGTTTGTAATACTTTATAAAAATTGTTGTGATTGATGTCACTTATAAGTTATTACATTTAGGGATAGAAGGCTTGAACAATAAGAATGATTACAATGATTGTATGGAAGTAAATGGAAAATATGTGGTATGGAATGATACTATAAAGATGTATTTAATCTCCTTGATGGTTGAAGAAGTGAAGAAGGGAAATCGAATGACTGCTACCCTTTTCTAATCTGGTTGGAAGAATATTAAAGTAGGGCTTCAAACAAAATTCAATAAGGAATATACTGATATTCAATTGAAGAATAAGTATAATAGATTAAGGACCAGATTGAAGAATTTCACGAACTTACTCAAAGAAACAGGAATCCATTACAGCTCTTTTACTAGTGAAGTTAATGCTACAAATGAATGTTGGGAAAATCTATTTAAGGTCAAATATGTCTTTTGTTTTATTAATATATCATATTATATAATAT
>JAOTAX010000006.1:3702063-3718442 GCA_025629825.1 Erythroxylum guanchezii | reverse complement strand
TTAAAAATTATTGTTATTTCAAATTAATTGTCATTATTATTTATTATTAAGATTTTTGAAAACATGGTTGATGTAAATAGTAAACTAGTCAAGTATACAGTACAGCTGTGTAATACATCAATATGGAGTATTTTGCAATTTTTCAAAAGTTTAGGGACTATTTTATAAATTTAAAAAATATCTCGAAACAGTACCCGGTACCGACCGGTACCGGTACAGTTCCGTTCCAGAACTCAATCCGGTATCGAGCCCGGTACAGTATTCATAACATTGGTCCCAATCATCCAAACTTAATACCTTCAGTGCACGAATTATAAGATTTGTATGTAGTTTGTTGTTATTTCCTTGATCGTATCAATTAATGTAGCACCTTCTCCGCAGTTTCAAATCTTTTTACTCTTTTAAAGTGATTTGTTAGAACTAATTCTGGTTATAGGGATATGCTTAATCATGTCCTATTATATTAAGATGATACAAAATTATATCATATGTTCCTTCCAGCTATCAATTCAGTTGTTTATTCTTCATTTGTAGTTTGACATTTTTTTTGAAAATTAAATGGTATATTACTTTAGATAAAACTATTATACCATTACAAAAAATAATGAGTTCAAGGTTAGATAAGCCTACTGTTTTTTTTGAATAAAATCAACATTAGTACAAAAAACAGACAAAGGCAAGGAAGACAAAGAAAACTAACCCAAGTCAACAGGTTTACCCCGTACACCCGAAACCTAATAGCCTTTCCCCCTTAACAATAACAGAAGCCGAACAATCTGAATTTAAAATGGAGACTAAACAAGAAGGACGATCAGTCCAGTGATGTGGGTTTGCATGTAATAAGGCTACCTTGGCTAAAGCATGAGCCGCCTTATTGGCAATCTTACGCGTCCATTGAAAGGAAAAGTGAAGGAAATGTTGCTTGAATGATAAACAATTAAGGGTCAAAATTTCAATCTCAGACCGATTTAGCGAAGGAGCTAATATTGATTGGACAGCTGCCAAACAATCCGACTCCACAATGACCTTGGCAAGCTGTTGGTCTTTTAGCCAAGAAAGAGCTTCCCTTATAGACATAATTTCGGCAAGAACTGGGTCAAACAGGGCAGGGAAAAAACCTGAAATAGCAGTCATAAACCTACCTCGTGCGTCCCTAAGAATCGCAATAAAGTCTTTCATCTGAACATCCTCTGGAGAAACAACGAACTCGCTGTCTTCTTTCTCCCGAATAGAGAGCCTTTGCAACCCTGAATCCATGAAGCTAAAACGAAAATCTAAGAGAGACCAACGTAGAAATAATACCTAGACCTCACCTTGCACATGAACGGCAAGACCAACACTTACACTCGTAGAGAGAGAGAGAGGCAAGACCTAAAAACATTTTTGTACTTATTGGAATACTTTATTCCTGTTAAATTATATCTGGTTTATTTTGTTAATGGATACAAATTTCATATAGAATATCATGGTCATAGCATGACAACACTAAATAGTGGGGTTAGCATATAGGGATAATTGATGGATTACTATGGTAAAATTATTGAGATACTTGAATTAAGTATGAATGGTTTGATCCAACTCCTAATGTTGGAAAAAAAACGCACGGTCGATATAATCTAATTGAAATCAACCAACGAAGAAGATTAAGACAATTTTAACATTTCGAGTTGGTGATGCAAGTGATCTAGGTGTATTATGTCCCTTTTCACAACTTACGACGAGATAAATCAGATTAGTTGGCCGTACGCAAAGTAAAACCTAGAGGTATTTTTGAATTATATGGAAAAGGAGAAAATAAGAGAATTGAAAGTGAAACGTTTCAAGAAGATGTTTATGAAATAAATGCATGTGTAACATATGATGAGAATGAACCTTTGAACAATCCAAATAATGAATATGTTGAAATTTCATCTGGAGAGGATAAAGAGGGCGAGAGATCTGAAGAGGAGCCTGATTTTGATTCTAATTCTTTAGAAAAAGAAAATGATGATGATTTTGATTTACAATTAAGTACTGATAACGATTAATTTGTGTTTGTAATAGAATATTATAAGAATAAATCTATCATTGCATCAACAATATATTGTTATATATTGATATATAGTGTTCTATTATCGAAAAATTCAATAAACTGTAAATTTCAAGTTAAAAATATGCCACCAAAGAGAAAACAGGATATGATACGACGAAAGTTTATGTTACAATGACTTGGAGAAGCTGGTGCATTTCTAGGTGAAGCATCACATTTTGCAGATGCTATTGCACCTCCAAATGAGGCATCACCTTCTATATATGTTGCTATACCATCCAGCAGCTCTGCTACACCATCTAGTAGCTTTGCTACACCATCCACTACCCCTATACCGACAGAGATATTAAGGGTAAACATTACAGACGAAGGAGGCAACCTCTAACCTGGGGCTAAAGGAATTGATGGAAGAATGGACATCACAATTGTCAACAATTTGTAAGTAAATTTCTAAAAATTTTGTAATACATGATAACATCATAGGTTTATATTAAAGTTATAGGTTTTAATTTGAAAATGATCTAAAATAGCTTATATATTTGGTTTGTTCCATCTAGAACGTGCTTAAGAAATATCTCATCTAAGTTCAAGGAGAGGATAGATTTTGAGGGTTATACATGGAAGAATGTCTCTTAGCCGACAAAGGATTTTTATTATCATGAGTTTAAGGTACACAAAATATATTCTTTAAATTTTTTATTTTATCTAATTGTATACATTAATTAGATAAATATTTCATTTGTAAGTACTTATTGTATGTTTTTCTTTTTTTTTTATAAAGAATTTTGTTGGGATCCAAAATTTGATGTTGTTATTTATAATGTATGGGAGAGGCAAGCTCGTACACATTATAAAGAATTTCTTGCTTTGATACATAAGAATGGTGTACACCACCATATATATCTGAAAAAATATGGAGATGTTAGAAGCAGTAATGAGCATCACCTGAGGTAATATCCATTTTAGAGCGCAATTCTGCCAACAGATGTGGAAGACCGGATGAAGAGAGCCTACCTGTACACACTGGAGGATCTTTGACCCATCAGGAGCATGCACTTCAACTTGTAAGTATCAAAACTTCACCGTTATATTTTGATTTTTGCACTTTAATGTATGAAATTTGATTTCAATATAATTTGATGTATGAAATTTAAAATGAAAATATACGTGCATTATAGAGAATAATAATGTTATAAATGTCTAGTGTCATTAATGTCTGTATTGTTGAGTTAAATTTTTTTGTTTAACAGGGGGAAAATATCATTAAAATAGAGAAAATTCTACCAAAATTTTTATAAATTATAGTTCACTTATAACAATTTATTCTAATATAGGAAAAGTCTATAGGTAGGAAGCCTACACCACACCAGCTCTTTTTGCACACTCACACGAAAAAACATAATGGTGTGACATTCGTCAACGCCTGATGCAGACAAGTTCATGTATGTAAAATCTATACTTTAATATTAATTCTTAAAAAGTATCACTTATTAATATAAACAATTATAATGATAGAAGTATAAGAAGCATTGAACAACAATCTCAGAACTCTAAGACTATTGATAAGAGTCAGGCGTATCTTGATATAGTGGGTAGTAGGGACCAACGTGGAAGGATTTTTAGCCTAGGTTCATTTGCAAACACATGTTATTCTCAATCCTCCACATCCACTACAGCTGGATCTAGTAGGCGGTCCGCATCAAATGAGAGAGTCCTCTAGCTTGAGAGCACAATGGAGAGGCTGGCAACTTAGTTGCAACAGTCAATGGAGTACATAACCCAACTTTGTAATAAGATGGATCAATTGAAGGGGAGGAAAAATATCTCATTGCAACAGTCAGAGCATCCACCTTCATCACATGTATAACTTAGATGAATAAGTGAATGTACTTGATGTTTTGCCACTCTTAAGTTTTGTACAAATTTTTAATTTACAGTTATTTTCAAGATACTTATTCATGTACGTTTTAATTTTTTTTATTATATTAACAATCAAGATAATGTTTACTTTATATTTATCAATCAATGTTATATTATTTACACAAATTAAATATAAAAAATCATAAGATTATGAACTAAAAACTTAGGTAGGTGAGAAATGATAGCATAAATTTATCAAATCTAAATTTTCCCATAAAAAACAATATTTTATCACTAATTAGCTACGGAACGATACCTTCCGTCGGTAATGTATCATAGAATATATTATTCCATTGCTAATTAGTGACAGAATAAATAAATTCGTCCGTAAGTTACCGACAGAAAAAATTTAGTTACGATTCATGTTTTCATCGGTAAATTTTGCGACGGATTAGTAAATGTTTGTTGGTAACTTTAGCGATAGACATACGCTTTACCGTTGACAAATTCGCATATGGAATATTGAAATTCCGTCCGCAAAGTGCCGACGAAATACTGTAAATCTGTCGGTAAATTTGGTTTAACTTATCGATGGAAATCTAAAATTTCTTCGCTAATGTTATCAATGGTTTCACAAACTTCCGTCACTAAATTTACCAATGGTCGTTTCTCCGACGTTCTTTTCGCCGGTAATTTCCATCGTAAAAATTTATTTTTCTTATAATGATCATGAAGAGAAAGATTGATGGCATAAAGGGAAGTCTCGATGTTTTAGTTGTAAAGGATTTGGATGTTTGAAAAAGGATTGCAAATTTAACAACGAAGAACAAGCAAATACAAAGCAAGTTATTGAAGAAGACAACTTCTTCTAGTTGGTGAGAAGTTCACCAATATGCATCATAGAGAGAAGTACTCTGGAGATAAATGATGAGAGAATTATTTATGTTAAAGAATAAAGAGAAGGGCTCTATTGAGAAGATTGGAGAGAAGTCCTTCAAAAAAAAGAATTATGGAGAGATGTGTTCTATGTCTGTGATTTTTTTTTACAATTTTAAATTAAGAGGAAATATTAGAAATTAATTTAAAATTATAGGGCGATCAAAATTTTTTTATATAGATCTTTAATTTGTTTTTAATTTTATCTTATAAGCTATATTTATTGAAATCTCTATATAACAATTGTTGAGTTTTTTATATTCTACATATATAAGACAACCAAATTCATTATTTAGATGATATAATAAACTCCAATGTTATGAATTCTTTTATCTTATCTTATCTTCCACATTTTTTATAAAAAAAAGTTCAACAGCAGCAACTTGGTGGCCTTGTTAAGTATAGTACTTATTTAGTCAGTGGCACTGACACTAGTTTATGATGATATTTCAGAGAAGTTAAAAGAGGTGGTAACTGGCAAATTCTTGCAGGGGCCAGTTCGATCCCTTGGCCACAACAGATATTTGTTCAGCTGAAAGTGCTCCGTGTGTCAGGTTACCAATCTTATGGTGCTCCTACGTTCTGTTTTAATCATCACGAGGCAAATAAATACGTCATATCATGTTCGTTATCATGAAGTTTCCTGCAATTGTGTACCCCATCAATAATCTCTTCTTGAGCTTAAGCAATTTCAGCCAACTCTTTTAATTTGTTCTATATTGCAGATGATTCGATCGTCACTGCGATATCCCCCTAATGTTCTACAGATATTTTATAATAATTATTAATTATATATATATATATATATATATATTTATCATAGTATAATTCTTGAAGTATTTTCAATAATGTTTTTAATCTTCTATTTGGGTACTCATTAATTTAGTCATTGTATATGTATATAAGTTGAACTGTTTTTCTCCCTAAAAATTAATATTAGAGGTTTTTCTAAACCTAAATCATTGGCCTTGCAAGAAGAACATTCCCTTTATAAAGAAATGAACGACCATCACCTGGTTTAGAAGGGGCGACTTTTACGGCAAGAGCTGAGCCCAGAGGGTCGGAAAGTACTCGCACAACTAGCAGGCAACCTTCAAAAAATCAAACAAACAAAGGATGCCGGGATTCCAATAAACCAGGGCATCTCAAGGAAGAGTGCATTTAGATAATAGGTTATTTAACAAACTGGAGAAGCAATAAAAATAATAGAGGCAACATAGCAACAATTGACTGTCAAATATATAAATCAAGTAAGAACTGACATCAAGAAAATCAACGGGCTCTTAGGTTGACAACAGATCAATGCACCAAATCGATGCATATTCTTAAACAAATAAGCAATAGTACATCAAATTATGGTAATGAGGTCTTGGCTAATTTTACAGGTAACTCTATTTTGTTGCGTAATTCATGGACAGGGGGTAATGGTGCCTCCGACAACATATTAAAAAATATATATACTTGATGATGTTAAGTCAGTTTCTTCATATCTAAATGTTAAAATACCAAAAGGATCTGACCACCCTGGATTCCATATTGGTAATACCCACAACACCAAACAGCAAATTAAAGAATGTCATTTATGTGCCCGATTTCCAATATAATCTTCTCTTTATTGCTAAAGCTATAAGAGAATTAAATTGTTCAACGACCTCTTCCTTTAATTTTTGCATCTTTTAGGACCTATATACGAGGGGGTTGATTGGAGTGTGCAGACTTCGAGATGGAGTTTATCAATTAGAAGGACTTGGATAATAAGTCACAATGCTATTAAACCAGACATTACCTCGTGGCATATGCACTTAGGTTATCCTTCTTCTAATAGATTAACTTAATTCCCAACATTTCCTTCTGTGATGTCTGTCATAATGCCAAACATATAAGATTATCTTTGCAAACCTTAATAAAAGGAGTGCTAAACCTTTTGACCTTATTCATGTTGATATTTGGGGTGCATATTCTGTCCCTTTACTTAGTGGTGTACATTATTAAGGTACTTGGGTTTTTCTTTTGAAAGTGAAGACTTAGGTGTATGAATCTTTAATCTTGTTTTTTTGTTCTACAGAAACCCAATTTAGATATCCAGTATATGTGTGAGAAGTGAGAATCAAAGTGAATTTGTCTCAGGTCCATAAGAAATTTCTTTGCCAATCAAAAATGGAATGGAATGGAAACATTATCACATTCTTAAAGTGGCATAAGCATTACGCTTCTAAGCCCATTTACCCTTGAAGTTTTTAGGAGAATGTGTCGAGACTGCAACTGACCTTATCAATTCCACACCATCTCCTATTCTAAAAAATAACAGAGGCTTGTGGGATGGTATGCTTCGTCCCTTTCTCTAGCCGGATGAGTAACCTTAACACAATCTGCTGTGACTTCAATCCCTTTGTACACCATGCAAACTACATCATTACTTGATAATTTATGCATAAGCATTGAAAAATATTGTCGCAACTTTATTTGGGGTTCGACTACAGCGAGAAGGAAAATTAATTTGGTCAAATGGGATCAGGTTCGCCAGCCTAAAATGCATGGGGGACTAGGATTCAAATGTATGAGAAGCATGAATAGTGCCTTATTAATGAAAGTGGCATGGCAGATACTTTCCCAGCCTGACTTACTATAGGTCCAAGTATTATGCTCAAAGTACAAATTTACTCTTGGCATGTCTTCCTTTCCACCAAACCCTTCATGTTGTTCTAATATATGGCATGCAATCTTGAAGGTTTGGGACCAAGCAACGTCGGCTATTAATGGGCGTTGTGTGATGATCGGACGACTAGATTTTGGAGAGACCAGTGGCTGGTCGACGACCAACCTTTAGAGGAGTATGCCATAGGGTGGGATTTGGAAGATCAGAGGGATTGGTCAATTTGCAATTATGTTAGCTCTGAGGGCAGTTGGAGGTGGGAATCCTTTTTGCACCTCTGCCACTCTCCAAGGTTGGTCTGATTGCTAGTCTGTTGCCCCCTCATCCTGAGAGAGGTCCGTATAAATTGTATTTGGCACTAACTGCCAATGGCTGTTTCTCAACAAAATCAGCATATACTCTTCTGGTGAAGGATAGCTGGAGTGTGAAGGATCCTATATAGAAGATAATTTGGGGGTGGAGAGGCCCGAAAAGGATTAAAACCTTCTCGTGGCTTGTCATGCATGTTTAACGAATGAAGAGCGAAACCGACGGCACTTGAGTGCTGTTACTACCTGCCAAATTTGACAAACCATGTTTTGAGAAGTTGTAGTATAACTAGAAATATTTGGGGCCAGTTGATTGATGAATCAAACCTCCAAGAATTCTTCAATGTCTCGTTTAAAAATAATAATGATCAGTGAATTGGTGATCGTATTACGTTGTGACTTACAGATATATACACAGAATACAAGTATTGGATATAGACTAATCTACTGGAGATACCTAAGATTAAGGACTATCATAACTATTGTATCTGTTTATACAAGTTACATTTGACTTATTCCTATTATGCCCCCGTAAGATGAAATCGCGAGAAGCAATATTCATCTTGGTACGAAAAATCTCAAATTTGTGATGTGACAGAGGCTTTGTTAACGCATCAGCGGGCTGATCATGAGTCGAAATGTGTGAAACAGTTAGAGCTTGGTGTTGTAGCTGTTCCCTGACAAAATGATAATCCAAGCCTAGATGCTTCATACGGGAATGAAAAACTGGATTGGAACACACATACGTAGCGCCAAGGTTGTCACAATAAATTGGGGGCTTGGCAGGAAGTGGAACGTGTAATTCCAAAAGAAGATTGCGAAGCCACATTACTTCAGCATCAGTACCGGCAACAGCTCGGTATTCCGCTTCGGTAGAGGAGCGAGCAATAGTTCGTTGACGTTTTGAGCTCCATGAGATAGGATTACCACCAAAATAGATAACATAGGCAGATGTGGAAGTTTTGGTGTTAGCATCGCCACCCCAGTCAGCATCACTGAAGGCATGAAGATGAAGGTGTGTCGGACGATGAAGTTGGAGTCCAAAGTCATGAGTGTGTTTTAGGTACCGAAGTGTACGTTTGAGCTGCTGAAAATGAAGTGCAGTGGGCTTCTGCATGAACTGCAACAGTTTTTTAATCGCAAAGCTCAGGTCTGGTCTCGTGAGTGTAACATATTGTAGGGCACCTAAAATACTACGATATAATTTGCCATCAGCAGCAGCAGAGACATCATCAAGTTTTAACACAGTAAACGGGGATACAAGAGTCAAACAAGGATTGCAATCAACTATTTAAAACTTAATGAGTAAGTCATGAATGTAGCTCTGCTGTGACAAGAATAAATCATTGACGTTCGGTATGAGTTTAACACCCAAAAAATAAGAAGGAGTACCCATATTTTTCAGTGAGAAGGCATTTGAAATATCTGTAATAAAACAATGAAGAGCCTTGGTCGAGTTCCCAGTTAGTAACAAGCCATCAACGTAAACCAAAAAATACATGACCACATTGTTGGAAAGATAGATAAAAAGCGAGGAGTCACAGTGGCAACTCATAAAGGCATACTGAAGGAGATATTTGCGTAACTCCTGATAACATGCCTGAGGAGCTTGTTTCAAACTATAAATAGTCTTATGGAGCTTGCAAACATGCTTTGGATAGTCTGGATGAATAAACCCGGCGTTTGCTGCATGAATATAGTTTCGGTAAGATGGTCCTGCAGGAAGGCATTATTTACATCCATCTCATGTAAGGCCCAAGAATTGGCCAATGCTAGAGATAAGATAACTTTGATCGTTTGATGTCTTGCAACCGGAGAAAAAGTATTATTGTAGTCAATCCCATGACACTGACTGTACCCTTTTGCTACTAGACGAGATTTGTAGCGAGAGATTGAGCCGTCAGGATTTCTTTTCGTACGAAAAATTCACATACAACCAATAACGTTTTTGGCTTCGTCAGTTGGAACAAGGGACCAAGTGCCATTTCCCATCAAAGCATCATACTCCGAAAAAACCGATGTGCGCCAATGAGGTATGTTGAGGGCCTGGGTGATAGTGTGGGGTTCATCAGTGACTGGTAAAGGATGTTTGGTGATAGAAAAGGTTTTGGGTTTGAATATATTGTTTTTGGCTCGGGTAATCATGGGATGTGTGTTGTGGGGGGAGTCAGGTTGGGGTGGTGAAGGAGGCAAAGGTGATGGGTTTGGGATATCACTAGCAGGTACTGGTTGGGTTTGGGAATGGGTTGAAGAAGGAGAGGAGTTAGCTGGCGCGATTGGTGCAGGCAGCGCGGGAGATGCCACATGATCAATAGGGAGGAGTTGATGGAAAATAGGTTGAATATGGGTTTGACTAGGGGAGGAAGGTGACGAAGCAGGGGATGGACGTAATGATGCATAAGGAAATTGATCTTCAACAAGCACAACATGTTGAGAGACGTAGATTTTGTTCATTTTCAGGTCAAGACATAGGTACCCAAACTGGGTAGAGGAGTAGCCGACAAAGATACACGATATTGATCTTGGTTGAAGTTTATCAGATGTATAGGGACGCAACCATGGAAAACAAAGACAACGAAAAGAGTGTAGAAACTTATAATTTGGCGTTTGACAGAAAAGAGTTTCAAAAGGAGTTTCATGGCCAAAGTGGGAGTTGGTAAGCGATTGATAAGGTAGACAGCAATGTGAGTCGCGAAGGACCAAAAACATGAGGGCAATTTACTGTGATGGAGTAGAGCCCTGGCTGTTTCAAGGATGTGTCGGTGACGACGTTTAGACATGCCATTTAACTTCGGAGTGTGTGGAGGCGTTGTGAGGTGGGTAATGCCATTTTGGACAAGAAAAGATTTGAGTTTAAGAAATTCTCCACCATTATCAGTATACAAGGTCTTAATAGGTGTTTCAAAAAAAATTTCGACAATAGTTTTAAAAGCGACAAACGTAAGGAAAACATTTGATTTATTTTTCAATGGATAAATCCATACGTATTTGGAAAAATGATCAACAAAGATAAAATAATAACGAAAAACATCGAATGAAGGTGAAGCAGGGCCCCAGACATCAGAAAATATTATTTCCAACGGTTTATTACTTTGCAAAGAAAGGTTTGAAAATGGAAGACGGTGGCTTTTGGCATACTGACAAGACGTACATGTACTTAATGCCACTGAATTGGAAGCTAACTTATGACGCGACTGTAAATAAGTGAAGATTTTATTCGAAGGATGACCCAAGATATGATGGAGGACTGGTGAACTAGGAACTCTGGCATGAAAAACAGATGGTTTGGTCGATGGAAAACAGAAGTTGTAAAGATCATTGTGGCATGAACCCGTGACCAACACCGTCGGCGTCCGGAGATCCTTCACCTAAAAATGGTTGGGAAAAAATTCAATGGAGACATGATTGTTGGTGCACAATCGTTTAACGGAAATTAAATTTTTGTTAATGGTAGGCACATGTAAAGTGTTGCCAAAAACAAGTTGCTTAGAGTTGGTTTCCAGTGAGAAACTACCAGTGTTTGCAATTAGCAGTGCATATCCATCACCAACTTGTAAAGAATCACTGCCTTCATAAGGGTGGTGAAGAGACAAGTTCCGAAGATCGTGAGTCACATGGTGAGTGGCTCCTGAGTCAAGGATCCACTATCCTGGAGTGGCAACAGCAGAGGAAGTTGGAGGTGTGCCTGAAGCCTGTACAATATGCGCACCTGGTTTGTTGGAAGTGTGGTGGTGTGCAGGTCGACCATGGAAATCCCAGCAAGTCTTCGCAGTGTGACCAGGCCTGTCACAGTACTAGCAGATGTGAGGACTTTGCCCTGGTGATGAAGATGAGGCATAGTGAGGCGCTGAAGCTTGCCTGGGAGCTGACGACTTGCGTTGGGAGTAGCGAGAAGTATGAGCAGGCTGGTTCGAACGTTGGCGGATAACAGCATGAGCAGTAGGTATAGGAACATAATCTTCAAGCTTGGCCTGCCTTGCAAGAAAATGCTTAAAGTCTAGCAGTTTCTCATAAAGATCAGTGAAGTCAATTGGTGTCTCTCAGGCACATATAGCTGCACTGACCTCCTTAAAATTAGCGGAGAGACCATTGAGTGTGTGGATGACGAGATCGGTGTCATCAATCGGTGTGCTCACAAGTGCAATTTCGTCCGCAATACCTTTTATTTCCTTCAAATAGTCGGTCATAGAAACGTTACCTTTCCGAATGGAAATCAGTCTTTCCTTGGGAGACATGAGTCTCGAACAAGATTTGTCAGCAAAGGTTTTCTCAAGGAGGTCCCAAGCCTCCTTGGATGAAGTGACAGAAGCAAGTAATATTGCATTTGTTTCCGCAACAGTAGTCATGAGGGCATGGAGGACAAACTGGTCTTGACGAATCCACAGAGGAAGATCGGGACTATCATGTGCTGGACGTGGAATGGAACCATCCACATAGCCTTTTACATTATATCCGATGAGGAGAGCATTCACCTGAACTCTCCAAGCTGGATAGTTTGCACCTATCAGTTTCGAGCCAGAGGCGAAACCTGTGTTGAAGACAACGAGATTTGGTGGCAGTGTTGCATCTGGAATGGTTGTTGCCGTAGAAGATGCATTGTTAAGAGCCATCAGGATTGAGAATACTGGAAAAAATGTTGGTGCTAACTAAGCATTAGAAAAGATGGACAAAGTTTGCAGATTTGGTGCATGAAAAAATGATTGATTTGCTGTTAGGCTAAAAGCTCTGATACCATAATAATGATCAGTGAATTGGTGATCGTATTACGTTGTGACTTACAGATATATACACAGAATATAAGTATTGGATATAGACTAATCTACTGGAGATACCTAAGATCAAGGACTATCATAACTATTGTATTTGTTTATACAAGTTACATTTGACTTATTCCTATTAAAAAAGTGGATGGTAGGGAACATGAGGAACGGTGTGGCGGTTATGGACGCGGCGAAATGAGGCTATTTTCAGTGATGGTCTTGTAAACTGCCATGATAAAGTGGCTAATATCATGAACAAGGTTGAGGAAAATCGAAAGGCATGAGCGCTGTGGTTAATGCCAATTGAACACGCCAAGGTTAGGCAAGAGGTGTTGATTCCGTGGCTCCCTCCTGATGAGGGATGGATTAAAGTTAATACAGACGGGGCTTACAACTCAGTAACTAACCAAGCTACAGCCGGAGGGGTAACCTGCGATGAGTAGGGCCAATGGCTTGGGGGGTTCTCAATGAATATTGGCTTGACATCAGTCATGGGAACATAACTATGGGGCGCTTTCAGGGGCTGGTCTTAGCGTGGGCAAAGGGTTTCAGGAATATTAACGTCGAGATGGATAACATGAATGTCGTTGAAACCATGAAAAGAAAGCAAGTTTTTGTGCGATACTCAGAACTCTTAGCTGCGATTACAGAGCTGCTCGACCGTCAGTGGTAGGTTCAGATCAAACATGTCTACCGAGAGGCAAACTTTGCTGCAGATTGCATGGCGAGATTAGCAATGACTGATCAATTGGGCTGCCAAAGCTTTGACGTGCCCTCGGTAGCAGTGAAAGAGTGGCTTCGTCATGATTTGCATGGGATTTCCCATGTGCGCAGAGTAGCTATTTGAGTTTTCTTGCCTAGGCTTTTGCCTCTTTTCCTGCACCCAGAAAAAAAAAAAGACAATCCATATGAGGTACTCTTCAAAAGAAAGTCTTATTATAATTATTTAAAGGTCTTAGGTCACTTTGCTATGCTCATAATCTTAATAATGATAAATTCTCTATTAGAGCTTATTGAAGAGTTAAAGGTTGAATTCTTGAGTTGCTCCGTTACGAAAGAGAGAATTTATACAACAGTGGAGACAATAGAAGAGCCCATAATTCAGGACCCAAAAAAAAAACTATACTAATTTGACATACAACTTATGTTAATACAAGAACATAATTGCAGTCTAATTACTAGCGTAATTGCAAGAATATTGTAGCTACTTATAAGCAGTACATATGGCAATTTTGGTACAACAGATATTGTTACTTCAAAAACCCCCAGAAGGTTAGAGCGGGGAGATTTTGAATGCCTAACTTGCTAAGAAGAAAATGAAAACGATCACGTCCCAAAGCTTTGGTAAATATATCTGGCAGTTGAGATTAAGAAGAAATATATTGAGCAGCATTGTGGCCAGATTGCATGTGTTCACGAATAAAATGACGGTCGATCTCAACATACTTAGGTCACTCATGAAAGACTAAACCGACAGCAAAGTGTAAAGCCAATTGATTGTCACAATGCAAACCATAGATTGTGAGCGTGAAATAGTAAATCAATAAGCAAGGCTCGCAACCATACTAGTTAACTAGTATCAAACGTCATATACTAATATTTTGATTTAGCAGAATAGCCGGAAATTGTTAATTGTTTATTGGACCTCTAAGAAACTGGAGCAACACCAATAAGACAAGGTAAGCTATAGCAGATCATCGCTCCAAAGGATAACTTGCCCAATTTGCATCATAATAAGCTTTAACACAAAATCACTAGCTAAAGAAAAAAAGGGGCCTTGACCATGAGAAGTAGTTAGGTAGTTTAGTACATGAAAATCAGCATCAGGATATGGTTAATAATGTTGCTGCATAAATTAACTATGAACTGTATAAGTGATGTCAGGGTAAGTCATAGTAAGATAAATGAGACAACTAATTAAGCAACAAAATTGGCATGGATCTTTTAATGGTTCACCATAATTAGAGGACAGAAGATGTTGTTGTGGAATAGGGAAGGTGATAAGTTTGCTACACAATATGTCAGCTTCATTCGAGATGTCAAATGGGTATTTTCGTTGGCAAAGCAATATTCCTCTAAGAGAACAAGCCAGTTTTAAGCCAAAAAATACTCAAGATGGCTAAGATCCTTTATAAAGAAACATGCATTAAAAAATTCTTGAACTTTCATATGTACAAAATATCATTCCCAGTAATAACCACATCGTCCACATAGATAAGAAAAGCAAGGAAAGAGATGCCTAATTAAGTCAAAGTAAAAAACGAATGATCATGCTAGAAATGTATAAAGCTAATTCTCATAACAAAGAAGAGAATTGTTCAAACCATTATTGTGAAGCCTGCTTCAATTCATACAATGATTTATGTAGACATTATACACATCTGATTGATGCAGTTAGACATTATGTAGACACTATGCACATCTAATTATACTTCAATCCCCATGAAGGAAGGCATTAAGCATATCTAATTGATGCAATTCCTAATTTTTAGTAGTTGCAATAGCTAATAAACACCAAACTCACTGCAACAAAAAGGACATTTAACTACAAAAAAATCGTAGCTAAAGGTCTCAAAATCGTCACTAATGATTATTAGAGACGATTTATATTCATCATCAAAAACATCGTTAAAATCTCGTAGTTGAAAACTATATGTGATGTTTTTTTTTAAATCATCGCTAATAGTTTTTGTTGGACCCCGCCTCCGAAGTCCAACATTCGGATTCATAAAAACATGGAGGGCTCAATACCGATAACTTACTGATCAAAATTGGGGAACTTCCAATTGGAATTTCAGACCGGCTTCTTCAGAACATTTGTTCCTCCTTGTCTTACGATTTTAACGATACCAAAAACGCTCAATTTGGTTAAGAAATGAAGAAGTATTGGCCAAAACACTTTCTGCTCTTACAAAACCGAGACTGAAAACTATTACCAACTTTACTTCGAAAATTGGAAATCTTAAGGCCCAAATTGAAAATTTATTCCTTCAGATGCGTTATAGCTCCATGTCTATAATTTAATTTGAAACAAAAATCAACTCAATCGAAGCTCTACCGATCAAGATATCGCCAATTTACTAAAGCATGTTCAGAAAAATATCTAACTCATAACCTTTTAATCGATCCACTCATTTTGATTCATTCCAATTTTTTCAAATTAAAATCAAAACCTATAAATTTTGTATGGAGAGATAGATAAATGTCTTAGGAATCCAACGCTTCAAAAATCAGGTCAATCGGAGGTCGGACGAAAAATTTATGGCCAAAAGAATGGAGAGAGATCGAATTAGGAGAGAAAATTCGAAAATCGGCCGCACGTGCGTGGCAGGCGCGCGCACGCGAGCCGGCGGGCGCTTGCCCAAAATTGCTGACCCGACCTCCAACTTCTAAAATCCATAACTTTTGACCCAGAGCTCCAAAAATTGCAAATTTGATATCAATGTAAAGGTAAAAGATCGCTCTACAACTTCCATGAAGGACTTACAAACAATTTAGGTTTCTAATGGGGTCAAAAATCCACACAAAAGTGACTGGTCAACAACTCATCCTAAACAGCATCATAACTTCTAAACATCATAACTTTTCACTCCATTGTCCAAAAAGGTCATACTTTAGATCAATGGAAAGATAATATACAACTCTCATGAAAACCCTAAGAACAATTTCTAATTTTATAAGGGTCAAAATGTCACTCAAAGTTTCTGTCCTGGAAAATCAATCCTAAACAACATCAAGACTTCGATCGATCATAACTTCTAGCCCTGATATCGAAAAATTGCATATTTTATGGCGTTAGAAAGCTGGAAACATAAGCTACAACTTTCATTAAG
>JAOTAX010000006.1:3678270-3693507 GCA_025629825.1 Erythroxylum guanchezii | reverse complement strand
CATTAATCTCCAACATTCAAACAAAACTATTATTAACAACCACTAATTAACATTTAAAATCAAAAAATAACTCAACAATAACCAAAAACAAAACCACCGAATGTATTGGAAGGAGAGGAAAGGTTCAAAGAACAACATTACCACCTTCGGTTAACACTGTTGACGCAGATGATGCCGGCGATGATGGATGGGAGACGGTGGTGACGCAAGCAGACGGTGACGAAGGATGGGAGATGGTGGTGACAGATGACGGAGAAACAAAGAGGAGAAGACGTGCGCGGAAATGGGAGAGGGGAAGGTTTTTGAGGCTTTAAAACATTTTCCCAAAACGACGTTGTTTTACTTGTCCAAAACGACGTCGTTTTGGTTACATTTTTAATGTTCCCCCTGCACAAAACGACGTCGTTTTAAAATGACGATTGCTTTGGGGCATTACCGATGACTCCGTCGGTATTTTCAGACGGAATGTTTTCGGTGGGGAAAATTTCGTTGGTATTCCTCTCTCTTCCTTGTAGTGAACTAATCAAGGCTCTTTTGGAAAGTGTTTGGAGTGAAAAAGAAACTGATTTTTATAGAAAATAACATTATGGTATAAACATTTTATTTGATTCCACTTCATAAACTCTATATCCATTGTCTCATGGCGTAACCAATGAAAACACAATGCTTAAAATAAGGTACAAACTTATACTTCCTTCGATTTTTGTTATGCACATAACATAAACAATCAAAACATGTAAATAAGAATAAAAAGGATCTTTTGGAAAAAAAAAAAAGCATCTCATAAGGACTCTTACCTGAAAACAAATGTAAGAGTATAATTAGTTAAATAGGTTGCAGTTAACACACATTTCCCTTAAAATTTTATTGGAAGATTTGCTTGGAATTGAAGAGCATAAGTAACTTCTAACAAATGACTATGCTTATGCTCTATTATTGCATTTTACTGAGGGGTATCAATATAAGATGTTTGATGAGATATGCCATTGAGTAAGAAGAATTCTAACTTAAGTCCAACTATAAATTCTAATTCATTATCACGAATAACTCTGTTTTGTGATCAAATTGAGAATTAACCATAACATAAAATTAATGAAATATTTTGATGCTTTTGACATATTTTTAAGAAAAAAACCAAGTTTCTCTTATGTAAACATCACTTAATAGTAAGAAAATAATAAGCATATGAGAAAATTGTGTTTTATAAGGTCCCTAAATGTCAAAATGAACTATATCAAAAGGAAAATCAGGTTTATTAGTACTTAAGGTAAAAAAAAAAACTTCTAGTTTGTTTAGCATGGTGAAAAAATATCACATTTATTTAAATTCTTGAAAGAAAACTAGATAATTAAGGAATTAAGGACAAATGATCGAGGCAAGGATAACCTAGGGTTATGTTTGGTTGGATGTAAAGTTTTTAATAGAATGAAATGGAATGAATAGAATGGAACGTAAATAGATGTAATATTAGAAAATTATTTTTTGTGATGAATGGAAGAGTTCATAATATAATATAGTGAAATGTTGTTTGATTGAAAGGTTTATAATGTAATATAGTGTAAAGTTATTTATCATTTTATATTCCATCTTAAACTCTCTAAATCGGAAGTTTTTTTATTTTTACTGTTTATGATAGAATGTGATCTAATATGAAACGCTGATATTCCATCCCATTTCATTCCATTCCATTATAAACCCCCCCTCCCCCCAAATGATGGAATAATATTCCATTCCATTCCATTAATAAACCCTTAACCAAACATACCCTAAATGTGGAACAAAAGGAATATGAAGCTCACGAAAGTAGTATAAGCCATCATGCAATTCACCCATTCCAATTAGTTTCTTTAAGGTAAGGTCCTGTAAGATATAAAAAGAAGGGAAAATGTGACTAAGCAATAAAGATCTTTAGTCAGTCTTCTGATTGAAAGAAGATTGCACTTGAAAGAGGGTATATAAAGAACATGATCTAAATTCATGTTTGACAACTTAACTTGACCACTAGAAGCAAGCATGACATCAGAAATAGAAGATATACCAGATGTAAGATGCTCAAATATACCATAACTTAAGATCCAATATAAAAATAATGAGATTGAGTGACCTTCCTGATAAAATCTTCTACGTTATAATTAGCAAAAGACAATAAAGACATAAGCTAATCATATGGCATTTGTGTAAGGGTAAATTCTTTACTCAATGACTGACTCAATCTCAAGTTGTGTTATTGGCTAAAATAGATTTTGGCTCCTTTTAAGAATTTACCTTTACCTTGGCATGTCGAGGAAAATCCCACTAGCTACCACAATGCTCACATCTCAAGTTATAAATCCCTCCTTGGCCATAGCACTTCAGTTGTTCTCTAGCGAATTCCAACTTTAGATTCTCAAGCTTAATGCTAAATTGTTTAACTATAAATGCCACTACCTCTGTTGGTTTATCACGATTAATTACAGCTATAGGTTATTACTTGTCTTCTTTGGTTACAAAAGCATAAGCCTTTTTTATAATGAGGAAAGGCGCTATGTTTGGTATTTGAGGTTAAATGATTACATAACGTCCATTCAATCCCATAAGAAATTGATGAACCTTTTCTTTTCTTTTTTTATTCTGCCAAGATTTCTTTTTCAGCACCATAAGTACATGAATGAATAGTTAATAGGCTGCTAGTTCATCCTAAAGACCTTTTAATTTGGTATAATAAGTTGCCACAATAAGTTCCGTATACTGTGCAAGACAAATATCTCTTTTCAGCTTATGAATACATGGAATATTTGCTTTTGAAAGACGTTCCTACAAGTCTCCCAATTTCGCTGGTTATATCCACATAGGCAACACTATCATATAATTATGGAATCAAAGCTTTAAAGATGTAAGAAATTACCATCAATTTACATTTTTCCCAAACTTACACTTCTTACTGACTCGTATTTTGTTTTGACAAAGAGCCATCAATGAAACACAATTTGTTTTTGCTCGAAGGCATTCATCATAGTACACCTCACCTTTGAGAAGACGGGAAATAAGAATAATTTTTGGATTTTCTAAAGAATTTAGAAAATAAGGAGAAAAAAATCATCTTCAAATTTATATGTCAAGGTTGTGAAAGCTCTTAAGCAGGGACTCGAAAGTCTTTCATCATTATTTGTGATGATAAGAAGGCTTATAGATCAATATCCGCTCTGATATCATAAAAATGAAGGATGAATTCTTGAGTTGTTATATTACAAAAGAGAGAATTTATATAACAAAGGAGACAGTAGAGAGGCCCATAATTTGGAAAAAAGAAAAAGAAAAGAATGACAGCTATACTAATTTGAAAGACAACTTACATTAATATAAGATAAATATATATTATAAATAAAATTATAATGAAATAATAATTAAGAAATTCGTATTGCATTTGAGGATGACAATGAGTCGGACTAGGTTCGGGCCAACCAATAGAAAAATGACGTAAGCCCCAATCGAGACTCGGGCAGTTCGAGGCTCGATTAGGCCAAATTAGTCAAGCCCATGGCCTAGACTCAATAGGGATCACTAAACTCAATGTCCGATTAGACTTGAGCAGGGCATATTCTTTTTAAATTTTTAAAATTTTAAATTAAATTTATTAATAATTAAGGATAAAATTATATGCAATAAAAGAAAAAGGGTTAAAATTAAAGTGATCAGTTTAATTATTTGAAGTTACAAATTTCAATTGACTAATAAAATAAGAAAATTTGAGACTTTATAATAAATGAATATATGAAAACATACATATAATGATAAAATGAATAAGATGAAGTCAAATTCATTAATGAAGAAGAATGTGGTTATATGAAAGAAAAATATTATAATTAAAGTAATCAATTCAATTAATTATAGTTACGAATTTCAATTGATTAGGAAAATTTGAGATTTTATATTGAATGAATATATAAAAACTTATATATAGTGATAAAATGAATAGAAGAAACCAAATTCATTAATGAAGGAGGATATGATTATAGGAAATGAAAGAAAAAGATTATAATTGAAGTGATCAATTCAATTAACTACATTTAGAAATTTCAATTGATTAAGAAAATTTGAGATATTATAATGAATAAATATATTAAAACTTACATATATAGATAAAATAAATAAAATGAAACTAAATTCATTAACGGAGGAGGATATGATTATATGAAATGAAAGAAAAAGATTATAATTGAAGTGATCAATTCAATTAATTATAGTTACAAATTCCAATTGATTAAGAAAATTTGAGAATTTATAATGAATAAATATATAAAAACTTACATATATTAACAAAATGAATAAGATGAAATTGTAACTATAATTATATTCTTTTTTCTATTGATTTCAGTTATAGTTTGTATTAAAATTATTTTGATCATATCTATTTACATTTTCTCTTATTCTATTTATATTATTTTCTTTTTCCTTTTCTTTTTATCTTTTTCCAAATTTTAAATTGTTATTAAATTTTAATAATGAATATTTTTGATAATGAAATATAGTTAGCTACTATTTTCTTTAATTATATTTTAATTATATTTATTTTAATTGGGGATTAATTAGATTTATATAGATTTTTTATTTAAAATTTTAAATAAATAAACACAAATTGACCTATTTTTAACATTTGGTATACTTTTCTAGAATATTTACTTAGAGTAAAAAAGGTTATAAGGAAGCTTATAAGAAATGTTAATTAAATAATTAATTAATTAAAAAAAGAGAAAGGATAAAGGTTGTAAATTAGTTGTAACATAAAAATGAAAAAGTTAACTTCGCCATAGGAATAAGAAGAGAGACAACTAAGGAACTTTTGATATTTTTTTAACCTCTCTGATCCTCAAAATAAAAGATAAATTAAAAAATTATGAAAGATAGGACGATCATTAAATTGATAAAATGAATATATAAAAACTTACATATATTGGTAATCTTAAATGTACAAAAATTATTATCAAATCGTTTTACAAAAAATGAAACAATTTACAAAAGATCAAGATAAAATCATGATGGAGATTGGAAAGGGTAGAGACTAGATAGACAGAGAGAGCAACTAATTGCTATAGCCAAGATCGTCAGTAGTTTGCATCACTTTATTTATATGTACAAATATTATATTTAGTAATATAATGTCAAGATTAAAGAAATATTAAGGACATGGTAATAATTAATAAATAATTAAATATATCTTCATCTTCAAAATTTTATCAAAATAATGTCCACCTGATTGATGAGTATGACTAGTTACCTCCACATTAATACATGTGGTTGGATTAATATATAAATTAATAAAACAATATTAGGTAAGATAATATAAAAAAAAAAATTGATATATCAAAAAGATTTTTTTTTACCTTCAATATCTTTATCATTGAACCAACTTCGGCACACGTAAGAGATTTCATAATACAAGGATGAAGTCGAGCACAATGAGTACTAATAACTTGACTACTAGTGCTAAAAGCAAACTCTTAAGCAACGGTGGATAATGGAATTACTAATAAGTTTTGTGCAATTAATTGCATGGTCGAAAAATTATTTCCATAACTCTTCCACCATAATAATATGTCGAGATGCAGACTTTCAACTTCAACGACACAACCTTCCGTCAAATATTTATCTAATTCCATCATATTGTATGATATATCAAAAAGAAAAGAATTTACCTTCAATATCTTTATCATTTAACTAACTTCGGCACACATAATGGATTCCACAATACAAGGATAAAGTTGAGCACAATGAGGACTAATAACCTGACTATTAGTGTTGAAACCCCACTTCCTGAGCCCAGCATTCGGAGCCATAAACTGAAACAATACTTGTCCCTAACCCTATTGAACTTGTTTAGGGACAAAGGGCATAACTTTCTTTGTAGAAGTCGGATTAAATAATTTCTTGGACTGTTCGAAAGAAGACTTCGAGATCTACAACTTTCATGAAGGCTTCGAAGACAAATTCGATCTTCTGAAGGGTCAAAAATGGGACAGACAATAGGATTAGATAACACCAAACGAAAAGGCAGACGAATGAAAAAAGCAGACAAATTGGGAAAATTGCCATAACTTTCCCTACAGATATTGGATTACGCTTTTCTTTAGATGGTTTGAAAGAAGACTTCGAGATCTAAAATTTTCATGAAGACCTAGAAGACAAATTCTGTCGTTTGAAGGGTTAAAATTAGACCAGACAATATAAGATGAATAGTGCACAGAAGAAGTGGAAGGTCAACTATAGAGAAAGCAGAAAATAGTCGAAACCAAAAAGCAGACGAATGGGAAAAGCTGATGAATGGGAAAAGCTGACGAAGCCAAAAAGTAGACAAAGCTAAAAAGCAGATGAATGGAGTCAACTTAAGACGAAGCGGAGTCAACTTAAGACGATGCAACTCATAAGACAAAGTAGAGTCAACTTAAGATGAAGCAAAGTCAATTTAAGATGATGCAACTCTTAAGACGAAGCAGAGTTAACTTAAGACGAAGCAAAGTCAACTTAAGATGATGCAACTCTTAAGATGAAGCAAAGTCAACTTCAGACGAAGCAAAGTCAACTTAAGATGATGCAACTCTTAAGACGAAGCAAAGTCAAGCAAAGTCAACTTAAGACGAAGCAAAGTCAACTTAAGACTATGCAACTCTTAAGACGATATGACGTCATCACAGACGATATGATGTCATCACAGACGATACATCCTTACAGGCGATATGACGTCATCACAGATGATACGTCTTTACAGACGATACATCCTTACAAAAACAGACGATACATCCTTATAAGGACCATGACTTTCACTCCGTTGTTTAAAATTTCTCACTATAGACTGTTAGAAAGATAAAAGAAAGATCTATAACTCTCCAGAAGATAATTTTGACTAATTTGGCCTAAATTAGTCCAGTTTTTCCCTCTGAAGTCAGCCCACAATTTAAACCCCTATAAAAGACTCAGATTATGAAATGTACAATTACAAAAGAAACATGCACATACACCTGGGGAACTTTTCAGTTCTCAACTCATTTACCAAAACAACAAAAGCCCATACATAACTTTAATTATATAATAACATTATAAATAAAGGCTTAACACAAAATACAACATATGGAGGATGCTCAATGTTTAACATGCATATGAAGCCATCTAAAATTTATCGAACTAACTTAGTTACAAAAGTTTATAATATCTTGGAGTTTTCGATGCCTTACAAGGATTGCTATCCTTCACGTTCTACACCTGAGGAGGGAATAGTGGGGTGAGCTACACAGCTCAGTGACTAGCATATTTATAGTCATTGGCAATTGACCACAAATTCAAGCATATGTGTATATATATATATATATACTTATATTCAATAATTCAAGAATTCTTCAATTCAGTTTAACACTTATAGCATATAACACTTAAATGCAACGTACATGACAAGTTAAAGACGCAATGCACAGCAAATGGCTTGAGGGTACCATGAGATCAGAATGGAGAAACCGAAGTTCACCCCATGAATAGAATGAGTCCAATTTTGGAGCTCATATGCCACAAGCAGGTAGTTGGGAGAAGATTCTTGTCAACGTGCACGTGACGAACAGAATAGTTCCACTCTCGCCCAAACAAAAGCATATATTCGTTTTCTCATATGCTCATACTTTATGCTTTGTCTTCTTTTTCTTTAATACAAAAGTTATGACCTCTTTTGATAGCATAATCATATTTCATCATGCATTTTTCAACATTTACAAACAAGTCAATTTCAACATACACACATAGGCAAGAATTTGCCCGGCAAATTACACTATAACCATAAATATGTTAGCCACATAATTAGCTAGCGAAAATCCAAGTCAAGCTTACCTTTTCCCTTGCTCTTGGGTAGGATTCCTTTAGTTTTCTAAAACAACCAAGGTTCCATTTAAAACAACATTTCAATAAAGTTTATAAACTTCAAAAAAAATCACAAAATTTCAATAAACATAAATTTAACTCAAATTTAACCTACCTATACCCCATCTAGGTTAGAAAACCTAGGACCTAGTTTAAAAACCCTAAAATCAAATGGGTTCTCCTAATCCATCTTTTTCCAACACAAACCTCTTTTCTCTCTAGCTCTTTCATCCTCAACAAACCTATTCCTTTAATAAGGCAAGAAGAAAAGATGGTTAACCTACCTTAACAACTTGATTTCTCTTCTTTCACCGAAACCTCTCTTTTTCTCTCCTATTTTTGTTTTCACTCTCCTCCCCCTTCAATTCATGTTTTTCTTTTCTTAACAAGCAAGACAACATGTTCTTCTTCCATTTCTACCCTTAATGAGTCCAAAAAGTCCATTTTGCCCTTCCTTATAAGCTTATGTTCTTTTATGCTTAAGTGATCTCTCAAAAATGTCCTTGAACATCCTTATTACATTAACACTTTAATTCCACTTACCCATTCGATAAATCTTACTAACTTTGACATAATTATAACTCCAACAATTAAATCTATCAAAACCTCAAAATTATTTTTAATCATGCTTAACCTAAAGAAAAATTTTCAGGGTCCAACAACTAGTGCTAAAAGTAAACTCTGAAGTAATGGTGGATAATGGAATTGCAAATAAGTCTTGTGCAATTAATTGCATGATCGAAAAATTATTTCTACAACTCTTCCACCGTAATAATACGTCGAGCTGTAGACTTTCAACTTCAACCACACAATCTTCCGTCAAATACTTATCTAATTCCATCATATTGTACGAAGTCTTAGTGCTTTTTTCTTTCATAAATTTTGAATGTGAAAGTAACAAACAACTCTTAGAAGATAAGCTCGAACCTGAAACTGAAGTTGGAGTTAAACAACTTGAACTACTGCGATTCCGATTATAAATTTTTTTCTATTTTGAGTTGATAATCATTAAATAATTCATACCGTAATTGTTTAATGACGCCTACATGATCTTGGTCTCAATCACTATACAACATGTTATATATAAAAGTAACCCCTCCATTTTGTATCCCGAGTCCAGCACTGAAAAGATTAGAAAATTATGTCCAACCATAAACCAATAAGAATTCAACTTCTCCACCATCTACTTTGTCATAACCTGAATAACCTCTTTGGAATCAAACATCCAATCAAATAAAGTATGCGTTATCTTGCACCTAGTGTTAAAGCAATAACATGAAGATGGATATTTTGTTCCCAAGAACAATTCAGTTGCCTTATAAAATAATTCCATCTTCGCACAAAGTTCTCTAGCTAACTACCATTGCTATTCTGTAGGCATGCAAGTATATTGAGAGTCTCTTTGTCTCAGCCTAGTAAAAACATCAACATATTAGAATATTGACTCTAGTAGCTTGAAGGTCAAGTTCTATCTAGTTAGACAATTCAAAATCAACATCTTTGTACTTGAAATACATATAAATCATGCAGTTTCTTCAATTTTTTTTAACTTTTTTAGATGTTGCACTCCAATCTACTACACTATTACTAATTAAATCTATTCTTTCCTCTATGATATCTAATCCATCCTTCACAATCAAGTTCAGAATATACGCAAAATAATGCATATAAAATAACCATCCACCAACCAACAAGCTTCCAACCCGTATCTTATTCTTCAGCTTTTTAGTCATACATCCTTCATGCTACAATTGTTGATCATTATAGTGGATAATTTGTTATTGATATTAAAATCCATCAAACAGTCACCTAAAAAGATTGTCAACCTTTCACTTGTATATGGTGCTGGAACATAAATGAACCTATCATGTAGAAATATTACCAAAATCAATCATAACATAATGAAAAAGTAAATGATAATAATATTAAAGAATATGAATTACCTCAAAACTTTATTGTGTAAATCCAATCATTGTCAACATAATATGTTGTCACCATTATATAACCCTTCTTTTGGCTATCGACTATCCACATGTTTGTTGTAATGGCAATCTTACCTTCATTACTCAACAACGCTCTTAAATTTTCTTTCTTCTTATCCTTACATGTCTTCATAATGTCCTTCTTCAATATATTCCGAGTTGGAGCCTTGAAGGTCAGTTGTAGTGAGTTGCAAAACATCCTAAATCTTTTTGTATCAACCATAGATAGTGGATGTTTATCACCAATTACCACAGAAGCCATCAAAAACCTTGTTGCTATCATAAGATGTTGCAGTCATTTCATTTTTTACTCTTATAAGGTTTGACCTCCACCATCTTTCTTCTACTACATGAATCCACATGTCTCTTTAAATGACAGGTTCCACCTTTTGAACTCCTAGATAACATCTTCTGACAATATTTACATTCAGAGTTTTCTACTATATCCATCGATCTAGTCTTATTGAAGTGACTCCAAACTTATTTTTCAATTAAGTTTGAGTTTAACTTTTATCTTCACTTGGTACATGATTAAAAGTTTCCACTTATACCTCCAGCACTGAATTATAACTCTCTACTGAAAGAATATGCTCATCCATTTGAAACAATCAACATATAAATATATATGTTATTCATAATCATAATTGAAAAACATTATGATTAATCTATATGTTTTAATCCATCTTAAGCAAGCCAACAGGAAAAAAATAGATGAAAAAAGAATCAAAATGAAGCCCAAATGAGAAACACGATCTCTTTCTAAATAGCTGAGGAAGAGGATAAATTCTTAACAAAAAAACTTGGTATATTCACTAATGTTAAGGAACTAAACTAGATAAATTGTTAATGAAGTTTCAAAGTGGTAAGTAGTGTTAGGGAACACTCCATTGCAATGCATTGACTAATTTTATTCCATGGATACACATTTCAATTCAAAAAATAACAAGTCATTGAATTTCAATACTACTTCAAATAACAGTGTAGAAGCTTCAAGCTTGTGTTCTCTATAAGCTTACAAAATCCCAAATTCAAATTTCTATAGAGCAAATTTGAATTTTTTTTGTTTATTTGAAAACATAAATCTTGGTGATTATGTATTATTTATTTTTGAATGCCTTCCCTATCTCATTTCTGGATAAGATTCCTAAGCATAACCAACTCTAGTTCAGACTAAAAGAGTTCAGTGATTCAGGCCTAGCTTAATGGCTAGATTGTAGAAGACTGAGGCTATGAACCTTGCCTACCCTTAAGAATTTATCAGAATCAATGATTTATCATAATGGGGTATGAGCTTATGTTCATTAGTATGAATACTAAAATAAATTGCTAAACATTTGGATCAATTGGAACATGTTTGTCTTTGATTAACTTCACTACTCAAAACTTAAATTTTTAACAACCTTCTTTACATTTTTCTGAGTCTAAAAGGCGTTTATGATGCCTTTAGCTTAGTATTGTATTAATGCCACTACAATTTCAGCACTTGCAAAAATGAAATAAAAATAGAAAGAAAATTGTAAGTAATCCCTATAAAAGAGTTCATCTCACCATTAAACATAGTAGACACCATTAAAAAATTCAAAACATGGAGAATGATGAATAAACTTGGAGAATGATGAAATATAGAAATAATACTTTGGTGTCAGGAAAAGGGAGCAGTGCTGTGGCAGTGCAACTAGAGGGTAAAGGGGTAGGCGTTAGGCCAGGTGGTGATAGGTGATGCAACTCCGTAAGTTCACGGGTCTCAAGTAGTATAGTATAATATCATTCTACAGGAAGTAATTGTGTAAGTACTAGGCTTGGATCACTCAATTAATTGGACTAAGCAATTGTGTAAGAATGGGGAATTAATTTAAGAAATTTAAATATAAAAAATAATAAAACCAATGCTAAACAAAAATGCGAATATCTGTTGGAGTTACTCCGAATGGAATTTTGTAAGCTTCAAGGATGGTTCTGCTTTTAGCGTTTTCTATGGACTTTACCTGGATCAATTTATGAGGCGAATTTTGGTTGATAGAAGGATGAACCTAGAGTTTCTTAGATCCTTTTTCAAGGTATCAAAGGAGTGTTATGCAATAATCCTAGTCCACTATCGTAAACTAGCAATCAAGCATAACCCATTAAGTTCTTTGCTGACCTGGTTTTCTCTCATAAATTCAGTCTATGTCTAAATCTGAAATTTATAAGTTCCCTGTTTGGAGTTTCGTTATCAATTTTCGCCTATCGATTCTTCAATTAACAACTAATGTCAAGTAATAGTTGGCCAAACAGAATATCAGCAAAATTAATCTCAAATCAAAGAAATCAAAACCAAACATCCATACTTATAAATCAACCAAGATTTAATCCACAAAAAATTAGCTAAAGCTTCAGCCCAACCTTGAAGCATCAGGAAGCTACTCACTCATGGTAAAATGAAAACCACATAAATCACAGTTAGCAATCAACATAAGAGACAACAGAAAATAAATGGAGGATGAATGGATTTTTGGGATCCCCCTCTATTCTACTCTATCGCGTTTCTGCTGTCTCCCCTTGTGTGTAAGCATTTTTGTGAGTGTGCTGTGTTTTTCCTGTTTTGCATCACTGAATGGTGCGTCCCTGGTCTTCTTGCGCAGCTGAGTCTAGCATCCACTGCTCCCTTGATGCGTCACTGTAGCTCCTAGTGGTGGTCCCCTCTTGCTTGCGTCAAACCCCTTGATGGTCAACATCCATTGTTGCTTTGTTTTGTTCTTTTTTTTCCTTTGGTGTGTCGGCCTATTCTTCCCCTCTATAACGTGATTTTCGTTTTCCATCGTTTTCCACTATAGCGAGATGTTGGCGTCTGCGTGGCGCGTGGAGCTTCCTCTTCAGCTGCGTCAAGTCTCCTAGTGCGTCAACGTCTGCTCCACTGTAGCTCCTTGTTGTTCCTCTGTGCTGTGCGTTGTTTTTGTTTTCTCCTTGTGTTCTGTCGGAGTTGTAGGCCTCTTAGAGCTGCCCCCTGTAGCGTGATCTTCCCCTCTTATAGCGTGACTTTCTCAACTGTAGCGTTGTTTTCGTTTTTTTTCCTCTTATGTGTATCGACGTGGTGCTTCCTTGGTGGTGCCCTTTTACTATATCCAGAAGTTGAGCCTCCCCTTAGATGTCTGCGTGGTCTGCCCCTGTAGCGATGTCCTCTGTCGGCGTGGTGGTCTCCCACTCAATGTGACACTCCACAATTTAATTCCTCGCTCCTATTAAAACCTAGCTGCTACGGTTTTTTTTTCAAACCTAGCCCTCCTCATGTTGTCATTTAATGCTCCTATGCTTCCTCTGCAACAACGTTTTGGACAACCCTTAATGCTGCATTTTCTCTCTTTTTTTTTGCCAGCCTTTTGCCATGGACTGTTGTGGTTCTTTACATCTAAAATCAAGTGCATTTCCTACAAATTAAACATGAACGATTATAAATGCAAATTCAGGTAAACTAAATAATTTAGCAGGAAAATATGTATGAACCTAATGATTGTACGCAAAAACTAAGAGACAATGCCACTCATTCTAATGAGAAAATGCATTCAACAGTTGTCAGCTACGACACATCCGCTTCTATTTGGACTACATTACATCAAGTTTATGCCTCTGCCTCTAGGTTGCGTGTGCATGATCTTAAAACCGAACTTGCCAATCTCACCAAAGGTTCTTTATCTATGGAAGATTATCTTAAGTGTATAAAAAGTCTTGTTGATTCTCTTACAACTGTGGGTTTTTCTATTCCTAATGCAGATATTATTGACCATACTCTCAATGGTCTTGCGGCTATGTATGATTTGTTTGTGGTCTCCGTTTATACCAAATTGGATGAAATTACATCTTCTCAACTCCACAGCATGCTACTTAATTATGAGCATCACCTTCAGCGCTAGCAACGCCCAATTGACGATGTTTCTCCTGCCGCTAATGTTGCCGTCAAATAAGCAGATTCTTCAGTTGAACATGCTTCTGTTACTTTTACTCGTCAAAACAGAGGAAACCGAGGTGTTGTTAATGGTCGCGGTCGCAGTCGCGATCGCGAATGTGGTCATTTCCAATATAATCAATCTTCTGTATCACATCGTCCTCCTGTGCAATGCCAACTTTGTGGATATCAAGGTCACACTGTCCTTACTTGTCGGCGTCGTTTTGATACTACATATCATGGCCCCTCTTTGTAGCACTCAGCTTATGTCACTTCTATTGTTGCTTCCTCGAATCCAAACTAGTATCCTGATTCTGGTGCTACAAATCACTTAACTGCAGATCTCGACAATCTTAATGTGCATTCTGATTATCTTGGATCTGACACTGTGGCTGTTGGAAATGTTTCAGGTTTAGCCATTTCTCATATTGGTTCTTCTTTCTTACCTTCGCAAAATGGTGGCCTTTATCTTCGTAATATATTACATGTTCCATCCATTACGAAGAATTTATTGTCTATATCTCAATTCTGCAAGGATTTCAATAGCACCTTTCTTTTTGGTTGTCGCATTAATGGCTTGTTTGCTAGGAGGGAATAGGAATTCTATTCCTACCATATTCCTCGGTAACTATTAAACCCATGTTTGGTTTAAAGTAAACACAGAATACTCATTCTATGTTAATACATATTTCGCGATTTTAAAGAATAGCTAAACCCGACTAAAACTTGTTTTTACTTAATCGACGAATCTGTAATCTTTCTTCTCCATCTAAGCTTGTTCCTTTTTACAAACCTATCCTTCCCAAAACTTGTTTTTCTTCTTCAACAGTTGAAATATCTTGGAGCCTCTCGTCGAAAATTCTTCCTCTTCTCCGCGAAAGTTCTTCCTCTTCTTGACGTTCCAACATTCTACCACCAAATTGTAGGTAAGTTATTTGTATTGTTTCGATTGAGTAATGGGTTTCGATTGAATGAGAGGTATTTGTTTTCATGTGGGTATTTTATCTAGGTATTTCCGATGAACTGCATATGGGTAATTTGTTTAGGTTTTTTTCGTATGGGTATTTCTGTTGGTTTTCATCTATGTATTTCCAATGGGTTTCATGTTCCTCTCCGTCTTTGAGGTTGATACATCATCAGAAGCCCTTTTTACCCATTTCATCACCGTAAAAGTCCCTCCCACGATGACTAATAAATGGACTTTCACACTGAACTTCTATTTAGCGTGAACGATTCACGCTGAACTGTTTAGCGTGAATTGTTCATGCTGAATAGATTCATGCTTCAGCGTGAATTCACTAAACAGTAGTGTGAAGTGTTCACGCTACTATTCACTGAACAGTAGCGTGAACAGTTCACGCTCCATAGACAAAGACAAAATCTGAAGCGTGAATTGTTCAGATTTTGTCATTTCAAGTTCTATTAATGGAGCGTGATCTCTTAAGCAATTTATTAACTATT
>JAOTAX010000006.1:3659260-3678170 GCA_025629825.1 Erythroxylum guanchezii | reverse complement strand
TGCTAGATTATGCATGAACATGTAGAGGCATTTCTAAACGCCCATTGACCACTCAAAAATTACTATTCTAACCTCCCTATCGGTGATGAGATGTTACATCTTGCTTGTTTTGGTGTAATAGAATAATGAAAATAGCGTGAGTGTAGAGGATTATGGTGAGTGGCTCTTGCCTTTTTTTTTTCCTGTTGTAACGTTGGTGGAGCCTGCATTTTTTTCTTTCCAGCTTGGTGTTTTTTTTTGTTATGTGTAAAGTCTCCTCCCCTTGGTCTGTAACGTTGGAGAGTATCAATTTTCCTAGAGCTTTTTGAGTAAGTTCTGCTCCCCTCCCACGTGATTTTTGTTTTCGTTCTTTTTGTCTTGACAACACTCCACTAGTATTTTCTGTAACGTTTTTCACTGGTGTGGGTCTCCCCTCTTTGTCCACGCCTCCAACTCATCTCAGTGGTGGGTCAACGTCATTTTCTTGGTGGAGTTTCTCCAGCTGCCGCACCTTGACTCCCATATATCACTCCTCCCTTTGTAACTTTTTCTTTGTGAGTCGGCGTGTGTCAAATCTCCTTGGCTACGTGCATGATCCTCCACTGATGCTTCAAACCTCCAATTGTAGCGTGATGTTTGGTAGAGTCGGCGTTGTGGTCCCCTAATTAAAATCCTTGTGGACTGTCGCGTGGTCCCTTTTAGAGCTGCGTGCATGCATTGTGGGTCATGGAGCTGGCATGCTTTCCTTTGGTTTTTGGCTGATTGTGTTTTGGACTCTCCATGGTGCTGCCATTTTCTTTTGTGTTTTTCTCCTGCTAGTCCTAATTAAAATTCTCCCCAAATTAATTCCTTACTGGCTTGCGTTTTGGGCATTCTTTCTAGCAACAAACAACAATCCTAGCATGAGCATTCCCAACAAAATTTTTTGTGTCTTTTTTTTAATCAAAGTCATATTCATTATCATTTTTTTCTTTCATTTACAAATTAAACATAAACCATTATAAATGCATATTCAAAGGAACTAAACAAATTAGTGGGTAAAATATATATAAAACCCAATAATTAATCCAGAAATTAAGGGAAATGTCATTCATTCTAATGATAAAAATGTCTTCAACAACAGGTGCAGTGAAGGGGTGGCATTTTTTACGGTGATTGGCAAGAGAGAGAGAGAGAATCAGACTATCAGAGTCTAGAGATGAGAGAACAAAAAGTGATGCATAGGTCAGTGACAAACAGAGTGGGAGACAGAGGGAGACGAGGAAGAAATATACCTAAAGGAAAAAGACTTCGTTTTGTTTAGTGAGAAAGAGAAGTGCAAAACAATGTCATTTTACTTCTAAACCAAAACGACGTCATCACTGAGTTCAAACTTGACCAAAGGCTCAATAAGTTAAGAGGCAATGGGCTCGAGGCCTTGGCCATGCCCTTTTTGGCCTTCCCTAATTGACAAGTATTATCCTTAAATCATTTATAATTATTTATCTATTAAGATTGGATATTAATATAGAAGAATTATTAGTAAACATTATATTTCTTCCTTACATATGAAGTAGCTGATCTTATAAAATAAAGTATAGAGATATTTAAACAAACATGTGTGTGTTAGTTAGAGAATAAGTTTACTAAATTGCCTCAATATAAGAATTTTATATGAAATATGACTTATGTATCTATGAAAAATCTTATTACGATGATCGTATAAGTAATACTTTGACTTGAAATCTTTAAAATATTTCATATAAAAAATTACTATATTTTGATATTACTTAGGACTTACCTAGTCAATGATAACTTAATTGGTAGTTATTACATTTCGTATGAACTATATAAAGGTAGTTAAGTAATGTGATAACAAATAAGATATTGCCTAACCTTTTAGAATTATTTCAATTTAGTTTCAAACTTCCTAAAGTTTTCAATTTAGTGACTAACCTTTTAAAACTCGTATCATTTAAGTCAAAAGATTGATTGTATGATATGGTGCATCGATCAAATGGCATGTGGGTATTTATCTGTTAGTCACATTATCAAAAATAATATTATGGCTTGAGTTGTATGAGTTTTCAAAGGTTAGTCACAATGTCAAAACTTTAAAAGATTAAGTATTGAATTGAAAATTTCTAAAAGATTAGGCACTTCTGAATCTGTTATATGTTAAGTAATCAATACAGGAATTGTCATCTTAAAGGAGAATATTCTATTGTTCTCGATTAGTATTAGTTTGAGAAATCCTTGGACAAGTTGAAATAATAATTTCAAAATAGATTTCAAATGTCATTAAAAGAATCAATTATTAATGATTAAGAATTAATACATTTTAATTCAATTAAGGTAGATATTACATACTCTATCTTTGATTAGAACATTGCATAATGAATTATACAAAAAAAAAGTCATGTGCTGAAAGATTAGTTAAAATTACTTTAAGATTTCCAATATTTTAAATACATTTGAATTCAATTAGAGTAGATATTACATACTCTATCTTTGATTAGAACATTGCATAATGAATTATACAAAACAATCATAAGCTGAAAGATTAGTTAAAATTACTTTAAGATTTCCAATATTTGAGTAGTTATACTAACCTATTAATACTTGGATTAAATTTTTATAATTAAGAATAATTAAATCATTAAATAAAAATATTTTTAAACAAAAAATTTCTACTAATAGTTATGATGTCTAAAAAATTATTTTAATGTTAATTTTAATAGATAAAATTATTAAAAATCTTTTTTTTGTTTTAGTTATAAGATAAGACTAATTTTATTAAGGGATTACATTTTCATATAATTAAAAATAAGTTTTATACTTATTAACTACTACATTTTTCAGTTTAGTTTCTATAATTAATTTAAATAATTATTTTTTTGGAACATAGGTAAATGAGTTTTAATTTATTTAATTTTGACTGATATTGACTAAAGCAAATTAAAATGTAAGCATAAAATTGGATTGAATAAGTATTCATTGATGGATTAAAATAGAATAATTTGTGCAAGTTTTGTGATGCATAACTATATTAGAAACAGCACAATTGACAGCTCGACTTTTAACATCATCAATCAAGATACTTTCAAATGTATTTAAAGATGTCGAAGTTAACTCTACACAAGAAGGCATTGAAGAATCGAGCACTCGGGAGATAACAACTATTCATGATAATATTGTTTCTAGTTTAATGGCAATTAGACATCGTTCTTAGATTATAATAAATATTTAGTTTAAATGATAGTGTTGACTTCTTTTGTTTTACCTAAATTTTTTATGAGAATATTAAAAAAATTACTAAGATATAATACTGATGTCTTTAAAAATCTTTTTTTAAAGTCATGCCTTCATAAGTCATTTTACACATAAACAGTTAATACTAAATAGTTAATTCTATCAAACATCTTTAAATAAATTACTGATGTTATCCTCTGATTAAATCAATTATATCAATCTGTTGTCAACTAATTATTGATATAATCAGCTAATAGCTAATGCAATATGCTGATTGCCAAATAGAACCTATATGAATCTCACAATATCTAGTCTCTTATGATCTGTTTTTGACGGAGATTTTTTCTCTCCAAACTTTGGGCCTGTTTGGCAATCGGCTGATTGTATTAGCTGTTAGCTTATTCTATCAGTTGCTAGCTGATAGCTGATTTTATCAGCTAATTTGACCAGTGGATTGCATTAGTTGTTTGTTAGAAATGTTTGGTAAAATTAATTGTTTAGTATTAGCTGTTTATGTGTAAAATGATTTCTAAGGACATGAGTTAAAAAAATATAAGGAAAACCAATTTACCTTTTCCCTGCAAATTTGATTTTTAACCCTTCCCATTAGTCTAAGTATGTTCAATCATGTCTAAGAGGTTGTGTACTGGGGCTGAATACATCAAAATAAAAGTTATTAATTAATGTATTAATTTACATATAATTATTTTTAATAGAAGTATAATAATTTTAAACATGTAAAGCTAGTTAATTTTTATTAATTAATAAATATATGTTTTTTTATTTTATTAATAATTAATATGATAATAAAATAAAATATATTAAAATTTTAATAATAATTAATAATCAATATGATAATAAAATAAAATTTTATTCAGTTTTTATTTATTGCATAATAATAATAATATATAAGATGATAAATTACTCATATTTTATTTATAATACATATTTTATAACTAATTGTTAATTAATTTATTAATAAATAAAATTTATATTTCTACAATTTATCATAGTTAGATGAAAATATATTTTTAAGTATATTACTTTATATATAACATTAGCAAAAAAAGTTGTAAAAAAGCTTTTTTCTTTACATTTAACTTGCTCTCTCTTTTTTTTTTTGGTTGAAAAATTTAAACTTGTATTAAAGAATATTAAAAATACATAGTTTGCCAAACCTTTGGTTACAAAACCCTTCACAATGAATCACTACCGTCTATAACAAAGCCACTTAAAGCTTAACAAAACGACAATAGCAAAGGAGTTAGAATAACAATCAAAATGGCTATAATGAAACATTTAGTCTATAACAAATCCAATTAGGGTATAATGAAACATTTCTTTCGCATTTCTCCCAGAAGTTTCTTGATTAGGGAATATGGGGACTGGCGAGGGACCGGTGCTACTGGCTCACTCGCCATCTCCTTCTTCTACACACTTAGAGTTTCACCCATGGTAAGTCCTCTTATGTGTAATTCCTCGATGCTGATTTTACAACTCAAATCTTGCGGTGTGCCCTAATTTTTTAGACATGCCTGATGGATAGTCGAACGATTAACTTGCTCTCTCTCTTTTATTACATAGGAAAGGGTATAATTGAGTTTTAAAGGTTAAGTAGTTAGCTGGTTGATGAAAATGCACTTATGTAAAAGCGTTTTCAATTTTGGCTGTTTGTCAGCTGTTCTTCAAACAACATTTATAACTATTTGAATAGTCAATCAGCTGATTGGCAGCGTACCAAACGAGGCCTTTATGACTGCCATCAAACAGTAATTAGCGATAGAAAAATATGGGACATGGTAGAAGTGTTGGGCCTTGTACAGCTGGTCAATCCTTTTTTTTTTGGTCCCCTCTTTGTCGTCTATTACTAATCTGATCTTAATATTTGAACCTTAAAATGATCCCTTATTAGCTTTATTGGAAAGTAGTTTTAAAATTCAGATATGCTTCGTTCGTCTATAAGGCCTGTAAATGCATGTAGGTCCTTAAAAAAACCCTACCAGCTTTACTTGAGAACAATTGCCCCATGTGAAGCCTTTTTGGTGGGCCGTTGACTAGGACCGTGTCAATTAATATTCTTAAGCTTAGATGTCATTGTAGCAACAGAAGGTAGCTGAGTATCCCATCACAATCTAAATAACTAAACTTAACAGAATATATTATGATATTGAAAGAAAATACAACCCAATTGAGAATACAAAAGCATGGATAACATATTCTAGACTTCTCAAAAATTTTGAATTAGTAAACATAATTTTTTTATCGTGTTTATATAAAAATAGAGAATAAATTTTATAATGATGTCCAATAATTTATTACAATTATAACGAGCAATTATTAAAAAACTCAATTAAGTTTTTACCCATATAATTTTTAGTTTGGTTTTTAAATTTTTAGTTCAATTTATTTTAATAACTTATCAATCGGTTTATTAATTAATTGGTTAATTTTTGTAAATTAATAAGTTCTTATAAACTAAAATAAATCAAATAATTTTCATTTAACAATCTATTTTTTAATTAAATTTCAAATTCTTCAATGAAGAAGAATAGTTTTTTTCTAATCATATTTTAAATTCTTTAATTTTATTCAATCTTTAGTCGATTTTATTTTATAGTAGTCTAATACTAATTGAATTTTTAAAAATATTTTATGGATTTAACTTTTGGTCCGATTTATGTATAATTGGATCAAATCAAATGATATGTTTTGGGAAGCATTTCTTTTTAATTAAATTTAATCTAAATGATTTATGATCCTAATCCTTCTTGCTGCATTAAATTGCGTTACCGAACGCACCCAATGCTTCTATCTTCAACTGCCATCAAGAAACCGCCATTAAAGACCTACCCAACCCGCCCCCTTGAAATATGTCTATATTTTCAACGTAGAGAGAGCACTGGCTATTCTTATCTGTGATCGAACGAAGTAATCTGAGGCAAAATGGCCACTGTGCTTAAGTCTGACTCCGTTGTCGAGCTCATGAAGCGGTTTCTCAAGACTGAAGAGAGTGCTAGGGTAAAGAAGATCAATTTTGTCTACCAATTCAATATCGCTCCTAAGGTTTCGTGTCTTCTGTCTCTGCCTTTGCTTTAGGCGATTCTTGGTTCCGTGGCTTATGGTTTTGAGTAAATGATGGTTTACAATTTGTTTCTGGTGCAGAAAATTGGGACCGATGAAGTGATTTACACTCTTGATCTTAAGAAAGGAGAGATTACTAAAGGTTGGGGACTGGATCTTATTGTTTGATCGCAAGTACATAATTTACAATGTAGAGAGTTCTATTACATTGTTCAGATAAAGAAGAGGGATAAGTTGCAGATTGCAAGAAACACAAGCCATTTTTTCCGTTTCATTCTTTTTCTCTGGGAGCTTTAAGGCAGAAATTGATCATTTGTTTTGGTGAATTTTAGGCTTATACGAAGGAGGGAAGCCTGATGCTACAATTTCTATTAAAGATGATGATTTCTTCAAGCTGGCTAATGGTCAGCTGAATCCTCAGATAGCCTTTATGAGGTGTGAACTCTTGTAATTTGTTATGTTTTCAATCTTTTCTTTTGTTAAATTTTTACGCTATAATGGCTTTGGATTCTGCGGTGCTTGATGGATTGCAGGGGTACTTTGAAGATTAAGGGTAGCCTGAGTGCAGCCCAAAAGCTAACTCCTGATATATTCCCAAAGCCTGCAAAGCTGTGACCGATTATGTTGTTGCCTAATAATAAACTTTTCTCATAGGCACAAGATCTTGAGGTTTTATGTCACAGTAACTCAAACTATGAAGATGAAGATTCCTGTTTTCCTTCAATCAAATTATATGTGCTAATTTCTTAAGTTTAGCTTTGGGATTGTTCTTTTTGTTTCACCGTAAGATGATTCTTATAGTGACCAACCATACAAGAAGGGATCTTCACTGTTTGTATTCTTGTCTTGTACTGTTATTGTACTATTAGTAACAAATGAATGAATAGCATTGGAATCATTCTAGTTTGACCTTGTAATGGTAGATAACTGTTATTTTAACTATCTATAACAACTGCCTGCCTGAATCTCACCCGCAATTTAAACTTCGTAGCCCAACATACACGTTAAGTCATCGTTCACGTAGAATGATGATGATCCAACTTATTGCCCTTCATCAATTTAGCACCTAACTTTTGCAGCTGTATGTCTAACTTGTAACGTGGCCTACATAACTTCTGTAAGACCCCTAGCATGTAAACCACAACAGTGCAATGTTTTCCGGAGATGCCAATTGTCAACACCGAGGTTCAAGCCAAATCAAAATTCTCTTCGCATTTTTTATTGTATTTGTCTTGCAGTTTGTTTTGCAATATGGAATAAGCGTAAAAGATTTAAGTCTTTAGTTTAAAAAATTTTAAATATTTTTTAATTCTCGAAACAATTGTTTTAACTTTTAACTTTTTAGAAAATTACTTTTCTTATAATTTGGTCAAAAACATATGCAATATAAACATCAAATATTATTTATATGACGATTTGACATAGTTCTCAAACTTAGACTGAACTAATTAAATTTAATTTAAACTAATAATTTATTATAATTATATAAAATTATTAATCTAAGTTGAATTTAATTAGTTCAAATCCGTTTAAGAGTTAAATTGAGTTATCATATTAGTTATATTTGATTATAATTTATGTATAAAGTTGATCATAAGTTGCAACAACTTATTTTGGCTACTCAGGAAGGCAAACAACCTGATTTTTCTGTAAAAGGAAATGATGATTTGAATTATAAAGATCGATTGTGTGTGCCAGCAAATGATGAATTGAAAAGAAAGTTATTGTTTGAGACCTATAATACTGTCTTTACTATGCATCCTGGTGGAAATAAGATGTATCAAGATCTGAAGCAACATTATTGGTGGTCAGGTATAAAACGGGATGTTATAGACTATGTGTCCAAATGTTTGACATATCAGCAAGTTAAAGCTGAGCATCAGGTTTCATTTGGTTTGTTACAACCTATTTCGATTCCTCAATGGAAATGTGATAACATTACTATGGATTTTGTTACTGGGCTTCCTCTCACTCAAACGAAGCATGACACTGTATGGGTAATTGTATATAAGTTTACCAAGTCTGCTCACTTTCTACCTATTCATCCTGATTATTCTTTGGATAGGCCAGTAGATATATATATGAATGAGATAATGAGGTTACATGGGGTGTCACTATCTATTATTTCTGATCATGATCTTCGATTTACTTCGACATTTTGGAAAACTCTTCAAAAGGCTTTGGGTACTCAAGTCAAGTTTAATATCGCTTTTTATCCCCAGACAGATGGACAATCTGAACGGGTTATCCAGATACTAGAAGATATGCTTTGGGGTTGTGAGTTAGAATTCTCGAGAAGTTGGGATAATTATCTTGCACTGATGGAGTTTTTTTACAACAACAGTTATCAGACTAGTATTGGCATGGCACCATATGAAGCTGTATATGGTAGGATGTGTAGAACTCCTGTGGGTTAGACAAAATTAAGTAAAAATAAGATGATCGGGCTTGATATTGTAAAAGATACTGAAGAAAAAGTTCAAGTTATTCAACAAAGATTGAAAGCTACCAGTGATAGGCAGAAATCCTATGCTGACCTAAAAAGAAGAGATATTGAGTATTAGGTAGGAGATAAGGTATTCTTGAAAGTGTCACCATAGAAACACATGCTTCGGTTTGGGAAGAAAGGTAAGCTCAGTCCACGATACATCGGTCTTATGAGATTCTTAAGAGAGTTGGACCAGTAGCTTATCAGTTAGCTCTTACTAGAGAGTTAGCTAAGTTACATGATGTGCCTCATGTTTCGATGTTGAGAAAATAGCGGTCGGATAATACGCATAAGATTCTTGTGCAAGAAATTCAAGTACAACTGGATTTGACTTATGAAGAAGTGCCTGTATCTATTTTAGCCAGAGAAGTTCGAAAACTCAGGAACAAGCAAATACCTTTGGTGAAAGTACTCTAGCAACACCATGGACTCGAGGAAGCAACATGGGAACCAAAAGAGACCATTTGGGCTTAGTATCCTCAACTATTTTGATCAGGTATGAATTTCAGGGATGAAATTCTTTTAAGGGGAGAGAATTGTAAGGCCCCAAATTGTACCATAGTTGGAATATTACATGCTCATGAAAGTACATGTATGATCGATGTTAAAAATTGTGATATGATTGAGAATTGCATATGACTTAAATTTTGGGTTTAATGGATCCTACTTAGTGAATTGGAATTAATTGATACCATTAGAGAATTGAGATATTAAAATGTACATTTGGATTAGGAAAATTGTCAAGTGACAAGATAAGTTGATACATGAAAATTGGAAATACTAAGCCTATGAGTTAGTGACATTTGGCATAGTTGATGCATTGACATTTGACAATATTGGTTGATTGACAAGTGGCTTAATTAAATTGTGACATTTGGCAGCATCATAGAAGAACATATGTGCTAGCTAGGGAGGGGACATATTGTGGCACCCCATTCCCATCAGACATTTGTGCCCGTATGTCCTTCTGACATTCGAGCATATGCCCGACAGAAGCGGTGCACCAACTACATCACTTTCACTTACTCATGACATCATAAATTAAAACATAAGCATCACCATGGCTAAAACCCAAATTCCTCATTTCATTTCTTAAAAAATATGTACATTGTAGCTTTACAACAACATTCGTATATGTACATTATCAAAAACTAATCAGAGTTTACATCTTTGTATACATTGAAGTAAATCACTTGTTATTATAGGAATCACGTAAAGTATATAACATACACAAGAAAGGGGGGTTTGAATTGTTCAATCTTTTCAAAAATATTAATCTTTTGAGATTTGTTGAATATATTTGCAAATGTCAGATGAATATAAAAACACTTTACTAAAGTTGATAAGTATTGGAATCGCATGTAATTTTATCTACTCGTCTAATAACAGGAAAATTAAAGTGTAAGGGTTAGAGAATAGATGCCACGATTTTATATTGGTTCACCCCAAACTGTGGGCTATGTATAGTCCTCAGAGTTTGTCGGAGATTTCACTATACTTGTCAACTTTACAAGTGTCCTTTTTTCCCTTCCAGAGCCTCTTCAGGCCTCTTTCAAAAAGTATTCTTTCTGCTATCTTAACCTCTCCAAGCTCTAGCCTTTGTTTCTCTCTCTAAAAAGGATTTTTTTAACTTTACGTTGTAGTTGTATTCGCTCTCTTGTTTCGCACTTTGAATACTGAATTTCTCTAAGTATTGTACAATCAGAATTTTCTCTCTTATAAAAACGTTATTTTAGTCTTCGAGTAGAACTAGTATTTATAGCCTAAGTCTCCAGCTGTCTTCTTGAGAAATTTCTTTTTGAATCTTCTACAAAACATTATTTAGTTGAGTCCTGTAACTAACTCCAACTAACTAACTATCTGACGTTCTAGAGTATCTTCCTTTTTGTATTGTTTAATATTGTCGCTTTGTCTGTTGTTGCGTTTCGTCTATTATTGATGTATCGTCTATGATGATGTGTATCGTCTATTACTGAAGTATCGTCTAGAATGACTAAGTGTTACTTACATTTTTCTGCACACTTAACAAGCTTATCAAAAAAGTTCATACATTTCTAAGATTTTTATTATTTGATTGTCACCAAAATTAATAGAAGTGAAGTCTTCTTGACTTAACAATCTCTCCCTTTTTGATGATAATAAATAATTATAATTTTAGAAGATAAAATGGTATTTAGATGAATAGACGAATAGTATTCAGATGAATAACTAGAGAAAAACATAAGAAATGAAAATGCGTATATGATAGCAAATCTATACAAGGCTTTCTTTCTTCTCTTCTTGTTCTCCTCATTTTCTTTCTATCTTTTCTTCTTCTCCCCCTATTTGTTATTAATCAAAAAATAGTTCAATGAAGACGCTTCATAATTTCAGAAAACATATGTTGCATGTCAGTGTGGATCGTCTTGAGGTCTTGTTCAATAGTAAATCACTTGTTATTATAGGAATCATGTAAAGTATATAAAATGCACAAGAAAGGGGGGTTTGAATTGTTTAATCTTTTCAAAAATATTAATCTTTTGAGATTTTTGGATATCTTTGCAAATATCAGATGAATACAAAAACACTTTACTAAAGTTGATAAGTATTGGAATCGCAAGTAATTTTATCTACTCGCCTAACAACAAGAAAATTAAAGTGTAAGGGTTAGAGAATAGACACCGCGATTTTATACTGGTTCACCTCAAACCTTGGGCTACATCCAATGCTCAGAGTTTGTCTAAGATTTCACTATACTCTTCAACTTTACAAGTATTCTTTCTACCCTTCAAGAGCCTCTTCAGATCTCTTTCACAAAGTATTCTTTCTGCTATCTTAGTCTCTACAGGCTCTAGCCTTTCTTTCTCTCTCTAAGAAAGATATTTTTTGAGTTTTACGTTACAGTTATATTCGCTCTCTTGTTTCGCACTTTGAATATGAATTTGTCTAAGTATTGTACAATTAGAATTTTCTCTTTTGTAAAACGTTATTTTAGTCTTCGACTAGAACTAGTGTTTATAGCCTAAATCTGCAACTATCTTCTAGAGAAACTACTTCTTGAATCTTCTAGAAACCGTTATTTAGTTGAGTCCTATAACTGACTCCAACTAACTAACTGTTTGACGTTCTAGAGTATCTTCTTTTTTGTATCATCTAATATTGTCACTTCGTCTATTGTTGATGTATCGTCTATGATGTTGTGTATCGTCTATTGCTGACGTATTGTCTGGGATGACTAAGTGTTACATTTTTCTGCACACTTAATAAACTTATCAAAACAATTCATACATTTCTAAGATTATTATTATTTGATTGTCACCAAAATTAATAGAAGTGAAGTCTTCTTGACTTAACAATCTCTACCTTTTTTATGATAACAAATAATTATAATTTTAGAAGATAAAATGATATTCAAATGAATAGACGAATAGTATTCAGATGAATAACGAGACAAAAACATAAGAAATGCAAATGCGTATATGATAGCAAAGCTGTACAAGGCTTTCTATCTTCTCTTCTTGTTCTCTTCATCTTCTTTCTATCTTTTCTTCTTCTCCCCCTATTTGTTATTAATCAAAAAATAGTTCAATGAAGATGCTTCATAATTTCAAAAAACATATGTTGCATGTCGGTGCGGATCGTCTTGAGGTCTTGTTTAATAGTGACCCGTAGAAATGCTACTTCCTAATGAAGATCACCCACTGAGTCACTCAGGTCGTCAACCTTAGTATGACTTTCCTCAATTTGTTTTTACTAAGGCTTCCTGAATTTCCTTCTGTTTGTGACTTGCTTCTGTCCAATTCATGAAATGCTTTAGGAACTCTGAATTAACGGTAGGATCTTGTTGTATTTCACTAGGTGGATGGAGGTTTTCAACAACAGATGGTTTTGATGGTAAAACGTCTAAATCTATGGTTTTGATTGTGGGAGGTCTAAAGGTTTGTTTTCCTTCTGGGAGATCAAGATCATCAGGTCTAGGTAGTTTAGGAACTGGTTACCCAAGAAGGTGTAACACTTCTTTAACTAAAGGTATGAATCTTAAAGGTCTGAGATGCATAAGTAAATGCATAAAGGTGTCTAAGTTGAAATTGATACCTTCAATCGTGATACTTCTGTACTGTCCTTCTGTCACTTTTCCAACTACCTTGAAGTTTGCATCTATGGTGGAAATTCCAAATTGACTTTATGATGTTTTTGAAATGTGACGTGAAATATAGATACCTCCAAGTTGAGCTGCATTGCATGCATCATCTATGTTCTTTACTGCTGTTTGAATCTGCTCTTCTTTAAGAACATCTTCATTTCCTTCTGAAAACATCTTCTTTTTCCCTTTTTCTTCATTACGCATGAGGGTTGAACATCTCAGTTGTATATCTGGCACAATTTTTATTGATGTTCTGCTCGTAATCGGATAGATTGTATATCGATCCTTTGACAACTTCATTGGATATGGTTCTGCCTTCTTATCTCGCAGAATACCATGTAGTCTTCTTCCTTCATGATTCAGAAGATGTATTGTCTGATCATTAATCGGTATAGGTTCGATCTGTACCTTGACTGACTTTTTCGAAGGTTCTCTAATAATAACTAAGCTTCTGCTTCGAATAGGTACTTATTCTTCTATAATCTTCATTCTCAAATCCTTTTTGTTGATTGGTTGAGAAGGATTGTAAGGTTCTAATTGGTGTTCAACTGTCTTTGTCTTCTGTTGAACATTAGATGAAGAAACCTTTTTCAGGCTGGGCTTCTACTTCTTTTGTTCTTCTACCGGTTTAGAAGAAAGTTGTTGTTAAGGCTTCTTCTTCTCAAATACTAACTTCCTCTTTATCTCTGTCTCTTTAGATGATTTTGCTGATTGACTTTGCAAAATTGAGACAATTGATCTAGTAACCTGTTGTCTTTTCTCTAGCTTTTCAGAATCTTCATCAAGAATCAGAGCTTTCTGTTTCTTCTGTTCTTGTTTTCGTAAGGTCAATAGTCTTAGTGACCTTCTTGATTGTTTAGATTTTCTTGATTGAAGTGTCTTTTCCTTTCTCTTTAATGACATTTGTTGTGCTGATTGTTTAACCTAGCTTTCCTCTTTCTATGAAATCGTCTTAGCTTTTATTGGTACATCAGATGATTTCTTAGTCTTTTCTTCTATGAATGTTCTTCCTGTCGATTGAGGTTTTGCTTTTCTTGCAGACATAACACGTTCACTCCTGCTCCGTCTTACTATATGCTCCCCCTCAGATCTTGCTTTCGGTGTAGAACCTGTATCCGCCTTATCTTCAAACTTTATTCCCATTATGTGAATAGTGGTGGCATTAATAATGCTCTTCACATCCATCTTCATCCTGTTACCTCTGTCGAGAAAGATTCCAAAATCTCTAAAAATCTTTGTCAACAGTATACCATACGGTAAAGAGCTAGAATCTCCCTTTGACTTTATCATGTACTTCAAAATTAAGTACGGAAGATTAATGGGTTGATGATTGAGTAGATGAAACAAACATTATTCATTGATCGTTGTCACAACGTCCTTCGAGCCTAATCTTAGTAGAACACAATGAAGAAGCGGTGAATGTAGAACCTTAGCCTTCGGAATAAGGGTTGACGCTTTCCTAGCTTTTGGGTCACTACTTCCATATAATTGTCAACTAAGGTATGCTTTATTTACACAACCTTGAGTAATCCATTTTGTATTATTAGACAACTTTGCTCCAAAACTTGGACACCCACTGACCTTCTCGATAGAATCTTGTGTCACGATAACTGACAATCCATCTACCATTGATAATAAGGTGTCTTCTACCAACTTTGCATTCTTCCAAAACTCATATATCTCATTCAGATAGAATTTTTCACGAACCTTAAAGAAAATTTTCCAACCAACTGCTTCAATTTCTGGTTCAATATCCATCTGATTTTCCTTCAAGGAGATGAAATCAACATGTCTCTCATAGATAAGAGATTGCTCCATTTGTGATATGTAACAACAAAAACTAAACACACAAATGTATTTTGCTCAAGGTAGCGATGTTAGTATCTGAAAGTAAGAATATGAAGCGAAAGAACTTGAAGCTTAGAACAGAGTAATGAATCGTCTTGGTTGAGAACACTAAACAAGTCGGTTTCAAAGTATTTCAAGAATATTCTAGAGTAAAAGGTATTCTATAATCTTGAGAGGATTTCCTTCTAATACCTACTCTTGAAAAGTTACCTTCCATAACTTACCGTTACTATTTACTTGAAAACTTACGACTTTTTATCTTCTTCTAGTGGGAATCGACTGGGTCATGACGTGTCAAACGAATGGTTATTTAGCATTACCATATTCAAGTTCCGTTTGATTTCTTTGAATCTATCTTCACACAAAGGTTTAGTGAAGATATCAGCCCATTGTTGATTTGTCTCAACAAATTGTAGAATAATGATTCTTCTCTATACATAGTCTCGTATAAAATAATGTCTAACTGCAATATGCTTTGCCCTCGAGTGTTGTATTAGATTTTTTGATAGATTGATAGCACTTGTGTTGTCACAGAAGATTGGAATTTGTTCCTCTTGCATGGAGTAATCTTCTAACTGATACTTAATCCATAACGTCTGTGAACAACGGCTTGCAACTAACATATATTCAGCTTCTACAGTAGATAGAGCAATTGAACTTTGTCTCTTGCTTGACCAAGAAATTAGATTATGACTAAGAAAGTGACAACCTCCACTTGTACTCTTCCTATCAATCCTATCCCCAGCTTAATCAGCATCACAGTAGCCAATTAACATGAAATCTTCACCTTTCTCATACATTAAACAAAGATCAATAGAACTTGACAAGTATCTCAATATTCTTTTAATAGCAATATAATGAGATTCTCTAGGATCTTCTTGAAATCTTGCACACAAACAAACACTAAACAATATATTAGGTCTGCTTGTTGTTAGGTAAAGTAAAGAACCGATAACTCATCTGATTGATCAACTTTCTTACCTGCTTCATCCTTAGATAAAAGGTTTGAAGGATGCAAACGGGTTGACATAGGTTTAACCTTTTCCATTTTATATTTAACTAACAGTTCTTTGATATATTTCTGTTGATGAATAAAAATCTTTTCTTCGGTTTGCTTAAATTGTAAACCAAGAAAGAATTTTAATTAACCCATTATACTCATTTCAAATTCACTTTTCATAAGATTTTCAAAACTGGAATATAGCTTCTTAGAAGTTGCACCAAAAATAGTATCATCTACATATATCTGTACTACAATGAAATCATTTTTAATACATTTTCTTAACATGGTCTTATCTAGTTGACCTCTACTAAAGTCATTTTTAATAAAAAATGAACTTAGACGATCATGCCAAGCATGAGGTGCTTGTTTTAATCCATACAAAACTTTATGAAGTCTATAGATATAATCTGGTTTATCAGAATCTTCAAAACCAGGAGGTTGCTTTACATAAACTTCTTCATCTATAAAACCATTCAGAAAGGGACTTTTCACATCCATTTGAAACAGTTTTATATCATGACAAATCGTATATGTAAGTAAAATCCTAATAGCTTCTAATCTAGCTACAGGAGTATAAGTTTTATTATCGTATATTCCTTCTTGTTGATTATAGCCTTAAGCTACTAATCTAGCTTTATTATGATTTACTCTACCTGATTCATCTAGTTTAATTTAAAAAACCCATCTGGTTCCTATGATTAACTTATTGGATGGTCTAAGAACTAAAGACCAAACTTTGTTCCTCGTAAATTGATTTAACTCCTCTTGCATGGCTAAAATCCAAACTTCATCCTGAAGAGCTTCATCAATTTTCTTAGGTTCTAATTCAGAAATAAAAGCTACATTTGCCTCTCTTCTAAATTTAGACCTAGTTCTCACACCTTCTGAAGTTTCGCCTATAATAAAGTTTTCTATGTGAGAGGATTTATACTTCCAGTCTTTTCAAATACTAAAGTTTTCAGGAATATCTTCTACCTTATCAAGTGGAACATCTGATGGTGACATGTTTATGTTATCAACTAAGGGAGCAGATAGAGTTTCATCATCAGAATCGTTTCTTCTATCTGGATGTGAATCATTATCAAACTTGACATGCATAGATTCTTTAACAAATTTAGAAACAAGATTATAAACTCTATAAGCTTTAGAAGTCATCGAATATCCTAGAAAAATTCCTGAATTGATCTTAGAATCAAATTTATCTAATATTTCTTTTGTATTCAATATGGTACATTTGCAACCAAACGGATGGAAGTAAGAGATATTTGACTTCCTTCCTTTCCATTACTCATATAGAGTTTTATTTAAGAGAAGTCGCAAAAGTATTCTATTTTGAATATAACAAGCTGTATTTACAGCTTCTGCCTAGAAATACTTAGGAAGATTCATTTCATATAGCTTGGTCCTTGCCATTTCCTTAATCGTCCTGTTCTTTCTTTCTACAACTCCATTCTGTTGTGGAGTTCTAGGAGTAGAGAAATTATAGAAACTTCCATTCTCTTCACAAAACATTCTGAATTTTTCATTTTCAAATTCTCTAGCATGATCACTCCTAATTCCAGTGATAGAAATTCCTTTTTCATTTTGTAACTTTCTAGATAGAACTTTAAAGCACTTAAAAGATTCATCCTTATGTGATAAAAACAATATCCAACAAAATCTAGTGAAGTTATCAACAATTACGAGACCATACTTCTTTCTGCCAAGACTTAGTGTTCTAGTTGGACCAAACAAATCTATATGTAAAGACTTTAGGGGTCTAGAAGAAGTTAGAACATTTTTAGGGGAAAAAGATGTTTTACCTTGTTTTCCTTTTTGATAACTCTCACAAAAGAAATATTTGTTTAAACTTATTTTTGGTAATCCTCTTACCAAATCATGTCTAATCGACTTGGAAATATGTTTAAAGCTAACATGACCTAGCTTTTTATGTCAAATCAGTTTTTCCTCATCTGTGATATAAAACATGAAATATTTTGACTTTTCAAATCTTCTAAGTTAATCTTATAGAGATTGTTTCGTCTCTTAGCAGAAAAGAATATGGAACCGTCCTTGTTTTTGACTACACAAAAATTTTGATTAAAGGATACTTTAAAGCCAGAATCATATAATTGACTTACAATAATCAGATTATGTTTTAAACCTTCAACTAGCAGATCGTTATCAGTAGACGCAAATGAATCTTTACCAACTTTGCTGATTCCAACTATTTTGCTTTGCTGGTTGTCTCCAAAAGTTACTGATCCTCCTTGCTTATTTTGGAGGTCTAGGAACATAGACCTTCTTCCTGTCATGTGTCGCGAGCATCCACTGTCCAAGTATCATTGGTGCTGGTTGCTTTTTCCAAGAAAGGAGATCTGCAGTATATATTATGTCTTTCTTAGGTACCCTTATTTTCTTGGGTCCTTTGAGGTTAGTCTTATGATTATTCCTAGAATAATAATAAGAAAGTTGTTTCTTTTTCTTTTTGTTAGGAACAAAACTCTTATTATGATGAACATTACTATTAGTAAACCCTAAACCACTCTTATCATTTGGGTGTCTATATTTTCCAATCATATCATTCATATTTTTTGTGCTTTCAGTAAATGTTGATAAATCTGCTGAAAGACTATTAATCCTTTGTTTCAATTGATTAATTTTCTCAGATCTATCTACAGTTACTTTCTTTTTCATATCATTTACTTATTTCTTAAGGCAGCGTTTTCTTTTTCTAACACTTTTGTGTTCTTCAAGTTTTCAGCAAATTTATTTTTAAAAACCCTATATTGCTTTAATATAGTTTATGAATCTTCTAACAATTCTAAATATGCCTCTTGAAGTTCATTAAAATTAGAAGTTACCTCATTGTCGCATTCCTTTTCATCTACTAAGCATATATTTGCTTGTACTGATGCTTCTGAATTGGAATCAGATTCAAACAAATCCAAATCTTCCCAAGTTGCCATCATGCTCTTTTTGTTTTCTTTACTTTTCTTCTGTTTTCTTTTGAGCAACGAACTTTCAAACTTTTAATGTCCTGGTTTGTTGCACTCATAGCAGACGATATAAGTTTTCTCATTCTTGACTTCATCTCTGGGATTTTTCTTAAAAGAAAACTCTTTATTTCCCTTTGCTTTCTTTTTCCACATCCTCCTAATCTTTCTTGAAATGAAGG
>JAOTAX010000006.1:3609850-3633871 GCA_025629825.1 Erythroxylum guanchezii | reverse complement strand
CATCACCTCCTCCAATGATGAATTACTACCCACCCCCTCCACCATTGGCAAACTACTCCACTGCATTACCTTCCACAAACCATTGGTGCCCTGAAACTGCAGCCAATTACCATGTCATACCTAATATTCAATCATTGAGCACTACTATTAAATATCAGGGTAATGATCATCTTCATGTTGGAAATGGTGTTGGCTTACCGATTTCTCACACTGGTACGGTTACCATTCTCTCTTCCAATGGTTCCTTTCATTTAAAAAATACCCTTTGTGTTCCTAAAATTGTAAAAAATCTTTTGTCTGTTCAGAAATTCACCACTGACAATTGTTGTTTTATTGAATTTTGGCCTCACTATTTTTTTTTTAAGGATCAGGTCACCAAGAAGATTCTTCTGCAAGGTCCAAGTGAAGATGGTATCTATTCTCTTAAATCACCCTTGAAGTTCGCCATGACAACCACCGTTCCTTCATTTTCCAATTGGCATTCAGCCTTCGGTCATCCACATCGTAGGATTGTGTCCAAAATAATCAAAGATTTCAAGTTACCTTGCTCTAGTTTTCATTTTAATCCTTGTTCTGCTTACAACTTAGGAAAATTATCTAGACTTTCCTTAGCTTCTGTCAAACACAAGAGCACGAGTCCCTTTCAAATAATTCACTATGATGTTTGGGGCCCTGCTCCTGTCGTGTCTAGTTTAGGTCATAAATATATTATGTTTTTTATTGACGATTTCACTCGTTTTACTTGGCTATATTTGTTGAAAAATAAAAGTGATGTCTATGCCATGTTTCTTCAATTTCAATCTCTTATAGAGCGTCAATTTAATTCAAAAATATTAGCTTTTCATTCTGACTGGGGAGGGGAATACCAAAAATTGAATAAATATTTTCAACAGACTAGTATAATTCATAGGATAGCATGTCCTTACACTCGCAAACAAAACAGTACCGTAGAAAGAAAAATTCATCATCTCATTGATACTATTCTTACATTGCTTTCTCATGCTAAATTACCTTTACAATACTGCAACTATGTTGCTGAAAAAAAGTGTTCAATCTATAAATATAATGCCACCAACCTTTCAAAATCATAGTCCGTTTATGTGTTTGTATAAGTCTTCACCAAATTATCTTACCCAACATCCTTTTGGCTGTACTATCTATCCATTTCTTAGATCGTATTCTAATTACAAATTTTCATTCAGTTCCATACCGTGTATTTACTTAGGAACAAGTCCTTCCCATCATGCTCATTATTGTCTAGATCTTACGTCTCCACAAAATCCACCAGCTTTAGACCTTGTAGTCGACCTTTCCTCTCATTTTTCGCCAATTACTCTTACCATAGAACCCCATCTGAACTCACCCAATGCAGCTTCAACCATCCATTAGACAAAGACGACATGCTTTAATCTGTACAACCAAGCTTGATTTTTTGCCTCATGAACCTCATACCTACAATCAAGCTCAGCCTCATCTTCAATCGAGGCAAGCCATGGAAAGTGAAATTAATGCCCTCTTGCAAAATAAAACATGGCAGTTGGTTCCTCGCCCTCCAAATACCAAAATTGTGGAAAATAAATGGCTATTTCATATTAAACGGAAAGCTAATGGAGATATTGAGCGCTATAATGCTCGTTTGGTTGCAAAGGGTTTCTCTCGGCAACTTGGAATTGATTACAATGAGAACTTCAGCCTAGTAGTCAAAACAACAACAATTCACAAAGTATTGTCTCTTTCTACTGTGTCTAAATGGCCGATTAGGCAGCGGGATATATCCAATGCATTCTTGCATGGATATCTTGAGGAGGATATATATATGGCTCAGCCACGTGGGTTCATTGATTCCATTCATCCAGATTATGTTTGTAAGTTACAAAAATCTCTGTATGGGCTCCGACAGGCACCGCGTGCTTGGTTTCAACGATTGAGTAATTTTTTGTTACAAATTGGGTTTCAAGCTTCCAAGGCAGACACTTATTTGTTCATTTACAGGGAGGGTAATATTAAATGCTTCATTTTAATTTATGTTGATGATATTTTGCTTACATGTTTCGATTATAACAAGTTAGAATTTTTTCTGCAAGCTTTACAGCCTGTGTTTTTGGTTAAAGACCTTGGCAAGTTGCATTATTTTTTGGGCATTGAAGTGCTTCCGACATCCTCTAGAATTGTGTTATCACAGCATAAATATGTCCGTGATTTATTGCATCAGTTTAACATGATTGACAGCAAGGCAACCTTGACTCCTATGGCTACCACTCTGCCACTATCTAAGCATGGTGGTGAACTCATGTCTAATGGAGAACAATTTCGGCATCTGGTTAGTTCTCTTCAATATGTTACTCTCACTATACCAGATGTGTCCATAGTTAACAAAATTGCGCAGTTCATGTATCAACCAACACAAGATCACTGGATAGCAGCCAAACGTTTGCTATGTGATCTCAACGGTACTGCTTCTATGGGTCTCTTCTTCTCTAATACTTCTTCAATATCTTTATAATGTTTTTCGGATAGCACTTAGGCTGGCTACCTTGATGATCAAAAGTCAACATCTGGTTATGCAATTTATTTAGGAATAACTTAATTTCATGGTCCTCTAAGAGACAGTTCATTGTTGCTCGCTCTTCAATGAAAAGTGAATATCGTCCTATTGCTCATGCTACCTCTGAGATTATGTGGCTTTTGTCCTTGTTGTCCGAACTTAGGTATCAAGTTTCACCAGCAACCCTGTTGTGTGATAACATTGGGGCAATTTACTTGAAATCAAATCCAGTTTTTCATGCTTGAACGAAGCATATTGAACTAGATTTTCATTTTGTCAGAGACCAAGTATAACACTAAAAGGTTCAGATTACATTTATATCAGGCCAAGATCATATTGACCAAACCTTTAGGCTCTCGTCTGTTTTTGCGTCATCGTGACAAGCTTCGTCTTCAGCCTTCTCCGTCTTCAGCTTGAGGGGGCCTGTTAAGATATCAACAGCTGATTTGGATATGTGCAGACTCTGTTAAGATATCAGCAGCTGATTTGGATATGTGCAGACTCATTCAACATTACCTTGATTTCCTTGATGTTGTGTATATTTGATTCCATGATTCTTGGTATATATTTGATTTGTTGAGATCATTTTCCCTTAGTTTTAGCTTAGCATATCTGTTGTATTTGGCTATAAAAGCCACAGTATTGTAACTAAAAGAATATACAATTTTCTTCTCCTTCTCTGCTGTTCGTACACCAACAACACTTCATTAAGGATCTTCAAAACAACACAAAAAGCTGGTTGAATGCTAAACTCAAACACTTACATTACAATTTTGATTGATGTTGCCTGCAACCCCCTAAAAATTTCTCAGTGGTGTTTTATGAATGTTGTAGGAAACTTAGAGGGAAACTGCACTCACCTTTCCTCTTTTCTCGTTGCAAATACTTGAATATCACCCGTCTACCAAGTCTACGAGATACATAAAATGCATTGTTTCTTCTTTTCTTTTTCATGGAAACCCAGAGAAAACTTTCCAACCACCACCAACGTATAGGATACATGTCGGATAGTCATTATTAATCAAAAACTGGAGACTTATCGTTCTTATTGGAACGGGGAAAGAAAAGAGTTATTCATATACTCAACCTGAAATGTACAAAGAAATTGCGGCGCTATCATCATCATGGTTTGTCCATGCATCTCCAATCGTTAAGATGGTTACTGATTGTCAACATCACTATTTCATTTCCTGGAAACGTATAAGGAGATATTGATATTCTGTACATATTTGTAATATTCGTTGCATTTGTATATATGACTAAGAGATATTATAGACTTTTATTTAAGAAGTAGTTTCCTACTTTCCTATTTATAATCTCACATAACCAGTTATAATCTCAACAAAATAGAGCTCAATCCTAACAACCAATTAGCAATTCTCAACATAAGCTCAATCGCAGCAACACAAAAATAACACAGTTTCAATCTCAACCACAAACCAGCACTCTCAATTTCAACCATAGCCTAGCAATCTCAACTTTAACCATAACCTATCAATCTCAACATAAGCTAGCCATCTCAGCACAACCATAAACTAGCAATCTAACACAAGCCCAATGTCAATAACAATCTCAATCAACCACAATCATATGGATTTCAAGAATCAATTAGAAATTTTATCCACGATTTTGCCCATAGTTGTAAAAGAACACGTACCCATTCCAAATTGAAGTGAAGATTGTGGATAATCAGTCCGAAACCTCAAAAGGATCCCCTAAAATCAATGAACATGAGTTGTGGTGGCGGTATCTTGGCAGAAGAGAGCAACTATGGAACGATTTAGGAGACTAGGGTTTAGGTGGGTTGGAATGTTGTGTGGTGGTGCTATCGAAAGGAAGAGAAGAAGAAAAGAAGAGACAAAAAATAGAGAAATCTGGGCAGGAAGGCAGAGGGCGTGAAAGTTGGAAGAAGAAAACGAGGGGGAGAATGCGGGGGAAGGTGGTGAGAGTGCGAGAAATAACAGGAAAAATATGTTTTAAAAATGAGTGCGAGTAATGTCTGTTAAGCAGACTTAATGTCCGCTAAATGGACCTTATTGGGTTTCCTTAGTTGTGGCGAGATTGCTAAGTCCTTTGGGTAGACTTAATGTCCACTGAACAAACCTTCTTGAGTTTCCTGTGCTTCACTGAGGAAGCAGACATTTTCTATGAATCTAAGGTCATATCATTTAGTTCACTCCTATTTTGCCCCTTTTAATTGCTCAATGATACCATGGGACTATATGCATGATGCATGAATCAAAATAGTGAAAATATTAAATGAAACAAAGAGACATTGCTACTTACCTCTCCCACACTTAACATGGGTCTTACATTTAAGATTGATGAGTCGTGATCATGCTATTCCTCATGCTAATAAGAGGTGTCATTGGAATGTCTCATAGACACTAACCCTATGCAACACACAATAAACTAGAGTAAAAAGAAATGAAAAAATGAAATTAACAAAATAACAAAAAGAGTTAGAAACATTGGGTTGCCTCTCAACAAGCGCTAACTTTAATGTCCTCAGCTGGACTAGGCCACCATGATGTTAATCGTGAAATGTGATGGTAGAAATATATCCAACCATCTCTCCCTCAAAATAGTTCTTAAGTCATTAACCATTGACCATAAAGGGCTTTTGTTCATCCCTTCCAATCTCTAAAGCTCCATATAGGTATACTTTGGGTCCAAACCATCTTGACCACAATTTCCTTGGAAATAATTTAAAACAAGTGTTAAATAACAAAACTTTTAACCAGGTTTAAATTCTCGCCAAAAGATATGCTTCTCATGGAAAGCCTTGGTTCTCTCCTTGTATATTCGAGCATTCTCAAAAGCATCTAGGTGAAATTCATCTAGTTCATTCAACTCCATCAATCTCCTTTGTCCAGCTTCTTTGAGATCATAGTTCAACTTCGGGATTTTCCATAATGCCTTGTGCTCAATTTTAACTAAAAGATGGCAAGATTTCCCAAAGACTAATCTGTATGGAGATATGCCCAAGGGAGTCATGTATGTTGTCTTGTATGCCCAAAGAGTGTCATCAAGCTTCAATGCCCAATCCTTTCTTGAGTTATCAATAGTTTTCTCCAAATTTTGCTTGATTTCCCTTTTAGACACCTCAACTTGCCCACTAATTTGAGAGTGGTAGGTGGTTCTAAACTTAAAATGGCACTCATATTTTACCAAAAGAGATTTAAATTGATGATTCTGAAAGTGTACCCTATTGTCACTGATTATAGCTTTCGGAACACCAAATCTTGAAAATATGTGCTTCTTGACAAATTTGACAATACTAGCTCCAGTGTTGTTTGACAAAGCTATGGCTTCCACCCATTTGGATACATAATCAACTGCCACAAGGATGTATTCATTACCAAAGGATACTAGAAACGATCTTATAAAGTCCGGACCCTATGCATCAAAGAGTTCAACCTCTAAAATTCTTTACTGAGGCATCTCGTGCTTCTTACCGATGTTCCCTATTTTTTGATACCTATCACATGTCATAACAAAAGTTTTAGCATCCTTAAAAAAGAGTAGGCCAATAAAAACTAGATTGTAAAACCTTTGTCGACTTTTTGTTAGCACCATGGTGTTCGTCATAAAGAGAAGCATGGCAATGATACAGTACTAACCGCATCTCCTTATCAAGTATACATCTTCTAATTATCCCATCAATATACCTTTTAAAGAGAAATGGGTCTTCCTAAAAGTAATTCCTTACCTCAGATAAGAATTTCCTTCTCTTATGATATGAATAATCACTAGGAATAATGTTAGACACCAGAAAATTAACATGATTAGTAAACCAAGAAACATTTTCCTTAATAGACCACAGATTCTCATTAGGAAAGACATCATTAATCGTTCAGCTCCCATCTTGTCACCTTGCTCAAGTCACGAAAGATGATCAACCACCGAATTTTGGGATCCCTTTTTGTCTCTAATTTCCAAATCGAATTCCTACAAGAGTAAAATCCATCTGATCAACCTTGGTTTGGCATTTTTTTTTGTAAGCAGATATTTCAAGGCAGAATGATCAGTGTAAATAATGACTTTGAACCCAATAAGATAAGATCTAAATTTATAAAATGCAAAAAACACTTCTAGCAATTCTTTTTCTGTAGTAGCATAATTAATTTGAGCATCATTAAGAACTTTACTAGCATAATAAATAACATGTAATTTCTTATCCTGTTTTTGTCCTAAGATAGTCCCAAGTGCAGAATCACTAGCATCACACTTCAACTCAAAAGGGAGATTCTAATTCGGTGTGACCATTATAGGGGCTGAGGTAAGTTCTTTTTTCAACCTGTTGAAAGCATCAAGACATTCATTAGTAAATTCAAAAGGGACTTCCTTTTGCAACAAATCACATGAGGGTTTAGAAATCTTAGAAAAATCTTTAATAAATTTGCGATAGAAACCTGTATGCCCAATAAAACTCCTTATTACTCTAACTGAATTGGGGGGTGATAATTTATTAATGACTTTGATTTTTGCTGGATCTACCTCTATTCCATTATTTGAAATTTTGTGGCCTAAGATGATTCCGTCTTGTACCATAAAAAGGCACTTTTCACAATTTGGCACAAGATTGGTTTCTTCACATCTTTGTAGAACCTATTGTAGATTAAACAAACTGGTATCAAATGAAGAACCAAATACAAAAAATGTCCATAAATACCTCTATTATATTCTCCACCATGTTGGAGAATACGGACATCATACGGCGCTGGAAAGTGGCAGGAGCATTGCACAAACCGAAGGGCATCCTAAGATATGCAAATGTATCATAGGGACAAGTGAAGGTAGTCTTCTTCTGATCCTTTGGGGCTATGGGAATTTGGTTATACCCTAAATAACCATCTAAAAAGCAATAATAATCATGCCTCGCTAATTTTTCTAACATTTGATCGATTAAAGGGAGAGGGAAGTGACATTTTCTAGTTGTCGCATTTAATTTCCTGTAATCTATACAAACCCTCCACTCTGTCACAATCCTAGCGGAAATTAACTCATTACTATCATTAGAAATGACGGTCATGCCACCTTTCTTTGGGACCACTTGCGCAAGACTTACCTAAGAGCTATTAGAAATAAGATAGATAATTCTTGCATCAAGTAACTTAAGCACTTCAGGTCGCACAACTTCCTTCATGTTAGGATTAAGTCTCCTCTGATTTTCCATACTAAGTTTGTGGTTTTTCTCTATTAAAATCCTGTGAACACAAATAGAAGGGCTAATTCCCTTTATGTCAGTAATATTCCATGCAATAGCCAATTTATGTTCACGTAACAAGCTTAATAATTTCTCTTCTTGAGAGGAATTCAAAGAAGAAGAAATAATAACTGGATATGTATTTGATTCTCCTAAGAACGCATATCTCAAATAAATTGGAAGTTGTTTTAATTCAGGTTTTGGTGGACTTAATATGGAAGGTAACAATTTAGGTTTAAGAGGGCCCAATTCTTCAATTTTAGGTCTATACCTAAAACCATTACCTTGCAATCTATATACATAGTCCACTAACTCATCATCCAATTCATTATCATCTATTCTTAAAGCTAGACATGTCTCTAAAGCATCATCATACATTAATTTAGGAATAGATTCAAGTGTAAGAGAATCAATTACATTTATCCTATAGGTGACTTCATTGAAAGAGTGTCCCTTTAAAACTTTGAAAATGTTAAACACCTTTTCCTCATCACCAACTCTTAAGGTCAGCTTACCATCCGGGATGTCAATCAATGTTCCACTAATGGCTAAAAATGGTCTTCCTAAAATTATAGGAACCTACATATTGAAATCCATCTCAAGCACAACAAAGTCAGTTGGAATTATAAGCTTACCAACTTTTACTAGTAAGTCATCAACTAAACCAATACAGTATCTAATTGATCTATTAGCAAGTTGCAATGAAATTATAGTTGATTTGAGATCACCAATTCTAAGCTTGTTATAAAGAGACAAAGGAATAAGATTAATACTTGCACCTAAGTCATATAAGTATTGAAAAACATTATAAGCACTAAAGTGACAAGGAATAGTGAAACTCCCTGAGTCCTTTAACTTAGGGGGTAGTTTATTTTGTAAAATAAAACGACACTCCTCAGTTAAGGCTATCGTAGCAAAATTGTCCGACTTCTTTTTATTAGAGATGATTTCCTTCAAGAACTTGGCGTAAGTAGGCATCTCAACAAGTGCTTTAGCAAAAGGGATGTTGATTTGGATATTCTTGAAAAGGTTAGGGAATTTCTAAAATTTGGAACCATCATGCTTCTTCTTTACCCTTTGACGGTATGGTATGGGTGGCACAAAGGAAAATTCTGAAATTAGTGAAAACTCTTTCTTTGGTTCGGTTTCTTTAGGCTCTTCTTCTTCATCCAAATTCACAATTTCAATATCCTTAGTTTCATTTATCTTAGCTTCCTTCTCTTTAGGAACCACACCTTTTACTACCTTACCACTCCTCAAAAGAATTGCTATACAATCCTATTTTGGATTCACTTGGGTATTACTAGGTAACTTTCCTTTACCTCGTTCTCTTACCTCTTTTGCCACTTGACTGATTTGCACCTCTAAATTTTTAATGGCAGCTTGGTTGGACTAAATGTTGTGCTCCATTCTGTTTATGGATTGAGAGCTAGCTTGAGCACTTTGTTCCATCTTGCTCATAAGGTGAGCAAACATATCTTCAAGCTTATCCACTTCTTTCTTTCAAGGGAAAGGGATTTATTGTTGTGCAGAAGTTGAAGGAGGTGAATATTACTGCTTCAGTTGTGCTTGAAAACTAGGTGGTCCCATTGGTTTTGCAGCCCCTTGATTTTTCCATGAAAAATTTCGATGAAACTTCCAACCTTCATTGTAGGTGTTTGAGCAATGATCAAATCTCTGACCTTGTCTACCATTGTTTATATAGTTCACCTCTTTCTCTGGTATTATTGCTTCAATGTTCATACAACCAGCTACTGTATGCCCAAATCTACCATAAGAGTGCAAAGATCCCTACTAGACTTGTTGTCATTCATCAACATATTCAACTTTTTATTTATCTCGACAACTTGGTAGGCTATGTCAGGTTTAGAACCCACTTTATTAAGAGCAACAACTTAGCTCCTAGTCACCCTACAATGTGAATTCTCTACAACTTTTTTGAAAATATTCCATAACTCCTGGGAACTCAGGTTGCTTATATTCCCACCAGCGTTTAAATCTACCAAAGTCTGATTGTGATGAGTGAGACCATAATAGACAAATTAAGTCAAAGAGTATGTATTAAATCCATGATGAGGACACTGGTTAATCAGATCATTAAATCGCTCTCACGCTTCATGAAAATTTTCTCCTTCTTTCTGTGAGAACCAATGTATCATCTTCCTTAGTTTGAGAGTTTTGTAGGCTGGGTACCACTTCATCATGAAAGTCCCCATTACTTTGTCCCAAGTATCAAGGGAATCGACCTTCAAGCTCAACAGCCAGTTTCTTACTAATCCCTTCATGCAATAGGGAAAACACCTTAGCTTTAACTCATCTTTGGACAATCCATACAATGGAAGAGTCTAAACTGTAGCATAGAAATTTCTCAAAAAAGGCTAGAGCATCTTTACTCGGCATTCTATTAAATTGTGGCAACATAGATAGATGAATCTATTTCAGCTCATAATTCCTTGTGGCCGCACTCAATCGAATGCAAGAAGGGTTGCCAGCAATAAATGGCATATGATAATCTCTAATTCTCCTTACTACAGGATTAACAACCACTGATTTAGCCTGATTTCCTTCATTGAATTGATCATTCCCCATATCTTGTTCCCCATGCAGAATTGGATTTTGATTATTATTTGCCATCTCTCTTCTTCTTTGGGTGTTGTTCCTTCTACAAGTGCGTTAAATTTCAGGATTTAATTCAATTAGCTTATCGTTGTTCAAATTTCTTGAATGCTTTAAGTTCATGCAGCTCCTAAAATAAAACAAAAAGAAAGGGTTTTTAAGTAATTAATGGAAGAAAAAGGTAATTAAAAATAACTATAATTAATAGTAGCAAACATAAATTAACGGTGTCAAAAACTTGGTTGACAAAATCTGCAAGTACATAGAATCATTCCTAGTACCTAAAATTCAAGTATTCCAAGGTCATCTCCCACAAGGACTAAGATACTCACTACTGAATTAATCCTAATTACTTAAACTAAAATAACAAGAAACTTAAAGATGATTGGATTAGAGCAGACAATAAATTGTAAAGACTGTAAATAAACAAACAAGGGAAATATGATGATTTAGACTTAGGGCTTTATGGTTCACCAATTTAAGAGATTGATCAATAAATTATGGAATTGATTGAATGACAGGTTATAATAACAATTGCACAAATTAACTTATATTCTCTCTCAAGACATATAAGACTACCCAACTAGTTGATTACCATCTCTCAATGCGAAACCTAACTAGTCAAATTCATTAATAATAAGTAACCATAAGTTATCACACTAGTTCAGAATATCTCTATCTCTAAATCTAATGTGTTTATCTTCCTAGGGCACAAATCATACTTCACCTCTCAATTCATCATATGATTCCTACTGTTGCATCTATGGTGATCAAGCACAGGAAGAACAATGAAGCTCAAGAAAGATAAACATAACCCAAGAACTTTCATTCAATACCAATCAATCCATAAAATATAAATCAATCCCCCAATATAGGCTATACCCCTAACCGTAAATGGGGTTTAGTTAAAGAACATGATAAAAGAATCCAAACAAATAAAGACAATCAACATCTAAGAAAGAGTACAGAGAAGATTGAGAGAACATAAAATAAGATTGCTTCCAATGCTTGAGTCAATCCTCCTTGATCTTCTTCTTTGCCTCTTTTGGCTGCCTCCTTTTGTGCAGCCTCGTTTTTAGTGCATAACCCCCTCTTTTGGTCTTAAAAATGAGTATTTATAGTGTCCTAGGCTCAAAGAAACCTAGTTTTTGCTAAACAGAGGAATATGGATCATAACAATGTTGTCAAAGTCCATTAGGCGGACATTAAGTCCGTTGGGTGGACATTTTCTATCTTCTGGAACGAATTTGGTCAATAAATGTCTGTTAGGCAGACTTCATGTTTGTTGGGAGGACATTCTTGGGTTTTCTAGCTTTTCAGCTCTGCTCATGTCCGTTTGAAGGGGCATCATGTTCATTGGGCGGACACACACTGGGCATCTACAGAAATGTGCAGTTTTGATCCTTTAGACAGAAAAATCTCTCCTTAGAGTCTTCACAGAAGTTGTAGAACTTGGAGTCCTCTTCGAAAAGGTACTTGAATGAATTTAATGTGACATCTACAGCAAAAGTTATGCCTCTTTCCCCAAAATCTATCCATTTGCACCTATTAAGCAATAAAATTGAAATGTGTGAGAATTAACCAAATAAAGCTTAAAATTCACATAAAGATAAGTCAAATTAGTTCCAATTCATGCAAAATCATATATAAATAATTTGACTTATCAAAAACCTAGTGCCCCACGAAGAAGTTCAAACCTCATAGAGTCAAGAGGTTTGGTGAAAATGTCAATCAGTTGCTTCTCAGTTGTTACATAGGAAAGAACTGCAACTTTAGTCTCCACTAGCTCTCGAATGAAATGATACTTCAAATAAATATGTTTCATTCTTAAATGTTGAACTGAGTTTTTGGAGATGTCTACAGTGCTTTTATTATCACATATGACAATTAAAACATCTTGAGCAAGTTCATAATCTTCCAACATTTGCTTCATCCATAAAAGTTGAGAACAACAATTATTGACTGCGATATACTTCGCTTCTACTATCGACAGTGAGGTGGAGTTTTGTTTTTTACTGTACCATAAAATTAAATTATTTCCAAGAAAGAAACAGCCCCCATATGTACTTTCTGTCATCTAAATTTTTGGGTCAATCCGCATCACTATAACTAGCCAAGTGAGTAGTAGAATCACATGAGTACCATAATCCAAACTCTAAAGTACCCCCTCACATATTTGCTAATCCGCTTTACTTTTGTCAAGTGAGATTCTTTAGGACTGGACTGATAACATGTATACACTCCCACGTTATAACAAACGTCAACCCAAACTCGTGGTTAGATAAAGCAAGCTCCCAATAATGTTTTTATATAGACTCACATCAACACTTTTGCCATGATCATCTTTATTCAACTTTGTTGAGACACTCATTGCTTGTCTAACAAGGCGCACACTCTCAAGGTCAAATTTCTTCACCAAGTTCTTTGCATATTTGGTTTGAGACATGAAGACACCATCTTTTACTTGCTTAATTTATAATCCCAATAAGAAATGCAGTTCTCCTACCATACTCATCTCAAACTCATTTGTCATCATCTTCACAAATCCATCTACCATCTTTGTATGAGGGCATCCAAACACTATATCGTATATATATTTGTACAACCATCAAATCTGATTTGCATTTTTTTAGGAATAATGTCTTGTCCACACTACCTCGTTCATATCCTTGGTTGAGTGGATATTGGGTAAGTCTTTTATACCAGGCCCTTATTGCTTGCTTGAGGCCATAAAGAGCCTTTTTGAGCTTGTACATGTGATCAACATACACGGGATTAATGAAACACTTTGGCTGCTTAACATATACTTCTTGTAGAAATCTATTCAAAAACGCACTCTTCACATCCATTTGATAAAGTTTGAATCTTTTCACGCATGTTATTCCCAAGAGAAGTCTAATTGACTCAAGCCTTGCTACTGGGGAAAATGTTTTTTCAAAATCAATGCCTTTTATTTGAGAGTATCCTTGAGCAATTAAACTGGCCTTATTCCTCGTCATATTACCTTTATCAACAATTTTTTTTGCAAAACACCCATGTTTGTTCCAATCACGTTCATATTCAATGGCCTTGGAACTAATTCCTAAACATCATTTCGAGCAAATTGTGCTAACCCTTCTTTTATTGTTGTAACCCAGAATTCATCTTGTAGCGCTTCTTTCACATTCTTTGGTTCAAATGAGGAAGTGTAACATATAAGCCCTACAGGTTCCTAGTAATCTATTTTTTTTTCCTTCTTTAGTTTTTCTTTTATCACTAATCTCACCAATCACATTCTCAATAGGATGACTCCATCTAATTTGTGAATGAGGGTCTTTGTTTAAATCACATTGCATTAAGTCATTTTTATCCACCAAGTCTATTTCTACATCAAATGAATCAATAGCATCAATTCTTCTCTAGTTGGTTTCTTCCTCAAAAACAATCAATTGATCATCTATCTGATTGGTTTCTTTTCTGGAAACAACTAACTATGAGTCTTAATGTTTTCTACTATGAACTTCGTCACACCTCTGATCTTATGTGTGTAGTTGATTTGGAAGATTTTCTTTTACCATCTTATCAATCATTTGATGCACATCATCCACAACAACATTCACAAATTCCATCATTGTCTTAGTTCTTTGGTTAAACAGAAGATGCCCTCATCATTCTTACTTTCAAACTTCCCAAGTTGGTCTCGATCTTTAAGAATTTAGCATTTGCTACCAAACACATAGAGTAGCCATCATCTAGTTTCTTTCCTCTCTGTAACTCATAAGATGTCTTGTTTAAGATGTTTTTGAGATGAATTCTGTTGCATATATGACACGTTGTGTTTGTTACTTCTACCCAAAATCTCATCAATATTTTTCTTTCTTTTAGCATAGATCTGGTCATCTCTTGAAGAGCGTGATTCTTCCTTTCTGCAACTCCATTTTGTTGTGGCGTTTTAAGCATTGAGAAATCTTGCATAATCGCATGTCTATCACAAAAATTGTTAAAGCTTACATTTTCAAACTCCCCTCCATTATTAGAAATGATTCTTATAACTGTTATATTTTTCTGATTTGTAATCCGCAGATATAAGCTTCTAAATGCTTTAAATGCATTCGATTAAGCTACCCAAGTATATCTTGAGTAGTCATCAACGCATGTCAAGAAATACCTTGTCCCACCAACATTAGCATGTTGTGCTAGGCCTACCAAATCTATATGAATCAATTCTAGTACTTGAGAAGATGTAATGTTTCTTACTTCTTATGTGGTACTATCGTCTGTTTTCCTATTTGACAAGCACGACAAATAGTCTTGTCATTTTTGTTCATCATAGGCAAGCCTCTTACCATTTTAGATTTGCTCAACTTGTTGAGGAGGTTATAACTGGCATGGCTAAGCTTTTGGTGCCATAAAGTCATATCATCATATACGGTTGAATTGCATAAAGTAATAACCTGGAACATATAGTAATCGTTCACCGATCTTCTTCCACTTACTATTCAATCTCTTTGTTGATTTAACACCTTGCATTCATCAATGATAAACTTGACTAATAACCCATCATCACAAAGCTGACTAATACTCACCAAGTTAGCTTTTAAACCATCCATATGAAGCACATTTTCTAAATAAGGCAATTCATCCATGCAAAGAGTTCCTCTACCAATACTGTTGCTTCCTTCCCATTACCGAATGTGACATGACCATCTATACAAATTTGATAATTCATCAAATAGCTTCTGTCACCTGTCATATGCCTTGAACACCCATTGTCAAATACCATCCATTGTGAGAAGTAGCGCATATGGATTTAAGAGCCACAAGTGTTTGCTGCTAAAAGTTCTTCCAAGAATGTCTGGATTTTCTATTTTAAGCATTATGGAATAGCATTTGCAGCATCTTATAGTAATTTGATCTTAAATGACCTTTTATATCACAAAAGTGACATGAAGGCATAAACGTTTTACTTCTCTTTGAAATTTCTCCTTGCTTAATTAATCTTACTTCTTTGACAAATCTACCTTCACCATTTTGCCCATTATTCACTTCAAAGCATTCACCTTTATATCTAACACCTCAAAAATTCCCTTTATTTTTCTTAATTTCTAGTAATTCGTCTACCTTCTCAATACCACCATTCAACATTCTTATTCCTTTCTCTGTATTGATCAACTTTAGCTTAGTTTCATCAAGTTCATCTTTTGTTGATAATAACTTCATCTTTAAATCGTGAATAACATCTTTCATGTTATAATTCTCCCTCTTTAAATTCTCATTTTGTTTACACGTCTTCATCCATTTTCTATACATTAGTTTATAGGCCATGTTAACATCTTCCTTTTTGAATTCTGATTCACTATTATCACTGACGTTATCAGAATTAGAGTTTGATACTGAAACATCTGAATCTTCATCTTCCTCTTCAGTTTCTTTACCGGTTACTACTAAGCAACCAACTGAACTTTCTTTATATAAAGCAACTAACGTAGCATGATGACTCATAATTTCTTCTTCACTGCCATACTCACGTTCAGATTCGTTTTCACTCCAAGTACTGGTGTAAGACTTCCCTTTTCTCCTTTTAAGAGTGTTAGCACGCTCCACTTGCATATAGCCAAACCTTGTCAGTCATGACATTGTATCTTATTTGCCTTCTTTTCACATTTTAGAGTTTTTACTTGTTGTTTGAAATTATAGTTGGATGAACTCCCATCATTTTGCCTAAACTCAAGTTTATCTTTCTTCACCTTCTTCATCCACTTATTGAAATTTCTTGTTAGTAACACCAAATATTCATTTTCATCTGAATCATCTCTTAAATCATGCATAGGTTTAGCAATTTTGACTTAAAGTGCCAATCCTTTATTCTTCTTACGCTTGTCTATCAACAAGTTCTTCTCGAGGATTATGAGAATTCTAATTACCTTATCCAAAGATAACCCGCTAATGGCATGAGCTTCTTCAATAGCTGTAATCTTCGGTATAAATCTAGAAGGTAATGATCTCAAGTTTTTCTTGACAAGTTTTAGATTTGAGTACTTCTTGCTAAGTTGATGTGCTTGATTGGCGGTATCACATAACTACTTATGAAAATCTCCAATAGTTTCATTTTCTTTCGTCTTAAATTTTCAAATCTAGTAGCTAGCATTTAAAGTTTTAATGCTCTCACCCACTGCAGTCCTTTATGTATGGTTTGTAATGTATTCTAAGCTTCTATTGCTAATTCACACGTTGATATCATACTAAAATGTCCTTCATCTACAACACTGAAAATTTCACGCATTGCTTAGGAGTTACCAAGCACTCCCTCTTCTTTAACCTTTGTCCACTCATACAGATCTTTAGGTACTACTTCATTCTTTCCATTAGTTGTTATAGGATGAGTCCAACCTTTTAACACAAAAGTCTAGGCTTTAGTCCCTTGTGCTTGAATAAACACTTTCATTCTCGATTTTCAAGCAAGATAGTTGGAGCCATCTAGTAAAGTTGGCTTGTGATTGTCGCCCTTTCTTTAGTAGCCATGAGTGCATAACATTGATCTACACTAACTTGACACACCAAATTTTGATTAGGTGAACCAAGCTCTAATACTAATTGAAAAACCTAAGGTTGAAGTTTCGTAAAATTTCTAGTCTGTCATGGTTACTTCTAACTAAAATTAACAGTTGATTCTCACAAAACAATAGAGCAAGCAACTATGGTTTCCATAATTCTTTTGCAAACAAACAAATTAAGCGTGCATAAAATAAATCACACATACAGAACACAAGAAATTTGTTAAGCAGTCCGGCACACACGACTTACATCTTCATAGCCCTCACCTAGATTAATCAACTTTTACAGGAGTACAATATACTTATAAAAGGCTATTACAAAGCCAACATCACTCACTCGTACTTGAAGCTATAAAAAGGCAATAGTAGCGTGAAGAAATTTACAACAATAAGTAGACAAGAGAGACGCGAGGTAAGAGAGAAAAGAAAGAGAAAGAGAGACAAAAAAAAATATTCTGTGTATTTTTGGGTCTAGTTTTTCCTTATAATTCTCCATTTTTTTTCAGTAGTAAAATTCTTCTATCCTTACCCGTAGTTTTTACCCTAATTTAGGAGTTTTTCACATAAAATCTATGTGTTCATTACTATTCTTTCAGTCCTATTTAGCTACGAACCTGCTCTAATCCTGTCGATTTTCACAACAAGTGGTATCAGAGTAAGGTGAGAAAATTACGACGAATTTTTTAGCGTAATCCATTGAAAGTTTAGGTGAGCACAGTGAAAGTTGGTGAATAGTAACCTCAAAAGGTGACAACTGTTCATGCTTTTATTTTTGAATTAAACTATACAGTTACTATAATTCAAGTATATAGTACTATTCACGTGTATGGTACTATTTATAAATACACATATGGTACTATTCACATATACGAAACTATTCATACGTAAGGGTACTATTCACGTGAAGTAGTGAGAGCTAAATTCTGTTGTGATAGAAGCAATGGCAGCAAAATTTGAGATTGAGAAGTTCAACGGGAGTAATTTCTCATTGTGAAAGTTGAAAATAAAGACAATCTTGAAGAAAGATAATTGTTTGGCGGCCATTAGTGAACGGCCATCTGGAGTCATAGATGAAAAATGGAACAAGATGGACGGGAATGTTGTAGTTAATCTTCATCCAGCTTTAGCTGATGAAGTATTATCCAGCATAGAGGAAAAGAATACTGTGAAGGAAATATGAGATCGCCTCACAAAATTGTTCGAGGCCAAATCACTCCACAGTAAAATTTTTCTGAAGAGTAAACTATATAATTTATGCATGGCAAAATCCACTCCGGTGACGGAGCAGTTAAATACTTTAAATACTCTATTTTCCCAACTCACATCATTGGGACGCACAATAGAGATAAGTAAACGTGTGGAACTTCTACTCCAAAGTCTACCAGATTCATATGATCAATTTAACAAACAACACAAACATTCTAGTCTTCGACAATATTGCGGCTACTACTCTGGAAGAAGAAAGTCGACGCAAAAGTAGGAAGACAGATTGGCAAATTTGCAATAAGCAGAGGCCTTAGCAATGACAAGATGAAGATCAATGGAACGTGGCCTAAGTGGGAGTCATAATCACGGTAGATCAAAATCTAGGAGTAAGAAGAATTTCAAGTGCTACAATTATTGCAAGAACGGATTGTTAGAATCTGAATAAGAAAGATTCTATTCCTTAAGGAAATGCGGCAAATACTTTAGATGATGGAGGTGTAATGGTCTGTGAAGCAGCAACGATTATTGGAGGTAAGAGAAGATTTGTTGATGTATGGCTTTTCGATTCAGCAGCTACTTTTCATATGACTTCTCGAAGAGAATAGTTCCATCAGTATTAATCTATCTCTGGGGGATCGGTGTATAGCTGTAATGATCAAGCTTTGAAGATCGTTGGTATCGACACCATCAAGTTAAAGATGTATGATGGGACAACTCAGACTATTGAAAAAGTGCGACATGTGGAGGGACTAAAGAAGAAATTGTTGTCTGTAGGACAACTGGATGATCTCAGTTTCAAATTTCATATTCAAAACAAGACCATGAAAGTGATTAAAGGAGCGCTGGTATTTATGAATGCAGAGAAGATTATTGCAAATCTGTACATGCTGAAGGGAGTAACTTTGTAACAAAGAGAAGCATCTGTTGTGGTGACTAGTCCAGATGACAAATCTGCAATGACGTGGCATAACAAGCTTGGAAATATGCAAGAATAAGAAATGAAGATACTTGCAGACAAAAATCTACGTCCAGGTCTCACAAAGATGTCACTACCCTTCTGTGAGCATTGCATTGTGAGTAAGTAATATCGATTAAAGTTCAACACATCAAAGTTCAGAAGCAAAGAAATTCTAGAATTTATTCACTCTGATGTATGGCAAGCACCAGTTATGTCCCTAAGAGGAGCAAATTTTTTTGTATCATTCATTGATGATTATTCGAGCAAATGTTGGGTGTTTCCTATCAAGAGGCAGGTGGATGTGTTTCCAACTTTCAAAATTTACAAAGCACGGGTGCAACTCGAATATGGTAAGAAGATAAAGCGTTTACGCTCAGATAATGGAGGCAAATATACTGGAAAAGAATTTGATGAATTCTGCAAGCAAGAAGGCATCAAAAGGCAGTTTACGACAACATACTCTCCTCAACAAAATGGAGTAGCAGAGCGGATGAATAGAACTCTGTTGGAAAGAATAAGAGCGATGTTGAAAACTGCAAGCTTAGATAAGAAATTTTGGGCAGAAGCAGTCAATACTACCTGTTATGTGGTGAATCGAGCTCCATCAACTACAGTTGAGTTAAAGACACTGATGGAGATGTGGACTGGTAAACCAGTGGATTATTCCAAACTCCGTATATTTGGAAGTCTTGCTTATGTGATGTTCAATGCCCAAGAAATTATGAAGTTAGATCCAAAATTCAGAATATGTATTTTCTTAGGATATGCTGAAGGAGTAAAGGGGTATCGTCTGTGGGATCCCACTGCCCATAAAATTGTTACCAGTAGGGATGTTATCTTCATGGAAGATAAGGATCAAGAACAAGCAGAAAATGTTGGCACTGTACAAAAGAATCCAGAAACTACAATAGTACAAGTGGATAGGGAAGTTGATCAAAATGATTTTTCTGAAACTACACCAGAGCATGAGGAGCAAGAACCAATTGAATATGATGTTCCAGACACTCAAAGACCAACTCGCATAAAAAGAGCATCGAGCTAGCACTTAGATTATATTATGAAGAGCAATATTGCATATTGTCTTTTAACTAAGGACGAAGAGCCATCAACTCTTCAAGAAGCAATGAATAGTTCAGATGCATCTCAGTGGATGGCAGCAATGCAGGAAGAAATTAAAGCTCTACATAGAAATAAGACATGGGAGCTGGTATCACTACCATAAGGAAGAAAGCCTATTGGAAAGAAATGGGTTTACAAGATCAAGCTGAGCGGTGACGATCAAGTAGAGCAATATCGTACTTGATTGGTGATAAAAGGATATGCTCAAAAAGAAGGTATTGATTTTACTTAAAATATTTTCTCCTGTGGTTCGACTCACTTCAGTTCGAGTAGTTCTGGTAATGTGTGTTATATTTGACTTGCATCTTGAGCAGTTAGATGTGAAAACTGCATTTCTTTATAGAGGTCTTGAAGAAAAAATTTATATGCTCTAGCCAGAAGGTTTTAAAGAAATAGGGAAAGAGAACTTGATTTGCAAGTTAAACAAATCTCTGTATGGTTTAAAGCAGGCGCTAAGGTATTGGTATAAGAGATTTGATTCCTTCATCATAAGCCTTGGATACAGCAGACTGAATGCAGACCCTTGTGCATATTTTAAGAGGTTTGAGAAAGATGATTTTATAGTCTTGCTGTTGTATGTAAACAACATGTTAATAGCAGACCCCAATAATGATCGTATCAAAGAATTGAAGACACAGTTGGCTAAGGAATTTGAAATGAAGGACTTATGACCAACAAACAAGATTTTATGGATAATAATAGAAAGATTTGGCTTTCTTAAAAGAATTATTTGAAGAAGATCTTGTAGCGATTCAACATGCAAGATTGTAAGTCAATTTATACCCATCTTCTTGTTAATTTCAAGTTATCCTCAAATATGAGTCCTAGCAATGAAGAAGACAGGATGGAGATGTCTCAAGTACTGTATGCATCAGCAGTGAGAAGCTTAATGCTCGCTATGATTTGTACAAGACCATATATTGCACATGCAGTGGGAGTAGTTAGTAGATACATGGTGAATCCTGGTCGATTGCATTGGAATACTGTTAAGAGGATTCTCAGATATATCAAAGGAACCTCAAATGTTGCATTATGTTATGGAGGATCAGATTTTACTATTAAAGAATATGTTGATGCTGATTATGCAGGTGATCTAGATAAAAGTAAATCAACTACAAGATATGTGCTTACACTAGCTAAAGCAGCTGTGAGTTAGGTTTCAAAACTGCAATCAATTGTGGCTACGTTAACAACAGAAGTAAAATATGTAGCGGCTACACAAGCTAGTAAAGAAGCAGTGTGGTTGAAGATGTTGTTGGAAGAACTTGGGAATAAACAAGAGAATGTTACTCTGTATTGTGACAATCAGAGTGCTTTGCATCTTGCAAAGAATCTAGCATTTCGTTCAAAGCATATTCGAGTTCAGTATCACTTCATTTGTGAGAAAGTGGAAGAAGGAACGGTGGACATGCAGAAAATTCATATAATAGATAACCTGGCAGACTTTATGACAAAAGTAATCAATGGTGACAAATTTATGTGGTGTCGATCCTCATATGGCCTGACAGAGATGTAAGCAACATAAAGCGACAAGGTAGAAAAGAATGATGTGAAGATATGATTGATTATCAATCAAATCTTCAAGTAGGAGAATTGTCAATAATTGTGGCTGGTAGGCACCATGCCTAGTAAAGCCAAAGGCATGCCTAGCAAAGACAAAGGCTCTCTTGCCTATAAAAAGCAGGAGTAGCATGAAGAAATTCACAACAATAAGTAGAGAAGGGAGACATGAGGTGAGAGAGAAAAGAAAGAGAAAGAGAGACAAAAAATATTTTGTGTATTTTTTGGGTCTAGTTTTCTCTTGTAAGTCTCCAGTTTTACTTAGTAGTAAAATTCTTCTATCCTTGTCTGTAGTTTTTACTCTAATTTAAAGATTTTTCACATAAAATCTGTATATTCATTAATATTCTTTCAGTCCTATTTAACTGCGAACCTACTCTAATCTGATCGATTTTCACAACATGTTGCAGGAAATTTAGAGGAAAGCTGCACTCTCCTTTCCTTCAGTACTTGAATATCAACGGTCTACCAAGTCTACGACTTACATAAAATGCATTGTTTTTTCTTTTCTTTTTCATGGAAACCAGAGAAAACTTTCCAACCACCACCAACGTATAGGATACGTGTTAGGTAGTCATTATTAATCAGAAACTGGAGACTTGTCGTTCTTGTTGGAACGGGGAAAGAAAAGAGTTATGCATATACTCAACCTGAATTGTACAAAGAAATTGTGGCGATATCGTCGTCATGGGCTGCCCATGCATCTCCGATCTTTAACATTGTTACTAATTGTCAACATCACTGTTTCGTTCCCTGGAAACTACCTTGAGTGTGAACGAAGAAGTTGATTGAAGAGCCAAACCTAACAGGGCAATATCAAGGATATTCGACTGCTTACGAATACACTTTTTGATCAACCCCCTAAAAATTTCTCGGGGGTGTTTCTATGAATGTTGCAGGAAATTTAGAGGAAAGTTGCACTCTCCTTTCCTGCAGTACTTGAATATCACCAGTCTACCAAGTCTACGACTTACATAGAATGCATTGTTTCTTCTTTTCTTTTTCATGGAAACCCAGAGAAAACTTTCCAACCACCACCAACGCATAGGATACATGTTGGGTAGTCATTATTAATCAGAAACTGTCATCTTTGGTGCTTTGATACCACTCTCGTCAGTAAGTTATGTATAGCACCTCCTTCTTCACTCAAACCACAAACTCAAAGATGTTGCTGGTTGAAGCTTTTTTGAAACAGCTACTAAACTAAATGCTTCTTTTCATCTGATGCATCGTTCTGCTGCGTCTAGTATATCGTCTGCTGCGTTTAATATATCGTCTACTATAGAAATAAAGTAAACTAACGTTCGGATTTTGTTGTTTCCGAATAGTTATACTTGAAAATTGTAAAGACTACTTCCTCTCAAGTGTTTAAGTGTAGAGTAAAAGATTCGTCTCTAAAATGAACAATGTATGATTCTCTCAAGTGTTTGTTGAATGGATGTAACACACTAAAAATGGATTTTGCAAAACCAATGTTTGTTTCTTTCCACTCTAAGTTTTTCCATAACACAACTCCTAATTAACTCAAGATAAGCAAAAAATGAAAACAACGGTTTTTGTTCCAGATTGATGAAGAACAACGCTCTTGTATTTTTTTCTTCTCTTGCTTCTGTTGATAGAGTCTTACTTGAAAGAAGAAGTAGATGAGCTTTATATTTCAGCCCTCGCAAGTTAAGAAACATCTCAAATCGACAGCTAAAAAATTAAAAAGATGCCTATGATTTGATACACAAGATTTTAACACGTTTCTTGTTCTTATTCGATTAACTAAAATCAAGGAACACGCATAATCAGTAACTGACGTGACTAGACATGTTCTAATGATCACGCTCTAAATTTTTGTTTAAGTGTCTTGACAGCTTTATTCAACTTTTGTTTCTTCTTGGATCGTCTCTCAGTCGACATGAATTGAACACGCAACCTTCTGTCTCTCAAGTTGGATCGTCTTGGATTGTCTTGGCTCATCTCGCAGGTCGACCATCTGGGCTGTGGGTTCGTCTTGGACCGTCTGGGCTTTGCGATCATCTTGGAGCATCTGGCAACTTTGTACCGTCTTGGAGCGTTTGGCAGCTTTGGATCGTCTGGGAGCGTCTTGCAGCTTTGGACCGTCTGGGAGCATCTTGCAGCTTTGCGATCGTCTCTCCTTCTTCTCCTTTGCAGCTTACTTCAACCTTTTCTTCATTCTTCCTGCTTTGATCTGTAAGGATTTTCGGTCAAAAACATTCCCTACCTTCCCTACCTTAGCTGTATATGGTCCATTTAATAATGAACCCTT
>JAOTAX010000006.1:3562540-3575577 GCA_025629825.1 Erythroxylum guanchezii | reverse complement strand
GTAACCTGGTTACTTGGAAGAGTAAGAAGCAGAAGGTGGTCGCACTTTCTAGCGCGGAGGCAGAGTTTCGAGGGATAACTCGAGGGTTAGTAGAGGTTCTGTGGCTAAGGAAGTTGTTGGCTGAAGTTGGTTTCCCAGTTGAGGGGGCCTGCAGCTTGAGGTGTGATAATCGAGCTGCGATCAGTATTTCGGAGAACCCAATCCAGCTTGATCGAACTAAGCATGTAGAGATTGACCGACACTTCATCAAGGAGAAGCTGAATGCTGGAATAATAGCTCTTCCTTTTGTTCGGTCTGAGGATCAACTAGCAAATATTCTCACAAAGGCAGTTACAGGCAGAGCCTTCAGAGAAGCATTAAGCAAGTTGAATATTGGTGACCACACTATTCAACTTGAGGGGGAGTGTTAGTTTTAGGAAATTATATTGATCCTTTAGTTTTAGGGATTGTGATTTGATTTGATTTACATGAATAGTTTCCTTATACAGGTTGATGTCTACCGGTATTAAAAATCTTCATCTATATATGTACACAATAAAGTGAAATACAATACACAGAAAATTCTCCAAATCTCCTATGTCTATTATTCGTTTTCTTCATCGTTTTTCTTCAATAGGCAGATCTGAAATGCTTCATGTAGCTACAAAATGAGAGCAAATATGTAAAAATTTCCGTTGTGGTACAAGTCTTCTTGTTGCTCTTGTAAAACAGTATCATAGTTATATCTAGGGTAAACATTTCGATATCTAAATTATAGAGTATCTCCTTTCCTCACATAGTGCAAGGGATGATTACAGATTCGCTAAATCTTACACAAATCCAATTGCTCTAAATGTGTCACAAAAATGTAAAACACAGGCTATATAATGAGAAAAGTGTTGGTTTTTTTCTTAGGAAGAGATATATATAGAGAAGACTCTCGTTTATTTCATATCAGCTATGGGTTTAAATAGCTGAGAAAGCTAACAAAAATTTAGAAAAATAAGCAATCCTAATCATGATCCTTATGAATTACATAACAGATAACAATCCCTTTAGAATAGGATTACATATTGACAAGGATTTTTATTTAAAAATGAAAAACATAGCAATCACATGCACAAATTTAAAGAAAACATTTTAACACTCCTCCTTGCTTTAAAGTTTGCAAAGCTTTAATGTCAAAATAATTCATCCTCCTCAAGTTGATCGTTTATAGCTTGATTGGCTTCTCTCACATTTTGTTGTTCTTTACATATCCTTTCAATATATCCTAGTTATCGACACTTGTTGCATCTTACATCTGGCCTCCACCAGCACTTCCGTTCTAGATGATTTGTTTTCTTGCAATACGAACATGGTGGAAAACTCTGAGCATTGTTGTTATTAACGTTCTTTTTGTTGTATGACTTTACCGGAAAAGCGCCTTCCACTATTTCTTCTTGCCTCATGAGTCTCCTTTGTTCTTATGTCTATAATGCACTTCACAATTCTGCCAAACTGATTTTTGCCAAATCCTTTAAGTTTTCGAGTGATGAAATTGTAGCCTCAAATCTTTCTGGGATGGTTACTAGAATTTTTTGAACTATTCTAGAATCATCAAAATTAAAACCAAGAAATCTTACGTTATTGGTAATGGCAATGAATCTGTTGGAGTAATCCCTGATTGTTTCTGACTCCTTCATTTTTTTTTATCTCAAATTCTCTGATCAAGTTGAGCATTTGTATTCCTTTAATTCTTTCGCTCTTTGCATATTCTTCTTTTAAGAAATCCCAAATTTCTTTGCTCGTCTTGAGCATCATAATTCTAGAAAAAATTGTTGGTGTGACTCTTCAAAACAATCAAGCTTTTGCTTTGGATTTCTTATGTTTCTTTTCTTTGTGGATTTTGATTTGAGCCACCGTTGGATTTGTAGGCAAATTCGGAACGTCGTAGTCTTCATCTACAACTTCTCAGAAGCTATTTGCTTCAAGGAAGGCCTCAAATTGAACATCCCAACTTAGATAATTTCTTCCATCAAACACTGACAGAGTAATGGCAGTGAACGATGATTTTGAATCCATTAACGTGTGGTTTTTGATTTGTGGTGTAGGAAAGCATAGAATAAGTTATGGCTTATGGGTTATAGTTATAGATTTGTAGGTTTAGAGGTCTCTTAAGATCAAGAGAGCTCTGATACCAATTATTCCATTCATCAAAATTATTCCCCTTCAAAACCACAAGTGTAATCACCAGAACTGGGTTATCAACAAAGGATGTGTAATATACGGTAATTTCGGGTTCATCATTAGTGGCTTACTGTTGTTGGTTTTATCACCATCCTAGTTCTTATCTTGTTAGTTATAGTGACTAAAACTTAAAATGTTGAACTAAGGGAGTTTCTAATTGTAGTTTTAATGATAACAAAAACATAAGTAATATTAATAAGTTTAATGTTGTTGCAGATAAGGAATACGAGAAAAAGATATCACTATATCTATGGATTATGAAAGAAAAGACAAATTTTGAAAATTTTAATATCAAGATCAAGTTAAGAAGATCAAAATACAACAAAGTTATTTTATATATTACTTATTATAAACTTATCTTGATTGTTTTTTAAAGTCTAAAAGGCTGACAATACATTTTTTTTTAATTTCACTTCATCATATGAGTCTTTCTAGTCATTAAGAGACATTGACATTTTTGTTTTTAATATAAATCTACTTGATCTTTCAAATAAACATTTGAGATTGCATGAATCAAATTGAGTTTGAACATTTGAAAGTGTTAAAATCACGTTTTTTAGAATAACTGGTTATCCTATATAGGTTAGTGGTCAATCAATATAAGTTAAAGTTGTTAAATTTAATTTACTGTAAGTTTGTGAGAAGTTAAATTATTTGTAGACGATTTTGGGATGGTTTGGATTTAATTTGACTTATTTCATTATGGATTTGAAGTTTTATTCAGTTAATTCTCTCACATTCTAATCGTGTTGCTTGATAGGTACAAATGGCAAATTTTGGGGAAAAAGGCATAACTTTCCATATGGATGCCGGATCAAAGCCACTCAAGGACGATTTCAAAGAGAATTCCAAGCTCTACAACTTTTGAGAAGACTCCGAGAAGAAATTATGTCAAATGGAAGGTCAAAGGCATGAAATTTTTGGATTGGGTCATGTCCATTTAACGGACATTGCCTGGCAGAAGGAACTTCCAGACCTGAGAAGGTCCGTTTAAAGGACACACATGTTCGTTTAACAGACACCGCTTGGGTAGGTGCACTTCAAAACCTAAGAAGGTCCATTTAATGGACACACATGTCCGTTTAACAGACATCATCTGGCAACACAACATTTCAGACCCGAGAAGATTCGTTAAACAGACATTGGCAGCCAACATGACCTGTTTTCCCCTGTTTAGGATAATTACGTTTCTTGGGACGAGAGGACTATAAATTCTCATTGTTTAGACCTAAAAACAGAGGGTGGACACTAAAGACAAGGTTACTACATTTGAGAGGCACAAAATAAGAGGAAGATAGGGAATTTTGGGGATTTCCACAAGGATTAGGAGCTACAACTCTTGTGTTTCTGCTACTTTTTCTTAATTACTGAGCATCCTTATGTGTATGATTTTTGTTGCAATGTTTTGGAACCAAACCTCATTTAGGGTGAGGGATGTAGCCCATTTTAAGGATGATTTGTATGATATGGATAGTTGAATGTTGAATGAAAAATTCTAGGTTATGCTTGTCTTCCTTGAATCTTATTGTTGTCTCTATGCTTGATCTCCATAGATGCAATCTTAGGAATCATATGATGTACTAAAGAGTGAAATATGGTCCATGATATAGGAAGATGAACACCTTGGACTTAGAGGTAAAGATATCCTAAGCTGGGGTGAGAACTTGAGGCTGCTTGTTCTTAATGGATTTGGTTAGTAAGTTTATACAATGAGAAATGGTGTTCTTCTAGCTGAATACTCTTGTATGCTTTGAGAAAAGTTATGGGTAATGTTATGCAACGATTTTCCTAGCCTAACATTCAATCAATTTCATATTATATGAGTCAATCTTTTGAATTGGTGAACCCCTAACCCTTACTTCTAAACCTTTGATTTATCCTTTTACTGTTTTCCTGTTTAGAACTTAAAATTAATGTTCACGCAACTCCAATAACATTTTAGAATTTTATGTCGATAACTTGCAAATAATTAGAATTAATTTGATAATGGATGAATTGGTCCTGAGGGAGATGGCTTTGGAATATTCAGTGCGTGGATACTAGAAATGATTCTATCCACTTGCAGAAATTATCGATCAGTTTGATATAACATTGGTTGATATATTGGTCTTAAAATGTACTATATTGGTTGACCAATATGGCTACTAGTGTACCAATGTCACAACAAATAATGAATCTGAAGCTTTTAAAGTAACACCCCACTCCCGCAAAAGACGTGCCCGACATCTTGGGTGATATCCGAGTCCGTGCCCAGTGGGTGTGGCATGCTAGAGCACTCAATCATTCAAAAGTTGGTATAAATTTTTTTTAAGCAACAACAAACATATACGGAAATAATAACCAATTCGGACCCACTTTTATTGATAAACATTTTCAATCAACACAACAAATCAATAGAATTTCAATAGCCAATTGGGATCTATTACAAATACAAAACACTTTAGTCAAAATGTCTTTACATTCCACCATAAAAACCTTTGTACACACATTATACAAAAATTTTGGAATACATTATTTTTCTGAAATCGCTGAATACAAATTTATACAAAAATAGGAAAACACTAATGCAAATGCGAACTGATCCTGACCTCTATCTTTCTCTTGCATGAAGTAATTATACTCTTGTTTGCTTAATAGGGTATTCTTCTAAGTCCTAAAAAATATATGCAAATTTTGGGTGAGTTTTGCGATCTCAATGAGTGACCATCATCGATAGCTCACCCAATCACGTAACACATAATTCACATCATTACACATTTCACGCTTCACATTCAATACAATTTAATCACTCATATTATACATATGTGGTGCACATGAGACCCACTTTCTATTTGTTACTTTGTTGTAACCGAGTGCCTAAACTGTCCCATATAGGGCTTATTAATAACTGTTCCTTATCCGCTTACAGGATACAGGGCTCATTAAACGTTGAGTATGAGACTCTGATTCACTTTTGAGCTGGAAGCTCATTTTCACTCGTTGAGCTTTAAGCTCTGATTGGTGGCTACTCTGGTCACAATAGCCATTATGTTTCATGCATTCATGAAATGAAATGCATCAATCACATTTGCATATTCTCATTCAATCACATTCACATATCATCGGGCCTTAGTCTGGCATTCAACATTAAAGTTGAGGAAACACTTTCATTTATATGCAAATGCACATTCAAACACATTTATCATCGGACCGTGGTTCGGCATTTAACAATCAAATTATGCACATTTACTTCATCTAATTCACATACAAGTATCACTTCAATATCCCAATCATCGGGCCTTTTGTCCAGAAACTAATACATTCAATCACATTCATATATTCATTCAGTTGTCAATCAATGCAAAAAAATTCAAACAAAACAAACAATGAAATGAGACCATCTAGGTCTACTCACAGTACGCTCCAGATTAACATTTGCTTCCAAATTCTGGAAATGCCTGAATATGGACACTTAACCTGCATAACCTATTTATGCAAGACACACATTGCACACACATTAATAATTGCACACTTAATTTATGCATAATTTTATAAATGGATTATGTACAATGCATGCTCAATGACAATCCCGGGTACCTTACCAATTTCATATCTAAAGCTCATTTTCATTTCATAATTTAATCACTCGTCATTTCTTTGAATCACAATCTCAATCCTTTAGTACTTTGATATCAATAACTCATCCACAATTTTTTTGCCCATAAATACCCGTATGTGACTAGTGAAGAGGAAAAGTAGTGTCTTTATATACATATATATCACTATCAACTATCAACTTAAAACTCAACATTTCCTCTTCATTCCTATTTCATTTAAGGTCAACATATCACAACCAAATAAAAAATCTATCATTTTTCATAATCATCAAAAACTGAAACACTCACTACATATATTCATCACATATCTGCATTGCTACACTTTCATTTTTCTACATTTTCAACTTTTGCATTCATTTCACTTTCTTCCTCTAGCTATCACTTTAATCTTTCTTTCTCAGCTCCAAACATCATCATACACTCATCTCTAAACTCTACATTCATTTCTAATCATCTCTAATAATACTCCAAAACTCACGAATATAAATATATATGAACAGTAAAAACATCAACATAACAGAGCATTATCTATTCATGTTTCCAAATTTTTCTGCTCTCATCACATACACATTTTCATTGATCTTTCAACTCCAAAAACTCGTTTAAGATTATCCCATAACATTTCAGTCATCAAATGCAAAGAAAATCACCATGTACAGCACATTAAATCTCCTCACTCATTTTCCAGGAAATAAGAATTTCACTGTTCTTAACCATTTAGCAGTGAACTAACGATGCATGCTTCATTTCATACAGAAATACATAATGATAACAACCTTACTTGATTGAAGCTCCAATATCTGCAAAATCACGTAACCCTAATCCCTCATGCACTATGTACATCAACTTGAAAGTTGACAGAGAGGTTTAATTTTTCTTGGGATAGAAGAAAGAAATATCAAAGTGGAAGTGATGACAAACAGAGAAAAGCAAGATTTAACTTCAATGAATATTTGATGAAAAACTCTGTGTTGGAAGAACTCTAGAGAAAGAAGTTTCGAGAAAGATAAAGACAAATACAGTAGCTTATCTTTCAAGGGTAATAAAAATCTTAACTTTATAGCTTAGACACCTGTCCATTTATTAACCACTTATCCACTTCCCTTCATTAAAAACTCACTTAAGTATAATTTATACTTAAGTTTAAAATTCCATAAACACAACCGAAGTCACAAGTTATAACCCATTAAATCATTTTCAGACTTTTCCATATCCACAATATTTCCGGTCAACTTTGCATATTCTTTTAGACCTACCGAAGTTATTTTATAAAACTTTCTTCTAGAAACATATTCCCCTATATCTTATGTCTCCATTGACACCAAGATCATTCAATTTGGTTTAGTGATTTGAAAGATATACTTCAAGCATTTTCGGACTGCTCTTGTTTAAAATAGTATACTATGCATAATTTCCATCCAAAATTTGAACATCTTAGAGACTGAATAACAATTCGACTTCTGCAGATGATTTGTAGTCCTATTTCTCTATTTTACTCCAAATCAAAAATTATCTCATTTGGATGTCTATAAAAACGTTATGGTCAAAAGAAGCAAGATGGTTCAGCTTGCACCAGAGGAAACTATTTACGAGCACTGTAGCATGATGTGACAATTTAACATCACCATTTGACATTAAATCATGGGCGTGAGAGTGAAAAATCACGCTTGTCCATAAGTCACGCCCATGAGAATGAATCATGGGTGTGAGAAAAGTCACGGGTGTGAGAGGAACATGAGTGTGCAAAAGTCATGGTTGTGATAGATAAAGACAAATGTTCAAGAATAAACTGTCAGACCCGTCCCATGATTTTCATTCTAACTCTCTCAATTGATTTTAGATTATTATGAATTTTGGTGGAGAGGTAGATCAATGTCTTACGAGTCCAATGGTCTAAGTCTCATCTCATTTGGAGGTCGGACAAATTGCTATTTTCTCCATTATGGAAATCTAAATTCTAACTCTTAATATGGAGATGAGATGTTACATTTAACGCACACTAGTCAACTAGTGGTTCGCATATAGCCATTATAACATATAGTTCTTAGCTCTAATAGCTAATAAGGGTCTCCAAAATAGTATAGATAGGTGTTTTCTCATTGGTGTTAGCATCAAAAAGCATTTGAATGTCTTTTACACACATTTCAAAGTATTTTTCATTTATGTTAGCATTTATTATCTCATTTTGACTATGTTAATCGTTTGTGATTTGTCAAAATATCCAAGCGAGTAAGAGTAAGTTTTAGTTGTGAGTTACTTATAAGGATTGTAATAATTATATTGGGAGTACCTAAAGTAATTTTAGGTTCTTCTTTACTTTGAAGAAAGATTAAAGAAAGTTCTTCTTTGCCAAAATAAAAAGATTGAACAAAAGTTATTGTTCACTTTGAAAGAAAAATTATAATGAAAATTCAAGACAAGTCTAGGAAGTAGACATAGGTAAAGATTGTTTGTCAAGTTACTCTAAAACGGTTTGTATTTCTTTTCCCTTGCTCTGTAATTTATTGTTTACAATCATAATTAAATTCCTTTTATCTTTACTTCATTCCTACATTTGTGATAGTCTGTGAACATTATATTTACGAGTTAGCATATATTCTTTAATTAAAATCTTATATTTACTCAATTCACCCTTCGTCCCGGGTGCTATTAGGAAATAACACAATCATTCAAATCAAGTTGAAGACTAGCTTCCTACTGATAATATAAACAATTTTGAGAAATTTGTATTTTGCTATTATTTCTAAAAGTGATTACAATATGCATCTCATATGATCTAGACTAAATTATTTGTACAAAAAAACAAATGCCAAATTACCTAAACTAACACAAATGCTAAATTGCATAAACTAACACAAATTAAATGTATACATAAACTTATCTTTTTTTTTTTGTTAAAGGGAAACTGTTGGAGCAGATTACAAAACAAGTCTGGGGAAGCAGATTCCCGACATATCCTCAAATAGGATACGTTGGTACCCGATAGGTGCAATATCAAAATAAGTTACACCAATAGCAAAATGTCCAGCCTGGGTGGCGAGTCAGTCAACACATCTGTTGCTCTCTCGGTATACACGTCGATGAATAACAGACCAGTTTCTTGTAAACAGTTCGTGAATGCCTGCTACAATAAGGTTGAGCACTTGTGTACGGTTGGTCAAAGAGGAGAGGAGTTGGTGCACCGCGAGCGAATGCACTTATACAATCAGAGTTCAGGTCCTCTGTCAAGTTTTATGGTGTCTTATTCTATCCCATAAATCTCAATCATTCATTTATGTTGGTCCTATATAGGTCTCGTATAAATAAACGTGGAACCTGCATAAATAAATGACTGAAATTCATAAAATAGAATAAGATACCATAAAACTGGGCAAAGAATCTTGTCCCGCACAATCATACACTATTTTTCAATGGCTTGTTAGTTATCTCAAGTTTGACCGAATTATTACATGTAAATCATTCTCATTTAGTGCCCATACCTGACTATTCATTAATAGGATGCGAATTCCGATGCGGTCACAGATTTATCTTTATATTAACGCTTGGTGATAATATAGAAAAGTTAAGGTCCAAAGGACGCACCAACAAGCAATAGGTTTCTCTGTAAGTGCTGAATAGTCCTCATTTTCTTCAGTTATCAACGTTCTATTTTATTTAAACGTATAGATTCTAAAAAAGTTACATTGTCCCTTTGTTTTTTTTTCCCCCGTTCATTTAACCAGTTTATTTTGGCAGTAGATCGGGGAAGGTCTCGTCACAAACAAAACAGAAAATGGCGAAGTCAACTTCTTTAAAGCTGACCATCTGTTTGGTCGCTTTGATGCTAATTGCCAGCTGTTAGTTATATTTTTCTCCTTCCAAACACGCGAAAACGACAATAGTTTTATGTGGTATAACGTTGTTTGTATTTGTTGCAGGTTTTTCATCATCAAGTATGCCGAGGGCCGAAGGTAGGTTGGAGTTCGTGGATGCTATGCCAGGTTCGCCCTGCAAGACTATGGATGATTGCAAAAGCATAAAATGTTCCCCAGGCCCAAAGCCGAAAGGGTGCAAAGTTCTGTGCATGACCAGCAAATGCCAATGTGAATGTGATTTCAGATGTTGAAATAAGATCTGTTCCTGGTCTCTCTATTTTCAAGTATAATAAGACCATGACTCTCTCACGCGTCGATCTCAACGAATACTTTCGGTAGTCTCTCCTTCCACCTAAATCCTTAAACGAAGTTAAACCCATCCAGTTCAAATCCTCAATTTCGAGGTATCAAAGGAATAGCCCCAAGCTGACTTTATTGGAATACCTGACGTACGTGATTTTTTTTTTCTCAAAGTAACAACAACTTTTAAGTTTAATTTACACTAAATTTGGAAACGGTATCCCAACAGAGTGTCCCACTAATTAATGAATTTAAGTGATTGACACTACACAAATGATGGTTGGGACATTAAATATAAACAAACCCTATCTCTAGCACTTGGAAGTGCTTGAGAAATCTTCATTCAATACCTACAATATTTGGAGGCACTTCCTTTTGCACCACTTTAATAACCTTTAAGGGGTCTCTTTTCAATGTTCCTCACGAATTGAAAATAAGCGGACTCCATGAACGGGAATATTCCCGAAACTCATAGCAAATGCTTTGGCTGAACTGCTTAGTTTGTTTTGCAAGTGGATTGCTGTCCTCAATACCAAATCTCATGGGAAGTTCGGAAAGGCCATGCTTTTAGCTATGCAAAGTTGCATTAATGTGACTGGTCTAAGTTTCAATTACTCTCCTCTTTCTGTGTTTCCATGTCCTTTGCTTCAGTTGTTGCATTTATTATGGTAAGCAATCATTTTGGTGGAAATAGGGCCAAAAGATTTTTTTTTCCCTGTTTCGTATAAATTCATAATAATAAATGCATAAGATATGTTTAAAATTCATAGTTTACTTTGATTCAAAGTTTAGAAAGACAAACTGGAGGACTATGGAAAATTTTTGACTTGTGTTTTATGCACAAGCCGGTACCTCGTTTGTTTCTTGGTGGAATTTTCATAAAGTCCAAGTGGAATTAGGCCATTCAATAGTTTTGAATTCTTTCATGCTTGCTTTTTATGTCGGACGTTTAATTAGTGATGATGAAATAGCATTGTATGATAATTATTTTTAATTAATTTTCATAAAATATGAAAAACGTCGAATTTTTTCAATTTTTTTATTCCGCCACAATTCCTTCAACTAGGAAGACAACTACAATTTTACAAAAACTGATCACAAGTAGAAAAATTAAGTGAGTCGCAAATAAATCAAATACACTGGACACCAAAAATTTGCTAACGTATTTCGGCACATACGACTTACGTCTATGAGGTCTTCATCTAGATTAATCAATATTCACCACAGTATAATAGGCTTATAAAAGATTATTATAGAGCCGACACCACTCACTCCTCCAGGCTATCCACTCATACTCATCCTGTAAAAGCATTGATAAAGCAAACACAGGCAAAAGATGAGTGAATTGTGTGTGACTTGAAAATTTTTTGCTAGTTACTATAAAACGAAAGGAGCCTCATGTAAACCGAAAACAACAGTGACTAAAATACCGAAATTTAAAAGTGAAAGAAAGAGAAAGAACATCATAACTCATTTATACCGGTTCGACTTATAACAAAGCCTACGTCTAGTTCCTAAGTGTCCGACTTGAGTGTTTCACTAATAAATCTCCAAGTAGTAATTTGACAAGTCGCTCTAAGCTCACAAGTACATATTTTTCAAAGTTCTCTAACCTTTCACACTAGTAGTATTTATCAAGCCTCTACAAGCTCTTAACTAATGAAAGTAAGGTTTGCTCAATATGAGTTTCAATAAATATCGATCTCTCTCTCGATAGAATGTTTTCACTTTCTAAAGCTTAGAATTAATAAGGTATAACTTTTCGAGAATAAGTATTGATGCTACTGATGTACTTCTAAAGTCTTTTGTGTAATCGAATGCTATAACTCTCCCTTAAATAGAGATTCCCTTCAATTAGTCTTTGTTTCTAATTTATCATCTACTAACTGACTGAATTGGTTTTGATTCTGTTACAACATTTTTCTCACTATCTTTGACAGAATCTCCATGTATCTGGTTGTTTGAATAATCCTTTGACTATGTCTTCGAGTTGACTACCGAATTGGTCGAATAGCATGATCCTTTGTCATAAGAGCTTATCCATTTTAGATATTGCAGAATTATTTCTTACTATTAAAGTGAATTTGTTAGACTTATTCATGTAAAATAGGAAAACGTTTTTTCTTTTATTTGAACTGATAACCTCTTGAATATCTTTATCTTTTTGTAGAAAAAAGATAATCTAATAAATTTGAATTTTGAAATCTTAACTAAATATTATTGAATGTTATCATCAACATCATTGATTTAAAAGCCTTTAGCTAACAAATATCTCACACCTAATAGCATGACTAACTCATACTAACCTCAACAGAGGATTTTAACGCAACGAATGAAAACAAAAAGAAAAATATCTCAAGTGATTAAATTAAGAATAAAAGAAATAAAAAGCACTTCAGTCAAAGAACACTCTCTTGTGTGTGCAACATCATTAGAACATAATAATGGAGAGCCCTCAAATAAAAATTTGTTGCTAAACTCTATAAGTAATCTCTCAAAGCACAACAGTCAAAAATTCAATATAAATTGTTACACAGTCGATTGCATCTTGATATACATAAAGTCCTTCCTCCTTTAGGATTCAATATCTTTTAGCCTTCCTTCCACAAACACTTCCAAAATTCTACATGTTCCAAGATAGTAGGATCTTATACCAAATCAAACTTCCTTATAACAAAATATATCCTAAAAAATAAAATACAAATAATGCCAAAAATAGAATAGAATATCTTAACCATCTCCCCCTTTTGACATTATTTGTCACATCAAAATATCCCCTTAAATAACATAAATGGAAACTCCCTCTAAAGTAAACGATGATGATAAAAGATAGCGAAAAATCAATGGTGAATGCTGTCGCCTGCAACCAAATATTAGAAAAAAAAACAACTTCTTGCAACACAAATTAATGTAGTAGTGGAAAGTAGGATATCGTTCCCATGAGAAATTTTTAACGGTAAAGGTTACCAATTTTAAAACTAAAACAAAGTAACGAAATGAGAGGGGGGGGGGGGCGCGTTTGTAATTATGAATTAAACATAATTTAATTAGAAATTGAAATTGAAAAAATAACTAAAAA
>JAOTAX010000006.1:3513503-3527765 GCA_025629825.1 Erythroxylum guanchezii | reverse complement strand
TTTCTTCCCCAGTTGATGAGCTTGATTGGCTATATCTCTCAATCTTTCATGAAAATCTCCAATAGTCTCATTCTCATTCATCTTTAGCTCTTCAAACAGCACAGCTAATATCTATAGTTTTGACGATATCACAGATTTTGACCCTTCATGAATAGTCTGCAACATGTCTCACGCTTCTTTTGTCGTTTCACATGCTAAAACCATTGGGAAGTGTCCTTCGTCAATAGCACTAAATATCGCATGTATTGCTTGTGAATTTGCCGTTGCACTTTCTTCTTCCATTCTTGTCCATTCTGACGGATCTTTCTAAATTGCCTCTCCTTTATCATCAATGATCATTGGATGCATCCAACCATGTACTACTGAATACCAGACTCTAGTGCTCTGAGCTTGAATAAAGAATTTCATCCGGGATTTCCATGATGGATAATTTGATCCATCCAACAGTGGTGGTCTGGTGATTGATGCACCTTCTCTCATAGCCATGTCTGCAAATCTAGGATCTGCACCAACTTGCTACCAAGTTTTGAATCGGTGACCTTGCTCTGATACCAATTGAAATATCGAAGGGGGTTAATTATTTCGCAAACTGTCCGCAAATTTCTTTAGCACTAATAAAATATAAAACGAGCTAAACTGAAATAATAAAAACACCAAAAATTTGGTAACACAGTTCGGCACACCTTGCCTACGTCTGCAAGGCCCTCACCCAGCTTAATAACTTTCACGAAAGTGCAATAGATTTATCAAAGGCTTTACTGAGCCCACACCACTCAACCCTTGACACTATTCCTCATCCTCACTTCCTGTGAAAGAATTTCACGCTCAATAACACGACCGACTCGTGTTAACCTCAACAGAGGATTTTCTCAACAATATTTAATAATAAAGATAATTAAACGAACAACTCAAGTGATTAAAATAATAAAGAGCGAAAACTAAATACACTTGAGATAGACAAGGACAACTTCCCGATGAGTTCCGCTCCACTGAAATAGATCTGGAAGATGTCGCAACAACAATAGGCCAATCACATCAACACATCAAAGAAAACGCAGTGCAAAACCATTCAGCTCAAGTGATGTAATCCACAGAAATTCCAGCACGAAAGAAAGTTATGCAGCCCCACAATCTTGACACATAACTACTACAACTCAAATAATATCTACTGCAGAATTTTTGCCGCAAACAATTATCTTCAATAACGCATATCACCAGCAACTTCAATAGCCATGCGTGGGCTGCTTTGCATGTGTTAATTGTGAGACAAAGTGCAGCCCAACCACTATGTACAGCAAGCAACAAAAATTTCTTATTTCATACGTAGCAAAAACCCCATCAACAGTACACCACCAAACTCACTTAAATCAATAATCTATTGACATAAAACTTGGCTCCTCCAAAAGAACTCATGCGCGCAGCTCAAAATCCCATCTAGACATAAGAGAAAAATGCAGCCATAGAAAACAATGCACACACATCGTCTTTTAAAAGCCACACACCCACATCACTTCACTTTAATGCCCACACCCTATTTAATTACAAGAACCCAAAAACTACAAAGCTCTCCAAAGCACTTAATCGTGGCTCACCCACCAAAAATACATTATTCACTATATATGTTAAAGCCACTAAACCTTCTTTTTATTGACCATTAATGCATGCTATCCACTCACATGCACTCTTTGCCGCAACCGCGCATAAGAGATTTTTGCTACAGATAGACATCTGCAGTCAATAGGAGATATGCACAATCCTTCAAATATTGAAAGTCCCGCTTTAACTAAGAGTCCGACTTAAAATAGAATTTTATCACAACTGAATCATTATTCAAATACCTTTTGAATTCAAGTGAATATCTAACTAATATCTTATAGCTCCAATTAACAAATAATGCCAAAACATATATCCTAACACTATTATTCTATTCCATTTTTATTCTATGCCCAAATGACATCATTTTGTACCTATAAAATGATATCGTATTAGACGCGAAATAAGGTTAGAACAAAGTTATTGAGACAAAGGTCCAGTCGGTACACTAGAGAATAAGAGTGTAGGAGAAGGACATGGAGAAATCGTACAAAGGAACAACGTGGATGAAGATCATGGAAGGCAAAGAAGAAGACCAGGCAGCCAATACATTTATACAATTGTATCGTGTACAGTGCTAATGTAGATTAGAACAATAGGCTAAGTCAAAGTCTCAATCACCAAACCATATCAGCCGAACATTCAAACATTTCCACCAGGCATCAAAAATTACGAATGTGCAGCATACTAGAAGCAGCGCCCTCTTCAAACTCCTACAACATGAAAGCTTCATATGTACTCCTTATCCTTTAGTTAATTTATATAAAATTTGATAAATTTCTTGTATGCATCGTATCGTAAGTAGAATCTAAAGATTATTTTGTGCTGACAAAAAGTACACAATGGTGACTTGGACCAGTGTCAAAAGGATGGTAGCTGCTCTAGATGGATAAGAACAACACCTTATTGGATGATGAGTTGGAGAAAGAGGTTTACATTACCTCCAGATTTCAAGACAAATAGAGGCAACAAGGTTTGTCAACTTCGAAAGTTGAATAAGGACTCTTTTAGGTATCATAAAATTGGTTCTCCAAGTTCATAACATTCCTAAAAAGGTATAACTTTATTCGGTCTCTTGCTAATTTCTCATTGTTCACATATAGTAAAGTCTTCACGAGATTGTTAGTATATGCAAATGACATGATACTAACGGACGATGATTGAGCTGCATGCTTAGACTTAAAGAGTTATCTAAATAAATGCTTTCATCTTGGGGCTATATGCCTAATGTGATTTTGATCAGGTAAGCTGTCTAATTGCACAATCATCAATAATGAGATACCTTGTTATGCCTGGACAATCACCTATATCCTAGAAAATGAAATAAAGTACAGTATCTCTCGATGTTTAGCAGAGACAGAATAAGATGCAATGACGGCAGCTACTAGTGAGTTGATTTGATTAAAGTCCTTACTAGTAATCCTTGATTGTGGTTCACGATGGACTAAAGAAGTTATGTTGTGACGATCAATTTGCCATTCGCAACGAATCTCGCATTTCATGAACGAACTAAAAACGTCAAAATTTAACCACCATTATATGATGAAACAACTCTAAGCTAAGAATACTGTACCATTTACGATCACAATTTCAAATGTCAAATATTTTCATCAAGGCTCTTGCTTCACAATAATAATAGTTTCTATTTCGTAAGTTCGACATTTACGATCTTTATGTTCCAACTCGATTAAGAGGATTATAAAGTAAATATTTGTTGCATATTAATTAAAGAAAACTACGATTAAATATAAATGTATAGTTACTAATTAGAATTTTACCTTAGTTAAAATTTCTAGAGTTAGCAAGTTATTTACTATATCTAGCCACATTTCTTTCAGGATCAACATCTCTCCCAGTACATGTATAAATTGTTGCATCCAAAAATTGTTATTCACAAAGCCCGCTATCTGCAGCAATGCTTAACATACATTAGATCTCTTCTGAAAGCAGGGCGTGGGCGTGTATAATGGGATTCAATGTAAACGTCTCTTAGACCACCAAAAAATTTCAGTCACTCCAGGACCGAAGCACCTATCGTCCTCGAGAATAAGCAACCTGCAATATGGCAGTAGAATTACACCATAAAGAAACGGTACTTGTTGCCTAGATGAAAGAACAGTATCTCCTAGACTTGGAAAAGTTCACTAAGCTAGAGTCTTCTTTTCAATCAAACCGTTTGAGATCCACAACACAAGCAATTCAATCCCAACTCAAGCTCTGGAAGCCATCCAGAGAGCTTTTCTATCTTGATTAAATTACAACTTACACTATTCAGTTCCATGTAAACTTTTCAACCCAATTCTGTAACAATACTCTTTTTAAGTTTAAGAAGGTCCGAATTCTCCAAAGCCCCTGAACCATTACCTGTATTGTTCCAGGGTATGCACAACGAGACACCTTTGTCCCCACATTCAGAGGGTTAAGCAGAAGTGTCACTGGAGAGCGGACGAGTTCAAAAATCAATGAGAGGATTTGGCAATTTCCAGAAGTTCCACGAATTAAAAGCCTCCTGCTGCAAGTGGGATAAAGGAAAACCAAAAGATCAGAGACCGTGGAAGACTTAACTGTATCAGGAAATTGAGGAATAACTTATGCAGACAAGGTTTGGAATTGTAAAAATTTATTGTTTAAATGACATACGCAAAATGTCACCCAACTAAACAGATGCCGGGGAAAAAACAGATAAGAGAATATCGATTACCAAGTTGAAGAGAAACATGGCAAAATGTACCCCAACCCATTGGAACTTTACTCAAGTAAAAACTTTCACAGGAAAACGAAAAAGGAGAAATAAGCCTCACTGATACAAAATCAAAATTTCATTTCTAGGCATGGCATGCAGCATTGTTCCATTATTAGTACAAGCATAAAACAAAACCTGCTCAGATGATGTTGCAGGTGGAAACATGTCATGCACAAGAGTATGAAGGGAAGTATATGATTTTTTGTCAACACGGCGCTGTACTGCCACCTCACCCTGCAAATAAAAGCCACTAGGACATTTCAATACCATAGTAAATTACAAACTTCCTGGTACGTCTTTCATGCATGGAGGTGTTAAAGGGTACACCTTTGGATTAATGATGAAGATTTTTCCCCTTGGGATCCCAACCTTGAGGTAGCTAATCTCATCTGTGTCTCTATTCCCAAAACCAGCATAAAAAGGGTTGCAATCAGAAGGGAATAATGCTTTGATGTCCTGTAATTGAAAGAATGAGAAGCATCAAGCCTTGCCACTTCAAGAATAGGAGAGGAACAATCTTTCAGGACTTGTAAATTATGCATCATTTAGGTTAGACCTCTCTGGGATTTAATTTAGCTTCCTGACAAACTTACTCCTAAATGCTGTAAGGAAACAAAGTAGAAAAGCTCTTTGACAAACCCAGGCATTTCAGGAGTAGGGTAACAAGGTAAATAAATGCACTTTGTAGTTGTAACTTTTAGCATGAAGTTAAAACTAAATTTGTAATGTCATGATTATTAAAAATGAATCACCTGACTTGTGTAACTACAGTTGCATGGTTTGTTGTAATAGTCTACTACTGAAAGTCTATACTCCTCTCACTTTGAATTTGCTCACAAGAAAATAAGGGAGGACTTTTCAAAAGCACAAGAGTCATCACAATCACTGTTATGCTCTTTAATTCAAACTTGCAAAGAGTTTACAGTGTTCTAATAAAAATATTGGTGTGACAATGATTATAAAACATTGTACGAATTAAATTAGTGAACACAATATATTAGTAGGTCAAGATCAACCCCAATATAGAAAACTGACCTCTAAGCAAGAAATCTTGAATTCGTGAGGAGCTCTTCTAATAACTGTTGAAGAATAAAAATTGATTAGTTGAACAGATGTTGAGACAAGGAATCCTCCCAGAAAATTTGACGTTAACAAAATTTCTCAAGGAAGCATTTCTTTTGTCAAGATTATTACATTAGTTGAAAGATATTGCCTCACTAATTTGTAGATCAGCGATTGATGTGTGTGTTACCTTCACGAAATAGAGAAGGAAAAAGTCCATCAGGAGATATAACAATAGGACCATCTGGTAAAGCCTTTCCATCCTGTAAATCCGAAATCATTATCGACTGAGAAAACAATTCATAGTCTTTGCATCCAAGATTCCAACTTCACATTGCAAACTCAAGTTGAATTCACCTGCTTAAGGTTGACAAGGAACTGTCTTGTATGATATGCTTGAGAAATTGCACGTGCACTTAGGAAAAGCAATTCATAGCCATTTTCCTGCATTATATAAAAATAATTTTGGTTTTACATGAGATAAAATATCATCCTAACAAGTCAATGACCGTATGAGAGTCTTAGATTCATGCTATTCAGCTCCCTACTTAGGAGAATTAAATTAACATTCTGCAATGACACCTAAAACACAGATACCAAGTAACATAAACAATTACCAATTAAAAAGCACGATGCCAGACACACTCCAAAGACATAAGATGGAATGTCTCAAACCTTTATAGCTGAAAATAAATGTGCAACACCTGTTTGTGACCAATCTACACCAACCAAAGGCATGAATTGACCTAGAACATCAGATCTGTAATAAGAATGCAATGCAGGAGGTTCAGTATATCTCACAGAAACTCCAGCTTTTTAACAAAATAAAAACTTGATGAAAATATAGAAAAATTCCTCGATAGACAAAATGAGAAGTACTGAGAAATTCATAGTTCTGATATCTACGAAATTAAAGAGAAAACATTACTTAATCTTAATGCGTTGGACAATTCATATTAGAGAAGTAATTAAGGGCAACAAATTCGGACTGACAGAAAAATGAGATAGCTAAGTGGAAGCCTGGGAACCAACCATACATGTATGTAACACACAGAGGATGGGCAGTTAGAAATCTAGATCAACTATTTCCTTCATTTTTTGCTATCAGTAGACTAGCATTTTTTTAATCTAAAATTTGAACACTTCTACTGGTACATTGATTGATAAAGATCATGCATAATAAACCATAAGTCCACTTCAAATAGTAATCGCTTTCTCTGTTAATGTTTTGAATTTCCACTTTCTTTTTTCCTGCATTTTACTTTCATCCATCCTAAAGATTAAAAAATTAAGGTCCATTCCTGTGAAGTTGCAACCACTTAATTATTTCATGCGATGATGAATAAAGTAGAAAGGAATGAAGAATTCCCTATCTCAGCAACCAGATGATCTGGGTTTCACCTCGAATTTTGATTAGAAATATGTGATTAACCTTTCAATTCAAGAACAAACGATAAATACTTATTGGCAGCGTGCATACGTTTATTCAGGTTGGAGTATTCGTGTGCATGACTAATCTCAAAATGATAAATATGCAAGAAGCAAAATTGAACCATAAAAATATCAATATTCAAGTTAATCAGGTGGAACTCAAAAGACAAACAAAGTCTCTAGGAATAGAGAAATATACTAGCTCTTACTTTGTAATTGTACCATCAACATCCGAGATCACTATTCGAGTGTTCCATTTCCATAAATATATCCTAGCCTCAACCTGTTAAGCAGAATATGACTAAGTTTAATCAAAAAGGAAAATACAAAACAAAATTGCAAGGAGAATAGAATCATAAGCAGAAGCAGTAAAAACTTAAAAATAAATGAATGGGAGTAGGTCCTAAATGAAAGAAAGAATAACCTTCTGCTGCCCCCACATTGAAGTTGAGAATGTGAAGATAACTGAATTACTCCCCCGTTGCAGATTCAAGGATGCCAGCTGTTCAGATGTTGGAGTTTTTGCTTTCATCATCCTTCTTTTGCAGTTGGAATTAGGCATATTAGTATCTCTCTCCAAATCAATGTTGCTCTCTGATGCTTTCTCTGAAGTAGAACTTTTGGAATCACCCACAGCTGGCTGCATGATCTTCCTGGATCTTGACTTCTTGAGAGAGAAGGGCCAAAGTTTCCAACTTACATTGGAAGCAACAACTGGTTTTGATGGACCCCCTGCAAAATACTCCTAATCTTGATCAACATGACATAAGCCATCCTTTTTGCTTCAAATTTTTTTTATTTCCTACTTGCCAAAATTCATAGAACAATATCAGCAGCCTATCCAATGGCAATTAATAGCCATGGATGCTGAGAACAACCCTGTAGTTCTCTAAAATTAAGGAACTTGAGAAGTTAATTTATTATGTATGGCGTCTCAGCATCTAATGCTTGAGAGAGGTAGCTTTGATATTTATTCCTTCTCGTACGATGTCTTCAGAAACAGACATCTACGCGGAAAGAAGAGTTGCCTGAAAATCTACATTTGTTGGTAGAAAGAAGTATTAAATGCCTTAATGCTCATTAAATATAGTCAATAAACCTTTAGAAATACTATCATTTCTCAGTGAAAGGGAAAATAAATTCCTATAATAGTTTAATTCTACATTTGTTCCAAGTAAAAATTGTTATTGGTACTAAACATGAGAACCAATGGCTCCATTAACAATGAAATTAAAACTAAACCAAAAATGACCCCATACTAGTGCTCAAAAGGACGTGAAATCTGTTAACTACTTAAAGAAAAGAGAGAGAGAGAGAGAGAAGGAAAGAGAAAAATAACATATCAAAGTTCTCTTACCAACAGGAGTGTGGACACCATTTTCAAGACCTCCTAAGATGTGAATACCATCTTTGTTAGAATGCTCAAGTGGTGATTGGTTTTCTTTTTCTGAATCTGAATTCATATTTGCCTCATTTGTGCCATGACCTGTCCACTCCAATGACTTGGAATTAGAGTCTAGTGAATGACTTAGAGGACAAACGAGATCATCCTTATCCAGCACTTGAGTAGGAGACCACAAATTAGGTAATGATTTTGCTGGCCAGCCAACTTCTGTAACAGTAAAGTCATGAACTTCAGGAATAGCAACGGGACTTGATGCTGCATATGAACTTTCTATCAAGCTTTCCAGACCATCTGATTGATTCTCTGTCAATGAACAGGCCGCATCGTTTATCCTCGCTGATCCTTTTATTTCTTCATAGCCTTCCAGACAAAAAGGAGTAGAATTGTCTGGTAAATTAGATTGACAATGCATCTCCGTGACTTCAAGTTCATCAAGATCACTAAAAAGGAATTGTTCGTCCACTGAACTTTGGAGTGATAGAGTACATACATCTTGCATCGGGACAGAGTCTGAATCACCAATAATCTCCTTATGCAGATCACCAGATGGATTGGAAAAGCTGTCTGCGGTGCAGATATTCCTCGAATCAACTTCATTAAGTGAGTCATGATTGACACTGATAATCTGAGTGATTGTTAGTGCAATGTCAGGTTTCAGTGCACAAGAAGAGCATGAGCTTGTTTTTTGAGAACAGTGATCAAAAGCATCAACTTGTTCCATATCCAATTCAATAGTCTCTACTTGCTGATGGAAAACATTCAATACCATAGTGTCAAATATTTGAGGAATTAAAGTGAATATCAATTGAAGGAGTAAATTAATTTGGTGTTGAGGTGCAAAGAAAAGAGGAACTATGGAAACGGCCACAGTTTTGGAACTCAACTCAACAAACAATGAGGTCATGTGAGCTAGGTTTGGACCCACCCAATTTCCAGCTAACAGTGATTGATTGGCCAATCAGAATGCCAGCAGACACAGGTTAAGCTTGCGTAATGGACCACAACTATATCAGCCACCAAGTTTGGGGGTAGATGTCAAAATTATGTGACTTTTTGCTGTAATAAAGTTAACTAGGATGCAGTTCTAATGAAAGTCAAAATAAAAGAACAGATGCAGTTCTAATGAAAGACAAAATAAAAGAACAGAAGAATTGCAGACACCGCACACAACATACTTGACAAGATTTGTCAAACTGCTTAACTAGCTTTATCCCCTTTCCCAGACATTTTAAGAGATAAGGACTTACTATCATGTAGAATTTGCCAAGACAAACCCAAACTGACTATTAATATCCATGTTGCCTTCCTAAGAACTCTCAATTGGGACAAGAGATGTTCTAGCTGTGAGTTCCCATATTTGAACCTTAAATTGCTAACAATTAATTGAAAGGCATTGATGGAAGTTTTACCTCAGGTAAGAGTTCCCTAGTTGTTTCCCTCAATGTTTCCGGATTAAAGAGTAGTTCTGTTGGTCCTTCACTAGCAATAGCGACAGTTTGATGAATTTGTGTGCTTGAACCATCCAGACTCATTATTGAGCTATCTGATGTTTCACAATGCCCAAAGGTTTGCGACCTGTTAGATTCAATTTCCTCCTCAACTTTGGCAAATCTTGGCAGGCCATTGATTCTTTCATCATAAGGTGGACCTTCAACAGACCTGTGACTAAGGCATGCTTGAATGCCATATGAGATTTGCGCCTCAGGTGTAGTCACATCAGAGAAAGTGCTCATAAGGCCACCACCACCATCAACATGCTCTGCTGTATGATCATCAATATTTCTCGAAATATGAGATGTTTCATACTTTTCTTCCAAAACACTTGTAGAAAATGGCGAGGAAGTCTGAACAATGTGTTCCATGGTACTTGCAGTCCATGATTGCAAAGTAGTTTTTTCAACAGAGTATTCCAGACTCTCAAAACTGGACCATGGTTTGTCGCCTACCACTTCACAGGATATAGTTTGATCAGCCAATTTGCAATGGTTCACATAAGTTGCAAGGGTGTCCTCTATAGAAAGTCCTACATGGCCGATTTGTTCCCCACCACTGAGCATTTTTTCATCCCCCTTGCCATGCGAGGTATGAGAACTAGAAAACAGCAAAGTGTCACCTTTCCTGGGCTTAGAAATGGCAAGATTAGTAGACCAATTCACCTCCAAGAGGTTGGCTGCAATTTCAGCACGCTCCAACGAACCTATTCGAGCCATGGGAGAACTATCGTCTACCACTTGATAACTACCACTCTTTGACGACCTCCGTCTAAAAGCAAGCCCTAGAATCCTTGACTGAGGAGTATTTGTTCTAGCCACAATTTTCCCACTAGTTTCATCAATCTGGCCAGCTGAGTCTGGCTGATTAGCATCAAAATCGCAACCTTTAGACTTCACAATCAAGTTTTTCTCAAATTGACCATCCATCTCATCACTAGAAGATGAAGGAGACACCGTAGAATCTTCTTCTCCTTCTAACTCTTTGAGAAAGTAGGCTTGTCCTCTTTGATCAAGATGCATGTGGAAATTTGCATCAACTCCATTGACACTAATGTTAACTATAGTTTCTTTGGCTTTCAAAACTCCCTGAAATTTACCAAACCGGACATACCAAGGAGAAGATTTGAAGCTTCCATCTGGTTGTTCAACTACGATGATGTCCACAGCTCCACCAAAAACATGAAAAGGGCCAGAGACAGTATACAAGCCCCCAGAAATATAGCTACCTAGCCTCCCCATAGCATACATCTTGTAACCTTATATCACTTAGCTCGCCAGATCATAAATATCAAAATTCGGTCATAATTCAAAAGATCACGAGCGATGAATAATACAAAATTTTGAGGTTCTATAACTCGAGAACCTCAAACCTGTGACTCCAGTCACTTGGGAGCCTTCCGGTGTCTCCACGCAACTTCTCTATCAATGCCCAAACTTTAAATAACAACTCTAAATATATTTTTTTTTATAGCACAGAGAACACAAGAAAAGCAAAGGTCCCTTCTTTTGCACCCAAAGAACCAAAAGTGATGTTTATGAAACAAAATTCATAACCTTTTCAACTCGACAGCTCAAATTAAGACACATAGAAGACGAAGGCATCAATTACAGATCAATAACTATCCGCAAACCACAAGAACACATTATAAGGACAACCCAAATGAGAAACCTGTAGAAGCAACGAGAAAGGGGAGCAGTTGGTGCAATAAAGGCATATTCTATTTTAATTATTCGAATGTGCTACGGCTATAGTCATTTATATAACCAACAAAAGCGGAAACAGATATGGAATGGAAACGTAAATAAACAAAGATAAGAAATTTGGGATGAAACTAACCAGGTTCCTGATTTCCCACACATTCAAGAAAGCTTTGAATTTGGAAATGTCAACAGGTAGGTCGTTCATGACACGTCAGCATCTGGGATGTTGAGGAGGTCCAGTGGGACCAGACATCGAGCCACAAGTTTTGATTTTTCCCTATATGAACACTTCTTTGAGATGACAGGTGGTCGGAAAAAACCGCGTGTCTACTAGCCCTGACACACAACGTAACTCAACAGAGACACCATGTTCGCTACTGCTCGGAGTAGTCAGGTGCTTGTTCGTGGTGTTGGATAAGTTTTGGGCCAACTTTCTGGTCTATGCTTCTTCGATCAAAAAAGTTTGATACTTTTTGATGTTCTTTATTCAAACTTATTTGAACATGTTAACTTTGAAGTTCGTGAACTTTTTCACACCTTAATCAAAACTGAATATACGATGAAGGGTGGAGTGATGTGTAACTTGATCCAAATCGTTCGATTGTATCATGGTTTTGTGAAAGCTTCGTTATGATCTCTAAACGTTTAGTTATGGGGCAGAAGATCAAAAGGCGATGGAACACGTAACTTTAACTTGCTAGTTCCCCTGCCTAAGCAGCCAACATCACCACCTGCAAGTCAAATTTGGCTCAGATATCTTTGGTTTTGGAGAAGAAAGGCTGGTGGGTTTGTTGAATTGATGACAAGTTTTGACCGCGTTATAAGTATCTACACTCTCTGGGAATTGAAAACCTTTGAACTTTCGCCACTCACATAGCTTGACATATGACATGGCCTTAGGAATGACAAGTCTATTACAAACTGCTTAAGAAGGTGTTCCAATACCATCGGCCTTCAAGGTGGAACCATACTGCACATGGATGTCCATTTAAGTCCTCGTACGAATACGTAAAAGAATTAGAACCTTCCTATAGAGAGAAACATTTGACAGCGGATATTAAATTCGCATATGGACCTTTGACTGGTTGGAATAAGAGATCCTAGTCCAGGTAGAAACATGCATCAGATTGAATGTTTCTAAGAAAGACGATAAGAACATGCACCACAGTCAATAATAATTCAATACCAGGACAGAATGACTATTCCCGTTCATCCACAACTAACTTATTGACATTACTGTCTGTCTCAACCATGTTTATCTATTCCTGGTCTGTTTATCCTCAGGCACACCTGCAGACTAAGGTGAACCAACAATTTTGTGTATCCTACTGATTGATTGAATCCTCAATTAGACTTGAATGAGGCCTATAATTGTAGAATTTGACTAGAAATTTCTGATAAGGGAACCTTTAATTTGAGGTCTTATAAAAACCTTTACATCTTCTAACGGGGGAAAGAATGATAGGACTTGATTCATCCGAATGAGTTAATCTTGTCCTATAGAACAAAATCTCATGTCATACTTTTGCCATGGATTTTGATCTCATCCTGTTCCATTTTACGATCACATGGAATGACAATGCAATCAAGCCCAACCCTTAGTATATTAGGAAGTTGGGCAGTGTATTATGTAATTAAGTAGGCTTGTTTATATTTTATGCCCTAGTTGTATTTACATATATATATATATATATATATATATATATATATATATACATGAAACAACAGACAAGCAATACAAGTCATTATTTTTCTCTCAAAATCACAAACTTAATATGTAATCAGAGCCTAACCCTAATATCAAAGCATCGTGTGTCTCTTTAAGCATCGTCGTCACCTTCTTTGAACCGTTGTGTTGTTGTAAGCTGTTTCATCATGTCTGAAGTTCCAAAGGGCGGTGCGCCTAAATCTACTTTCCTTGTTTCTGATCCATTTTCGCCTTATTATATGCATCCCTCTGATGCTACGAGTCTCCTACTCACAAAAGTGGTATTAAACGGAGAAAATTACGATTCTTGGGATGCCGGATTTACAACTAGTCTCAAGGAGAAAAATAAAATAGGTTTCATCGATGAATCGATTACGAAACCGAATAAGGATAGTCCTGATTTGTTAGCCTGAGATGTTGTGAATTCTATGGTTGTTACATGAATTAAAAATATATTTTGGTTTACAAAATGGGACAGATAAGAAATAGAATAGTTATTTTTTGGAATAAAAAAGATAGGAATAAAATAGAATAGGTATTATTTTATTTGGTTCAAGAAATGAAATAGATAAAGAATTTCCATCACATTGTTTGGTTTGAAAATATAAACTTGGAATGACAAAAGAATAATTAACAAAAAAAACCAAAATATTCTTATCCTTATTATTATTATTATTATTATTATTATTATTATTATTACTTCTACTATTATTATTATTATTATTATTATTATTATTATTATTATTATTAACTTTATTATTTTTATTATTAATAATTTTATCAATTATTTTTATTATTAAATTCTTTATTATTGTTAATTTTCTTCTTCTTCTCTTCTATTATTATTATTATTATTATTATTATTATTATTATTATTATACAAAATTAATTTTCTTATTATTATATTTATTATCATTATTATACAAAATTAATTTTCTTCTTCTTATTATTATGATTATTAAATTCCTTATTATTATTAATTTTTTTCTTCTTCTATTATTATTATTATTATTATTATTATTATTATATTTATTATTATATTTATTATTATATATTAATTTTCTTATTATTATTATACAAAATTAAGTTCCTTATTATTATTCTTATTATTATTATTATACAAAAT
>JAOTAX010000006.1:3474187-3487067 GCA_025629825.1 Erythroxylum guanchezii | reverse complement strand
CTTAAGCAACTCAATCCACCTCCTTTGTCTCATATTAAGTTCCTTTTGACTCAACAAATATCTCAAACTTTGATGATCTGTAAAAATCTGAAACATTTCATTATATAAATAATGTCTCCAAATTTTCAGAGCAAATACTACTGCAGCAAGCTCTAAATTATAAATTGGATAATTGAACTCATGAGGCCTTAAATGTCTCGAAGCATAAGCAATCACTCTACCATATTGCATCAAAACACACCCTAAACTTTAGTGTGAAGCATCACTATATATAACATACCCTCCAGATCCAGATGGAATTGTCAACATCGGTATTGTAGTTAATCGATGTTTTAACTCCTCAAAACTCCTTTAACATTCATCATTCCATTGAAAAGGTACGTTCTTCCTCAAAAACTTTGTCAAAGGAGCCGAGATCAATGAAAATCGCTCAACAAAGCTCCTGTAATAACTTGCTAGCCTAAGAAAACTCCGAATCTTTGACACATTTCTAAGTGCTTCCCACTTTATAACTACCTCAACTTTCTTTAGGTCTACCTGTATTCCCTGTCCAGATACTATATAACCCAAGAACTCCACCTGATCAAGCCAGAATTTACATTTACTAAACTTGGCATACAATTGCTTCTCTCTCATTATCTGTAAAATTAACCTCAAATGCTCATAATATTCTTCTCTAATCCTCGAATACATCAAGATATCGTCTATAAATACAATAACAAAGTGATCTAAGTAAGGTTGGAATAATTTATTCATCAATGCCATAAAGGCAACCGGAGCATTCATCAACCTAAAAGGCATCACCAAAAACTCGAAGTGTCCATATCTGGTTTTGAATGCACTCTTTGGTACATCAGCTTCAGCTATTTTGAATTGATAATACCCTGACCTCAAATCTAGTTTAGTAAATAACTAAGCTTCTTGTAATTGATCGAGTAAATCATCTATTCTCAGTAGGGGATACTTATTATTCACTGTCACCCTATTTAATTGCCTATAATCAATACACAATTTCAAAGTCCTGTCCTTTTTCTTTACAAACAAAACTGGAGCTTCCCAAGGTGACACACCAGGTCTGATAAAACCTTTATCTAACAACTCCTACAACTGATTTTTAAGTTCTTGAAGTTCCACAGGTGTCATCCTATAAGTAGAAATAGATATAGAAGCAGTACCTAGGACAAGGTTAATGGTGAACTTCGTTTCCCTATCTGGTGGTAATCTTAGTAATTCAATGGGAAAGACATCTAGAAAATCCTTAACAACAGGATTATCCTATAAAGTCTACTCAACTCTGGTATCAGTCACGTAGGCTAAATTAACCTCACATCCACTTCAAATCAGTCTAAAAGCGCTCATTGATGAAATCAATCTGGCTGGCACTATTTGACTAATACCTCGAAATATTACTCTTGGTTGAGTAGGAGATTCAATAATAACCTCCTTAGTGTAACAATTAATCACAGCTCTATGAGCAGTAAGCCAGTCCATACCTAAAATAAGGTCTATTTCTTCAACTGCAATACTATCAAATCAGTTTTCAATTTAGCCTGGTCAATCCAAATAATACACCCTCTACCTACTTCTCCAATCACTGTAGTACTACCTACTGGATTACTCACCTCTAAGCCAAACTCCAACATCTCTCTCTCACAATGCAATTAAGATGCTAGATGTGGGGTAATAAAGGAATGCATAGATCCTGGATCTAACAATGCAAATGCCTCAAGAACAAAGACATGTAATACACCTATAATAACATCTGGAGAACTATGTGCCTCTTTTCTCGTAATAGCAAAAATCCTAGCCTGAGACTATAGTTGGTTACTCAGTACCTCAGTCCTAGGTACACTAAAACCTGCTGAGGTTGTTTTACCCTTACCTCTGCCTCTCTATCCTACTGTACTGGCTCTGCTATGCTAGACAATCATCTCCATCACTAGTCCTCCTTGCACTCCAGATTGTGCTCCTAAAGTTACTGGACAGTCTCTAATCTGATGATTTAAGGAGCCACAATGATAACAAGCTTCCAATACCTTCCAATATACTCCACATGTCTTTTTCCATAATGTTCACAACTAGAAATCTGTTGTGTTCATCTACCATAAGTCTGCCCTCCAGATGCCTGGCCTCTACCACCACTAGAATGAGCAGAACCGCCTCTAGGTCTAAACCCTGATTGCCTCGAATCTAGACTGTGATCGTGATGGTCTATTATGGTGTTTACTAAATTTTCTGCTAGAGTCAGCTTGAAACTCACCATGCCTTTTAGACCTGAACTCTTGTCTATACTCTCCTTGTTCTTCTTTCAGTAACTGCTCAATCCAAATCGAAACTACTCGTAGCTCGGTGAAACTATTCAAATTTGTAATAGCCAATCTTGTCCTGATCTCCAAATTCAAACTATCCTCAAACTGCCTACATTTTTCTTCTTCAATCGAGATCAGGGCAGTAGCATGCCCCAATAGTTCATTGAATCGTACTTCATACTCAGCTACTGTGAGACTTCCCTGTTTTAAATCAGGAAATTCCTTCATCTTCCTGTCCAAATAGATCTTTGGCATGTAATTATCTTTAAAGACCTTCAAGAAATCCTCTCATGTCATTCTGCAAGGTCAACCGGAACTATCTGGAACTGTCTTCCATCACTAATAGGCTAAACCTTGAAGTAATGAGATTGCATAGTCGAACCTCTCATCAGGCTCACAGTCTATTTGATCAAACACTCTCTCTATTCTTTCCAACCATCCCTTTACCTAGGTAGGATCTTAGTACAAAAATGTATATCATGATATGGGATGCTAATGCAAAAGACTCTAACTAGATTTCACAGATTCAGCTAATCAGACCTTTGAGCCATTTTTGTCCCCAAAATGATAGTACTAAACTTCTATTATATCGTTTTGGTAGCTAGAACTCCCCCAAACCTGAAAAACAACGTTGCAATTTTGATGAGTTTGACAAGTTATATCACAATTTATTACACTTCAACAAATATATTTCATATAAGTCAGTGTTGCATATCACATCACATTCTCTATTGACTTCAGATGTATTTCACTATTTCAAATCAGTTTAATTAATCATTTCAATTCAATCTTATTATGTATGTAGGGATGCAAATGTAAATGCACGTGTTTTCATTCTCATTTTGTTTTGTTATGATCAAGTGCCTATCAACACAATCTACTATCCCGTAACCCTTAAGGGTACTGAGTCTATGGCTTCCATACCCCTTGTGGATATTGAGTCCATGCTATCAGAGCCTGAGGCTCTTTTTCATAATTCTAAGCTTAAGGCCCTTTCCTACACATCGATCATTCTGATCACAACTCTTTAACCTGATCATGCATTTCAATATGGTGAGATTCATCATTTCATATGTTATGCTTTCATTAATTTTCATTTCTGTGTGCTCATGCCATATAACAAACTCCTAGAACCTAAGCCCTGCATTTATCAATCAATTGTACATGCATTTCATATTAAACAAACAATTCATACAAAAGCACATATATGTGAGTTTGCATCTAAGTTAACTCACAGCACTCTCCAGAAATGTTATTGCCTCGATGTTCCTGCAACATCTGGATGTAGACGATCACCTTGTGCATCTATCGTCATGCAATGCATACACACATAGGTAACAAATCACTAAGTTGTTTATTCATGTAATTATACAATCATACACATATATATAAATCATGTTTCAATGCAAGCTCAATTGACTTTCTGGGTATGTATTCTTTTGCATAGATATTAACTATTCAATTCCACATTTTATCCATTATGAGTTTACTTATCAAATTAACACCAACTTGGTATCATAAACCCTTACAAATCACTTATACATTTTACCACATCCAGTGTAAATCAATCTCTCCACTATACAAAATAATATGTGTTTATATACCCTAAGACCATTCAAACATTACAGCTTGTATACTATCATTTTGCAATCAGGTTTATACTTTTAAGTAAGCTTGATTTAATCCAAATTCATCAACCATACATTACAATTCTCCTTGTACATTTTCATGATCAAATGGCCTTTTATATCACACACAATTGTTACTTTAAATCTGAAAATCTCAGCAAGCTAGATATCTTAATTCACCAAACTTTTTCTAGCAATATGTATTTATACATTTACCCAATTCCCATTTATAACTACCCCAAGTTCTTCAGTGCTCATTCATCCATACTTTATACACATTACACATGTCCTTAAGATCATATTTGCATTAAAAGAACACATTTATTCCTTTAATACATCATAATTTCCAGCTTTGAATACAACCACATCAAAACAGTCCATTCTTTAGTTTATGTCGTCAATTAACTACATATCCTTATCATGCTCTTAACCAATTAATCAAGAAACAATCTAGGCCCATTCCTAGCCTTAATTAATTACAATACACCAATATAGATTGAATTTTCTCGGCTGGTTCAACATGTACACAAGGCTAAAATTAAAGTTCCAGAATTTGTCATCAACATCATTAATGTGTGTAACTTTAATTCCTTCCATACTCACGAATTTTACAAGCTTAGAGACATCACTAACACCTGAACTTTTCCAGATTTCATGTCCTTTAAAGTTACTTCATTTCAAGTTAATTTAACTTCCATATTGATTACACTTAGGCTCACAAAATTCTGCTCACTTTTTTCTTTACCATTCACTTTTTACAATCACACCTACAGCCCTAAATTTTCCAGATTTGAAAACACCTTTATATCACCTATCTTTAGCATGAATTCCTCATCAATTATACTTCAAATCTCAACTTAAATCATCTATGCAACAGTCCATAAGCTACTGTGTTCGTACATCCAAAAATAGGACAGAAAAGTAACCAATTCATTCTTCTTCTTCTTTTTCTAGCACATCGTTAACACCAACAACTCATTCAATCCATCCCTAATTAGCCATAATAAAATTATGCTAACATATACCACAGTAGTTTAGTGTTTCACTTACTTGATTAGCTTGAATGCCACCTCAAATGTCAAGCTTGTTTAGCCTCACTTGCATGCAAGAACATTTCAAGAACATTGAGGGGGTATGAAGGGTTCGGCCATGACTAGAAGAAAAAGACAGCAATATATGTAACAACGTTCTGCCTCTATAGCTATCTTTATGATGGATTTTGCATGGGTTTTGGGTGGTGATATACAAAACTAAGGCAGAAATTCAAAGGTGTTAGTTAGGCATAGGTTTCGACAATGAGAGGGAGGAGATGGAGAGTACACGGCTAGAAAAATGACAAAAGAAAATGACCATGGAATGTACAAGTCATATGGTGTAGGATGAGTGTTCCTTTTTTTTAAGGACACTTGTCATATATTAAAGTAAGATACATGTCCCCTCTGTAGATGGTACACATGTCCTTTATGACTGTCATATGTCACTTAATTCTCTAAGCCATATGTCACTCATTTCATAGGCTTAGTCATCCCAAATCTTCACATGTCAACTTATCTTGCCACTTGAAAAAAAAGTTTGGTAAACTAAAATACAAGACATTAGAAATGCACAATCATGTCAAATTCATTTTGCAACTTTCATACCCCAGAACATGTCAACTACGTGCACATAAAATCTTTGTCACTTCGTTTTCATATTTCTAAATCATGATTCATGTGTGTATGCTAACATTATGCATGTGAATGAAATCATAAAATCATATCCTAAATGCACCAAATTAATTCTATAATGATGTAACTCATGTTACTCTGTATATTATGCATAAATGAAAGCTTCTAACACTCTAACCCTCAATAGTTTTGGAGACTGACTAATACACTTGTCATAATCTTAGTCTTACTATTAGTGATATGGCACATTCTTGTGTTAAAGTTGTTTTATTTTTTGGAGTTGTGCCCTACACATATGCATTATTTTCAAGTTCTCTTAAAAGATAGAAGGTTTTAGTTAATAATGTTCTAGGCTTAACAGTGAAATCATTGTCTAATTCTCTATTAAATTTTAAGGTCCTCAAATTGGATTAGCTTTGGTGGAATTATTTAGATCTTATGGTGATGTCATGTCAAAGAGTTAAGTAGAAAGTTTGGCTAACCCGCTTGAGAGTTTTGAGTTTTTACTTGGCATTGATGTTTGGTAAGATATTTTATTTGTTATTAACATGGTCTTGCAATCTAAATCTATGTGCATTAACGTTATCATTGAGTAATTAGAAAGTGTAATGGTATTTTTGAGAAATATAGAAATGAAGGGTTTGTCTCTAGTATGAATATTATCAAAAGCCTTGCACATGAAATGAATGTGGTACCTATACTTCCAATTAGACATAGTATGATTAGGATAAGCCAATTTGAAGAAAACGATCATAATGGAGAAATACAATCAGCTGAGAAGCCTTTTAGAGTTAGTTATTTTCTAGTTGTTGTAAATATGGCAATTTTTTAGTTAAAGGATAGATTAGAGCAATTAACAACATTTGAAAGTATTTTTAAATTCTTATTTGATTAAAAGAAGTTAAGGTCGTTTTATGATAATAAACTAAGACAATGTTGCACTAATTTTATGACTACTTTTTCTTATAATAATCTATTCAATGTGAATTTAGATGATCTTTTTCTGAATTAAAATTGTTGCAAATGACTTTAACAAATGAGTCAATGTTAGTGATTGAAATTCTTGAATTTGTTAAAATTGCATATTGTTGTCTAAATATTTTAACCACTTATCGAATACTACTAATTGTACCTGTGATTGTAGCATTATCTGAGAGAAGTTTTTCAAAGTCAAAATTATTGAAAATCTACTTGAGATTATCAATATCATAAGAAAGGTTGAATGGTTTGACTATTTTATTTATCAAGAAGGATATGTTGGACAATATTGATCTTGATACTATTATTGATGATTTTGCATATAAAAATATGTAAAGAAATCATTTTCCATGATCATCTATGTGTTTAATAGTGTAGTTCTATAGCTGCTTGGTGTTTTGTAATTTGATGTTGCTGTATAGTTGCTACTGTTGCTGTTTTGATGTTATTGTTACTGTTTTTAGTAATTTGGTTATCATTGATATTTGTAAGAAGTTGTTAACTGCTATTATAATCATTTGGCTTTGGTATTTTCAAAATTATACGGGCTTATGACTTGAGTCACTTATATATAATTATTGAATTTTAATAATACAAATATGTTTTTGAAATTTATATATTTACATATTATTGATTCATTAAAACCCTTACTTTTACTTTGTGTCGGACTCATAAAACATTAAAAACATCCTTAAATGCAACTAAGAAATGATGTGGGGATATGGAATTGTTGATCACAAAATGGCACCTGCAAATGGGCCTGAATTGTTATAACTCGTTGGGAAGTTTTTCTTTAGAGTGTGAGATTATTATCGAAATAAGTTTCAGTTTTCAGATAAAACGACTTAAGCAGATTGTCCTGCCCTACAAGCTTTTCAAGAACTTAACAGCTCACTCGTAAAGATGTAACAACATGTTTGGTTCATTGGAATAAGTATTCTATTCCTAGTGTATTCCTGACAATTACCTATTCTTGTGTTTGGTTAGAAAAAGAGAGTTAAAATAGTTATTCTCAATTTTAATTATTCCCGAACCTCGAGGAATAGCTAAAGAAGACATACCCTTGTCTTTACCTATTCTGGGTATGTCGGAATAAATTTTATTATGTTGAGGACCAAAATATCCTTGTCTCTCGCACTCTTATCTTCACGCTTCATGCTCTCGTCTCCCTCGCTCTTGTCCTCCTCGCTCTCGTCTCTCTCGCTCTTCACGGTCTTCTCCAACATTTCTCTGCCAATTACATAAATTAGGTATGTTTCTTGTAAACCTAACTTCACCGTTTTTTTTTCGTTTGCTATCAATGTGGTTGTTTGGTTTACCTCATCGGCCAAATAGCTTTTGTGATGTTTATTTGACATTCTCGTCTCTTCCAATCAACTTGATTTTCTTTTGAAATTTATCTGCTTCTCGTCTCTTCCCTGTATCTATGCGAGTCTTTCTACTTGATGAAGGGTTGTAATAGCTTGCTTGTTCCCTTTTGTGGTAGTCAAGCAGTTGTATCAACTTGTTTAAATGTGTTTGCATCAACTTGTTTGAAGTTGGAGTGAAAAATCATCTGAACTGCTTAGGACGTGTTAATTGCTAATTGATATGATTGAAGGGTGTTTGAGTTATCTGGGTGGTATGAATTATATTGAAGATGTGTTATCTATTGATATTAACATGGATTACAGGGTGTTTGCGTTATTTGGTTATGACATTGACTAGAAGAGTTTGTTCCCAAATAGATTTCCATTAGAGCAAAAACTAAAGGAGGAAACCACCGGTAGTTAAAATCGGTTGTGAATGAATTTACCCATTGACAAAATTTTTGTTTCTTTCAATATGCTATACATGGTATGAATGTAGTTGGAGAGATTGGTTCCCTGCTTTATCTTCATATTGTGGAAGATAAGAAAATTTGTTAATCATCTTCAGAGAGAAGATTATTACTGGTCTTAATAGAATTTCATCCTCGATAAACTTGTTGGAGCATTGATAAATTGTTGTTGGTTTTTAGATATGAAAATAGAGAATAAGGCTTAAATTGAAAAGACATCAATGTAAGGCATATATAGCAATACATAGTCTCAAGCATAAGTAAAGGGATATATATAGCAGTATATATAGCAGTACATAGCAGTATATACGGCAGTATATATGTAAAGGGATATTAGATGAATACATAAGTAATTGTTGTGATGTAAACCACTACTGCATAACTTAACTTCTTTAGAATAAAAAATTATAACTTAACTTAATTCTAGTGAACTTTAAGTTGAATATTGAATAAATGGTGTTATTAGCAATTGAAACAAGTCATAAAAAATTCTTAAAATGCTTTAGTATGACAATTATGTTTATGATAAACTATAAAAAGAAAACATGTAAGTTACAGAACTTCATTTACTTCAAGCACACTTCAAATCCTTTGTTTTAATTTTTGATTTACGCTAGTATTCAAGGGATGAAGACGATTGTAATAGAAATGAAGTTGCTGCTAATTTGTAATTCCGCATGATTCATGTTAGAGATATTATAAACAGTTTTTAGATCATTATGAATACAAATATGTTTTTTTAAATGTCTTTAATCACTGCAATATTTGAAAACACATATGTAATAAAATTGTCATCAATTGCATAAACAAAAGCATAAGTTCAAGATTGTTAATATTGTTAAAGGTATAGCATGCGTTAAAAAAAAGGTTATGACACTGACAACAAATAGAATCAAGTAGAACACAAGATAGCACAAGTACATTTCTTAAAGAAATAATATGTTCTTAAAGCAAGTATCTTACACCTCTTCCTTGCTTTAAAGACCCCAAACTTCAACTTTCTTCCTTAAAAACTCGAATTTGCTAGTTGAAAGTGACTTTGTGTTCAAATTTTGTCAATCAATCTCAAACTTCTTACCATATTCAATAGTAACTTGAAAATGCCTTAAATTTCTTTCTACTATTCTTTATCCATTTCACTAGCACAATGCATAAAATGTACTTCCTTATCCTTAGCCACTAGGTTCATTATGCTTATTATGCTTTTGCCTTTCTTTCTATCTTCCTTAAGTTGGTGTTAGGTTATGTGAGTTAAGGTTTCATTTAAACTGTTTGTTTGAGTTTTGGTTTTTATGTTCTATAATCCCCTCTTTTTAACTCTGGAAACATTGTCTTCTTTTTTCTATCTTACTCTACTTTATGCCTTCAATGATTTTGAATTATTTCATGGTTGTTCTCTTACATTGTACATTGTTTGAACAAATTTATGTAAATACATTAGAAATTTTATTTTTTGCAGTCATGGCTCATTTCAGTTTGAGTTTACGTAGAAATATCGAAAGAACAAAAAGGATTGTGGTCGTCTTGACTGTATGGTTGCAATTGTGTAATGTTGTTAGTTTGTTATTCAATTAGTGGGCATCGAAGGCTTCTTTATATAATTATGGGCCAAGGTTAGCAGTTATTTTCTAAATTTCTATGCAAATCAAGATTATGTGAGGCGAATTGTGCATGACAATGATGAGTCATATATTCAACGTTAGGATGAATAAACAATCTTTTTTAAACTATGTGAAATGCTAGAAAGTATAGGAGGATTAAAGTCAACAAAAAACATACTTATTGATGAACAAATAACAATTTTCTTACATATTATTGCTCATCATGTTAAAAATTGGGTTATTAAGAAAAATTTTAGAAGGTCGGGTGAGACAATTAGTCGGTTTTTTCATAATGTTTTAAATACAACGATGTATTTACAAAATCTTTTGTTTAAGAAACCTGAGCCCATACCAACAAACTCTTCGGACCATCTGTGGATGTGGTTTAAGATAGATAATCACCCTATTACTTTTATAAGAAAATATAGTGAATGTGATTAAGGTTCCTCATTATTTTTTATTTCATTTGAATTGTAGAGTTGCTTAGGTGCTCTAGATGGGACATATATCGGAGTTAATGTGCCAATTAAATATAAGCCTAGATTTCGAACTCGTAAAGGCAACATTGCAACAAATATGTTAGGTGTATACACACCTGGCATGCAATCTATTTATGTTCTTCCTGGTTGGGAAGGGTCAGTAGCTGATGGTCAAGTTCTTCGTGATGCAAGTACTAGGAGACATGGACTAAAAGTGCCTCATGGTAAGCTTTCCTATAGGATATACGAAGGTTGTTTGAAATTTTGTATATGAGATAATGTAAATTGAATAACTTATGTAGTGTTTTTTTATATAGGTTACTATTACCTAGTCGACGTAGGTTATACAAATTGTGAGGGCTTCCTTGCACCTTTTAGAGGTCAAAGGTACCATTTAAATGAATGGCGTCGAGGTTATCAGCCAAGAACTCCTGAGGAATTTTTTAATATGAAACATGCAACTGCACGCAATGTAATTGAGAGGTGTTTTGGGTTACCAAAAATTAAGTGGACTATTCTTAGGAGTCCATCATTTTATCCAATAACGACACACAATCGAATTATTATAACTTGTTGTTTGCTTCATAATTTTATTAGGCAAGAAATGAGTTTTGATCCCATGAAGAGTGATTTAGGGGATTATTTTCATACCAATCTAGTTGTTGAGGAGGAGTGTATAGCTACTATTGACCCAACTAATGCTTGGAAAAATTGGAGAATTGAATTGGCACGCAAAATGTTCAATGAATGGCGAACATCTAGGAAAAATGAGTATTGACATTTTTTAGGTGTTCTATTATGTTTAAGTGTTAGGAGGTTTTATATTATTGTTTACGTAAGTTGTTTTACTCTTTGTTATTTATGTTGTACGTTGTTATTGTAGACTATATTGTTCTCATAAGTTGTTGATGCTTAATGTTAATTGGTATGAAGAATTTTATGAATGTTTTTATTTTTCCTTTATTATGATGATTATTTTTTTATTTATCAATATTGCTTTAATTTGGTAGATAAGTATGTCTATGAATTCCCCGTCAACTATTGATTCTCAAAGTTCAAAAGGAACAAAAAGAAAGTGGAACTATGATGAGAATGTTATGCTAGTTTCCTGCATGGTTGATTTGCTTAACGTGGAAACGTACAATGATGATACTAGATTTAAAGCTGAGTATCTCAATGAAGTAAAAAGAATGGTAGCAACAAAGCTTCCTAATTCAAACTTAAAAGTCAAACCTCATATAGAGTCTAAGATTAAGACTTTAAAGAAAGAGTGGAGCATTATTTATGATATGGTAAGGAAAGATACTAGTGGATTTGGATGAGATATCGAAAGGAAGATCGTCATTGCTGAAGATCATGTATGGGATTCTTACTTAAATGTAAGTATTGAACTTTTAACTTGTTTTAAGTATTTTCTTTAACTACTTTCATTTATATAAATTATTGATTTTTTTTTCATCTTGTTAGAATCACAAAGTTTCTACTAAATTTCGAAAAAAGGGCTTTCCTTTCTATAATGAATTGACTAGGATCTATGGAGAAAATCGTGCAATTGAAAATGATGCGCAAACTATTATAGATATTCTTGATGAAATGGAAAGGCAAGAAGGTGTTGGTGTTGGTGGGATAAATGAACGTGGTGAAGCATGACATAGATAGTCCTTTACCCAACCTTAAACATCAAATCTTGAAAGATAAGTTGAAAATATTTCAGCAAGGAGGAGAAAAGGAGTAATGATACGGGAGAAACAAGCTATACAGATTCACTTATTGTTGCTGCCAGGATGTCAGGTGATATCATGAATCAAATTGAAGATAAATTGTGTAAGAGTATTGGGACTGAAACGTATATTCAACAAAGAGTTGAACAGTTAGATAGTACATCGGGTGATATAGAGGGACTCACAGATGATGAAAGGGATATTGCTTTAGGCAAATTTCCTGATTATCCTACACAAACGCTTGTGTTTTTCACTCTTGTGCCTTCTCGAAGATTTGGGTAGGTGAGGAGGTTTCTTGCTACACATCAAAAATTATGTCGAAATATTTTGTGTAGTTATTTAAAATAGAGCTGAAACTTATTTTTTGTTCAACTAAATAACTTTTTAGTAATTAAAGCCCTATGTTATATTTATTTTCAATATCGTTCTATTGTTATTTTATATTGCAATTGCAACTATGTAATGAATGATGACATGAGTCGAACCAGGAAAAATTAAAAAATGTTGGAAAGTCATATGATAAGAAGAAAATTAATATTAATAAGGAATTTAATAATATTATTATTAAAATTAAGAAGAAGAAGAAGAAGAAGAAGAATTTAATAATAATAAGGAATTTAATAATAATAATAATAATAATAATAATAATAATAATAATAATAATAATAATAATAATAA
>JAOTAX010000006.1:3455481-3474087 GCA_025629825.1 Erythroxylum guanchezii | reverse complement strand
ATGAATTTATTAATAATAATTATTATTATTATTATTATTTATTATTATTATTATTATTATTATTATTAAGAATAATAAAATTAATAAGAAGAAGAAGAAAAAGAAGAAGCAAATTAATAACAATAATAATAATAACAACAACAACAATAATAATAATAATAAGAAGAAGAAGAAGAAGAAGAAGAATAACAATAATAAGAATAAGAATAACAATAATAATAAGAAGAACAAGAACAAGAACAAGAACAAGAACAAGAAAATTAATAATAATAAGGAATTTAATAATAATAATAATATAATAAGAAAATAATAATAATAAGAAGAAGAAGAAGAAGAAGAAGAAGAAAATTAATAATAATAAGGAATTTAATAATAATAATAATTAATAAAATTAATAATAGTAAGAATAATAATAAGTAAAAAATTAATAATAATAATAATAATAATTAACAAGAAGAAGAAAAATAAAATTAATAAGAATAATAATAAGAAGAAAATTAATAATAATAATAAGAAGAACAATAAAATTAATAATAAGAAGAAGAAGAAGAAGAAAATTAATAATAATCATAATAATCATAATTAATAATAAGAAGAAGAAAATTAATAATAATAAGGAATTTATAAAAATAATAATAAAATTAATGATAATAATAAGAATAATAATAAGAAGGAGAAAATTAATAATAATAATTATTAATAATAACAATAAGAAGAAGAAGAAGAAGAAGAAGAAGAAGAAGAAGAAGAAGAAAATTAATAATAATAAGGAATTTAATAAGAAGAAGAAGAAGAAGAAGAAATTTAATTACTAATAATAAATTAATTATTATTATTAAATTAAGAATAAGAATAAGGAATAAATTAAATCACTAATTTTATTTTATTTTTGTTATTCCAAGTTTATATTTTCAAACTAAATACTGGCATAGAAATTTTTTAACAATAAACCAAATAAAATAATACTCATATTATTCTATTTCTTATTTTTTAAACTATTTTTAAAATAACTATTTTATTCTTTTATCTATGAACCAAACAAGCTATAAATGTCAATTTCACATATTGAGTTTTCTGAGAGTTGTTATTGAAATTATGTTCAGCGGGATTTACTTCCCTGCCTAGCCCGTTACCCAACTGCAAAGCCCTAACCAAATACAGCCCAAGTGTACATAAAGGCTTCAAGTCTGTTCAATTTGCAACTTCCTGCCAATTTTGATGTCTTCATTTTGTTAAGTCTTTTACAATATCCTCTCTATCATTTAAGGTGACTCCATATTTCAGCAAGACTCTCGCCAGATGTTGTCGTAGTCTTCAAATTCAAAGTTTCAGGCTGCAACGTTGAAATTTTCTCACAGTAGGAGGGAAAAAAATGGCTTGGCAAATGACTTATGCTCACCTAAACTATGTTGAACGAGTCTACTGTTTGGTAATCCAATTGTACTTCTTAATTCTCTTTGTTGACTTCTCTATAGAAAAAGATGCAATCTTTAGTTACAGACAGAAGAAATATGCACTCATTTAGTTGGTATTAATTAACTAATGATTGTTAACTATATCCACCGTGAGTTTTCCTACTCAAGCCCAGCAGTCACTTGCCTTTTCGTCAGGTTTACATGGGCATGCTAAAAGGGGAAGACATCATTACAACCTATCTTCTTTCTCGTTAACTACATATGTTATTGTGAAGCAAGCTATGTCATCTTTGGTACGTAAATGTAGACCGTATACCTTCCACATTGATATTAATGGTTATAACTGTTGTACTAGTACTGAATTTTGCCTGAATTGAACATTTCTTTTCATTCCACCTACACCTCTGATTAAACGACCAAAGATGGGGTTTCACTCTTCTTTTCTTTCTCATTCATACCCTTTTCCTGAACCTCTGGAGACTTGATTGATCTCTTTTCAGCTTTTTTATCTGTTTCCTTTTTCTACTTGCAGAACTTTCTGATAGTGAGCTTTATACTAGAGTTCCAATCTTTAAGTACCTCAATCGTTTATGTAGATTCAGTATATAGGTCTCTTAACTGGGGAAAAAAAAACATTCTGTGATTCAGATTTGTCTTTATGGCAATAATTCGTCAAAGCCAGGCATAATCCTGATGGCAGGGAACCATTATTGCAACCTTTTCTCTTTGTTTTAGCGTGTTGATTTGATTTTATGAAATATCAATCTCTTTCTGATTAAATATATTGTCGATTTTGTCTTATAGTGTACTTCCTATATAACTTCACTCGGAGGCAATAATCTTGAGAAGACATCATAATCAGAGATGAACAGGGAACTTTAATCAATCAGTTCGCGAATTGTGATAGGTCTTCTTCTTGATTTTTACAAAAGGTTTGACAGCAGATTAAGGAAAAAACTTGGAAATTTCCTCCCCTAGACACAACACAAATCCCGATTCTTGCGGGGAATCAGTGTCACCATGATGAAGTCATACTAACAATAATCATTCAAACTCTGGAAGGTCACGAAGTAGAATAGATTTTGATGAGAAGAATGAGATTAAAGCCATAGAACTTCATTAAAACCTCTATAAATATCTTAATTTCGAACTCAATTTTCACTTGTATATAAGCATCAGTTTGTACGCAGGTATACAACAACGGAATAAGAAGAGTTCAACGGGAAAATTTATATCTATACAGTCTAAATATTAGAATTTGATCTACTCTTCCGAAGCTCTGATGGAGTTCTTGCAATGAGCAATAGCGGCTTGAATCGCAGCTTGCAACTCCTCCATGGTACTGTCACTAGTATATGGAGGAAATGACGTCGTTGCAAGAAGATGACCACTGTTGGTCGGAGATGTCCTCATCGAGACAGGAGCAGAGAATTCACCTCTCGTTCCTCGTAACTCATGCTTGTTTCTCATGTTTAAGTTACCTGAAAAAGAAAAAGGTTGTCTGTGGAATTGAAGATTGTCTCTCCTTCCTCTGAAGAACAACAAAGGCCTCACCATCCTCACGTATCTTTTAAGTACGTGAGTCACATCGAACCTCAGCTTTTTCTTTTGCTTCTCTTTATCTTCACCATCTTTAACTTCACAACCTTTTCGCCATCCAAATAAAGAGAAAGACTTTGGCTTGCTTCTTCCCTTTGTTTCGATGTTGTTGCCCTGAAAGTGCTTGCCTTTCTGGTTGCAATCGTAACTGTAATTCATATTGTTGATATTGTGATCGTTTATGATGCAGTCGCTGGTACTCTTTCTGGGGTTTTGATCTTCTAACAAGTCCGTGATAGGAAGTGTGAAGCTGTCCATGGAGTTGGTCGACGAGCGGGGAGACACAGGAAGCTGAGAGAGGAGGCGGAGGGGAAGCAAATGACCGTGGAAGAAAATGTCATCAGCTGGAGACAAATCAATAGCAAATGTTGGCTGGTTTTTGGCCTTATCATGAACTGTTGTTGAAGAAGAGTGAAGAGAGATTGTGAAGGAGAATTCATGAGAAGGAGATGAAGACGAAGAAGGTGGAGAAGCAGAGGTTGTTGTTTCCTGCTGCTTAGCTTTCAGGTCCTTATTTTTTGCCTCCTGTTTTATTTTCCCAGCTTCAAGCTTTTCTCTGCTGCTTGGATGCTGCTGAATTTCCATCGTCACAGGACTGTCCTGAAGAACTGATAAGATCTGTTTGTTGCGGTAGAAGAAGAAGCTCTTCACTTTTATCCTTTTCTCTTTGTTCCTGAGACCTTACAGATGTTGCCAAAAACTTTTCGGAAGGATCAATGGTATGAGGAACCAAATGGGAACGTGTTGAAGAATTTGGAAATGGAGAGGGATGGTGATAGAATGAGGGAGTGAGAGTTTCGTTTTAGTGTGTTGGCAATCAGCAATTGGGCTTGCTGTGTCTTTACTACAAAAATAATTGAAACCCCTTAACTCGCTATTTAAATTATTGTAAAATAAATTATTCTAAAACAAATTATTACGTAAGCATATGTAATAATTTATAGACTCTTAGTATATAAATAATAATATACAACAAATTATTTGATAACTTAATAGTTAATAAAATATGTTGTATAAATTATGTATAATAAATAAATTATTATTTTAAAATCAATTAAATAGCTAATAAAAGCTTTTATTTAATAAAGTAGTAATTTAAAATCAACTAAATAGCTAATAAAAAATTTTATATAGTTAATATTTTAAAATTAATAAAAAAATTATTTGATAAATCAATTACGTAACTAGTAAATGGCTTTTAATCAGTAATTTAAAATAAGGTAAATAGCTAATAAAAAGCTTTGAATATATCTTATCCAATGTTGAATAAGATAGAAACTCAAAACTCCTAATCTTGAGTTCTCTCTACCACTTGAATCTCCCTTTTTCTTGGGTCGGCTTTATCTTGATTGTATTATTCTTCGCACGTTCACATAAGAGTGTGTGGTGGCTGAAGCAACTCTTTGAATGTCGGTGGGTCCTTCTCCAAAATCGAACAGCTATTCCAGATTTTGGGAATGGGAAATCACAAACACCCCACAAAAAGCTTAGATCGCATTGCCAAACCCAACACTTGCTTTTAAGGTGCATTGTAAGGAAACAGATCTGCTATTCTCAAAATGTCGTGTCTGAATAAATCTCAGATATCTATTATAATAAGTTGGATGGTTATTAAAGACATAATAGATCATGGCAATTTGGGAGCAGTATATCTATCTCTCCTAAGGGGCACTGGGAAAAGTGTGCGGTTTCTAAATATAGTGATGTATCTCTGTTAGTACTATACCTGAAAATGAACAGAAATATGGGATCTAAAGAGAAAACTCTCTTGTATTTCTAATTATGATAAGACATGAAACCAAATGGTTTGTTTTCAGATGAAGGACCGAACCCCACCATACCCAACAAGAACGACTTTGGCACAATTACATTTCTCAACTCAATCATACTCAAGTGTAATACCAAGACACGCAACAAAGGAAAGTATGAAATTTTCCGGAAAACAAATCAATTTAGTCCTCATTTAACACCTTAAATTATATAAACAAATTTTAAATTAGTGAAACTTCCAATATAGGGGGGGATTTTATTTTTTTTTTTCCCCTAAGATAGTTATTTGAAGAAAACAAAAACAACCACGGCTGTCAGGTAAAGAAGTGGGAAGACCCCACACACACGTGTGTGCACAGTGGTCCAGTTCTTCCATAAGAGGAGTTACATACGTTTTGTGTTTAGGTCAACATCCCAATCATGGAGCCATTATTTTCTCTCTTCTTTTGGATGCACTCTTCGTCCATGCACATCCTCTGTAATTCAAACACCCTTTTCTCTATTATTGTATAATGAGATTAAAGAAAAGCGGAATGAAATAAAGGAAGGGAGCATGTACTAAAAAAACAAAAGTTTCATGGCAGCTGCCGTAAGATCCTTTCCTTTGGTGCAAGTACTTGCCATTTTTCTGCTTCTGCCACTGTCCATTCTTTATAATCTTTGTACTTAATATTCTTCCTTCAGAAGACACAGCCTGAGAGCCAGTCTTAGGATAGGAAAAAGAGAAAAAAATCAAACCCAAACTCCTCCGAGCCACATCATACGTTGGAGTATGCTGATGCAGTAAAAAGTTTGGACAATGAATGTTTATTCTCAAAGACTTATCATTTGTGAGCTGTCAAACTACAGAATCACTACCTACGGGTCCACGGAGACCAGAAAAGCAAGACTTCAAAAGCTCTAAGAGTCTGGGGAATTTGTTCTGACACGGAAATTGCCTCCAGGGTAGGACTGAAGATTTTATCATCTTTCTAGGTGAAATGAATGAGAACCGTAGTTTGAGATATGTCTATCCAGAAAGGGTTGGAGATGGCGTATGGAAACGTTTTGACATTGAAGTTCTTACAAATGACAAAATAAGTTATTCAAAACAAGAAGAAACATACAACAGAAGTCTCCATTAAGAACACGACTACTTCACATGCAATTTGACTGCCATGCGAAGGTACAGCCAGGAAATGTCCACATATTGTCCCGGAAAGGATGGTCCCAATCATGTGGAGCCACAGGAAACGCTAAGCCGTGCTCAGAGGGCACTACCCATCAGACAAGACTCAACATAAGCAAAAGGAATAACAACTTACAGGAGCCTGCATTGCAATAGCCTTGATGGGAATAAATCACACTGTCTGGACGGGTTCAAAGCTTACCAGTCTTCCTTGACCAAGTCACAACAAGCGAATTTCTAAAAGCTTCAAAGTTAACCAGTCAGGAGCAAGCCACAGATTAAGAAAGAGAGAGAATATTGTTTACTGCTAACTAGCCGCACCGAAAGGAATGGCTGATTAACAAAAAACATGGAATTATCTTTTGAACGAAATTAAAAACGTTGGATAGCCAATTATCCTATCCTAAGATTTACCTAATCGACAAAGGTACGACTTTTTACATGAACAAATTCATTCAATAAGCTGATTATCGAATTTTTCCCCTAATGTGGGATGAAAATTGTAAAAGATCCTTATATTGTGACATTACAAATGAAGCAGCCTTCAGGCATTTGAAGTCAGCTCTGTGAACAGGAGAGGGATGACTCAGTTGGAAAATTTAAGAACTCCTGATGTGTTGATCAGCCGGTGGGCTTATCAATCTCCTTCAAAAATGCTTCACGTCAGAAACTTAGGTCAACAACGCTAGTAGCTTTAGTTCAAATCTTCAGACTTGCAGCAAGGGAACTCCTAAAAAGAGATCCAAATGTGTGCTTTGATAATAGACAAATGGATCGACACGGGCAAATATCCCTTCAAAAATTAATACTGTAAGGAAGTTCCATTTTTCCATTTAAGCTGGACTCCCAATGAATGACGGCCTCTGATGCTAGTCACTTTCGCTACTATGCCTATCTGTTAAAATAGAACAAGAACAAACCCAATTATCAATCTTTCAAAGAAGGAAACTTCCGAACGACTCGTAGAGAGAAAAATTACTGTACCTCCTGATGGTCTTTTGCCTTCCATGGCTTCTCTCTTCTCTTGGCAACTTAAGCAAAGAAAAGGGCCATCCCAGGGACGTAACCTTCTTGAAATTGTTGAACCCACGTGTATTGAGACGCCTTCTTCAGGTTTTATCTCTACTTGACAGACCGCACACATAAACAACTTAAACATGTTGCATAGGGGATATTTCGTATTTAACCTGCATCCAATAAAACAGCGCCTCATGTTATGACAGTAAATGCTACACCTTGTAGACAAACAGGTGTGCCAACATAAGTAATATGTATCCACCCAGGCACGTCAACATACGAACAAAGCACTCTTTAACCACAAAAGGCTCAGCATAGAAACCCAGAAGGAAAAAGAAATAGCCAACAGAGATCATCTTCACAGCATCAACCTTTCTGAAAGCATAGCAGATCCGTCTTCATATAGTTCTTCGACAACATCTGGTTCTGCATGCTTTTTATCAATTTGAGGAGCTGATTCAGAAGATTTTTTTCGAAACATGGACTTGAACACTCCTTTACTATGCTTCTTCGGTGTTGGCAAAGGAGCAACTGGCTTCTCTTGAGGTAATATATCAATTACAATGCAGGTGGTATCATCTCTAAGTCCCTTCAGCTGTACTGCTTCCTAAAAAAGTAACAAATAACAAATACTACAGTCAGAAATAATTGATCTGAAGATGTAAATACTGATATGCCATTTTTTACATCCATTCAGCTATGCAAAGTGAAGTGAGGGCCAACATCAAAATTGCTGTCGCCAAAACAACTTAAAAATCTTAACCGTAAGAAAGTACATCAGAATGCTAGCACTATCATACTTTTACAATCTGGGAGGCTGCAGCTTCTGCAGGCATCCCACGACAACAATCAAGTGCCACCTCTGCAGATACGACATCCCAAACACCATCACTTGAGATGATAATCCTACCTCCCGCAGTAGACAACTGCACATTTTATAAATTAATAAAAACAGGGACAAGATAAAGCCACAATCCTCAACAGAGACCTGAGAAGAGATAAGCTTATAATTCTCAGTGGACAAGAACATATCAAAGGAACAATACATGCAAGCATGCAACATCTCCAAGGACCAACCTTAACTTGCTTCACAAAAGGAACAGGAACAATGAATTCTCCAACATCAACATCTCCTATAGATCGTGAAAGACACAAGCCACCAGGCCAACATCTCAAAGGACCGATCTACAAAAAAATTAACAAGCAAGTAGAAAAGCATCTAAGCATTAGTTCCGTATATATATGTCTTGGATATAGCTTATCACAACATTTTGAATATTTGACACGATTCAAAACTATCACAAGACATCTTACTATACATAAACAAAGCTTAAATACTTTACAACTACAGTACTGCACTAATAAGAATCTAATATCAAGCTAACTAATTAAGCAAAAACCTTTGCAAACAGCAGACAAAACCTTGTAAAAAGAACATGATTGTGTAAGACAAGTGACAAATACCTCCGCCCCACCACCAGTGTTTAGCCGTCCCACTTCACCTCCACTGGAGGTCACACGCTCTACCCTAATACAACACAAAAAAGAAATAACGCTTTGGTGAAAAATAATGCGTGCAACCAGAAGCACCTGAGAAACTCACTGCATCTGACTTACTCCTCAAAATTGCTATCAAGCCTGTGGTCTGCTGACAAGTAATAGATATGACCTTCAGCAGATTCAAGAATGCACCTGGAGTCGCCAACAGAGGCAACTGTCACAACCCATCCATCTATTATCACAAAAGTCACAGTTGTTCCAGATGTTTGTGCTGAAAAGGAGAAAAAACAGGAGAACAGATTGAGCGAGTTCAAAGAGCATTTACAATAATCAACTTACAACTACAAGCATGTGAATGTGAATGTGAATGAAAAAATTTCTTATTAGTCAATCCGTCTGAGGATGACTTCACAACATTCTCAACAAGATGTAGAATTCTCCGTAATAGGACAGACCTTTTGATTGAAAATCTTTATCTGTTTTAACAAACCCAGCAACCAAAGCCCTAGGAAGTGCTGCCAACCATTCATCCCTGTTTAGATCTGGAGGAATGGCGGATATGACATTATTTAAAAGATTCTCTTTAGTGTATATAGCAGCTGCAGATCCATTGTGCCCATCAAACAACTGCAAAAAGATCATCATGACCATCCCACTTGAGGAAAAACTCCACAGATTAATAAACTTGTGACTACAAGAAGCAGCTTAATCTCAAAGGCTCTAAAGAAACTGAAAAGGCGTCAAAAAGTCAAAACAGGTGTTGTAATATCCTCTCAAGTACTCAATTGATCAAACATCCAACATCAGTTACCAATATATTGAACAAAAGTTTCGTTCATTCAAATAGGACGTCTCAACTAAGTAATCAGACTAATCTGATCACGGACAAAACAATTTCCAATTCTGGAATTAAGTCATCAGAGGCCAAGATTTACCCCAAAAACGGAATAAGTGGTGACCCCATCACCAACAACCCTTTGGCATTCGGTTTTAAGAAGTGTGTAGTCTTCTCCTTTCTTGCTCTCGTTGGCCTGACCGTGTAAGATCTCCGGTTTTTCCACTTTCTCATATGCCAACTCTCGCTTTAACAGCACCGAAAGCGGCACCGTTTGATGGCCTCTCGCAGACATCACTAATCATACACTAAATTCAACCACCCACTCGCTGCTACTTCCTCAGACGTGTCACCGATTCACACCACCACCACCACCTTCAGTTCTACAACAAACTGCAAAACCGAAAAAGATAAAGAATAAAGTAAACTACATAGAAGATACTTCACATTCACTGAAATGAAACGAAATGAAGACGAACAGAATCAAAGAGATCTTCACAGAGACAAACTACATTAAAAAGAAAAGGCATAAATACGGTACAACAAACTTCAACGATCTGTCATTTAAAAGAAAAAGGTAACCTTTTGAGACAGAAAAGGAAAATCGGAAAACGAGTAAAACAAAACAAGGAAACAAAATCAGCGACCAGGATTATGAGATCAATGTGGAAAACATCTCCCAAATAAAACCGTTGAATTTTCCAAATCTCGACGAAAACAGATTCAGGAACGGAAAGAAACAAATAACAGAAACATAAAGAACAAAGGGTAGGATGGGAGACAGTGAGAGAGGGATTACGGTGGAGGTGCGCTGATAAAAGAACTTTACGCGCGAAGTGATACAATTGGAGGTCGCTGCTATCGAGAAACTCGGATCCCGGCGAGCTGCGAAAATTGCATTGTCGAAAACTTTAAAACAAACAGTGAGAGGCAGAGACACGGTGAGAGAGCGACGGGCAGAGATTAAGCAAATTACAATTACTAGTATATAATATGATCAATCAATCAATTATTACAAGAGGAAGCACATTTTTCTATAGGTTGACGTGGCCAAAACGCGCGGTTCAGGCCGTCCGGCGCCGTTTCCCTCCACACCTCGACTATATCTTTGACGTCTTTGGCGGGCATCGTGTTGACCGTTTAGTTAGATTCGGTGAAAATAAAAGAAAACGCAAAATAATTAAAAAATTCAATCACTCTAATATGTTTAATAAAAAAAATTGCAATTGTGTAAATTTTTTTGTTTAATTTTTAATTTTTTTTAATAATTTTTTGTCAAAAATTAATTAATTTATTAACTAATTGGTTAATTTTTATAAATTAATAAATTTTTATAAATTATATTTATTTATTTATTTATTTAAATAATTTTTTAAATTAAACTTCAAACTTAAGAATTTTTTTAAATCATAATTTAAATTTAAATTTTATTTAATATTTAATTAATTTTATAACTTCAATTTTTTAAATCTTAAATCTTTTTTTCTTACCGTATTAACTTTCTGTCCGATGACGTCTTTTCAGTAAAATAATCATAAGATAAATCAATAAATAGATAAAAATAACATCATATGATATTATGTAACTGATTTGATTAGCTGTTTTTTTTTTTTTATGAAAAGATTAGCTGTTAAACTATAACCTACGACCAATGACCCAAGACCCGAAACTCTCGGCGCCAGTTATCCCAATCATACATAGTCTTACACGTTCTTTACTCAAGACAAATAAACATCTTAAAACTATGATTTGAAACTTTAAATAGCTTTAATCAGAGATTAATTGTGAAGCTTACGGAATAAATTAAGACCTTCATCTAACTTTATTAGCTTACCAATAACTATAGATAATTTTTAATTTAAATTATGATTAATGTAATCAGACATGGTGTTGGTCACGTTGGCAAGGAAAAAGCGCGTGAAAGGTGACAACTGGTGTGGATTTCCGCGTGAAGTGAAGAATAATGATAGCAACAATTATTATTATTATTATTATTTTAAGTAACTGCGCTAATTAATCAACAACCGCTGCTAATAAAAAATAAATAAATATGAAACAATGGGCTTAGTGGAATAGTGGGGCAAAGGACCAGGTCAATGGGACCCCACGAACATGAAGGCGATATTACATTAGACAATGTCAAACCACTTTCCTTTCTTTTCCTTGGCTCAAAGGCATGTTCCAATCTAATTTTGATGCGACGGAATGCAAGCTTGCATTCATATTATTATAAAGTATTTTATTCATAATTTAATCGAATCATAAAAAGTGTTACTTTCTATAACCAATAGAAAATACCTTCTCTTATGTTGTTTTAATATAACCGTTTATGTAATAATTAATTACATGAAGATATTTATGAAAATAATTTGATAAATATTTAACAAATTATGTTATATTAATACCACGTATTTTTAATAACTTAAAATAGCAAAAAAATAAAAATTAAATTGAATAATCAAGAAGAAAGAAGTCGGTCTCAGTCTCATATTGAACATGGGCCACATGCCAGCGACAGCACTAATGGAGTTTGATACAATTTGGAGGAATCAACCATACGCGGAGGACTTTCAAGTTGAAGTGCGTATTTATGCAAGCATTTCAAAGGCAGGTATCTTCCAATGTTAGAGTAGGTGATGAACGGAATGAAGCGGAAACCCCCATACGGATGATACTTACCGGCGCCATCTTCGTCTAGAGAGGTTAAAACTGTCTGAGACTTACCAACCAAAGTCCGCCATTGACATGGGATTTAGGCAATGACTTGATGTAACTAAATCAAGTCAATGCTCGTACATCCCTTCATTTTTATTTTTAGATTAATGTGAATCAATATCATAGCGATTATTCAGTTCTATATAGGATAACAAATTCATTTCGTATTCAAAATAAAAGCAACTAGTTTAGCAAATCTTGAGTGCTGAATTTCTTACAAATTGGAACAATAGCACTAGTTAAAACAAAATCATCATAATATTTGTACATTTTTCTTTTTTTTTTCCCCTATTTCAACACCCCTCCAAGCTAAGGGCTTCTTCTATCCCGCATATTCACAAATTTGTCAGTAAAAAACTTTACAATCTTGATCTTCTTATGCACCTGATAGGGTTAAAGGGAGTGTGCCTCCTTGAGAAAGTACGGGGGCGTGCATTGAAGGATGCAGATGAACTTATGTCCCAACCTTCAACATCTCTAGGAACACAAACATCAAAAAGGATCTGACCAAGAACTCCATGAGCATTGATACTTGGCAGTTTGCTCAGATGAATCAAATCTTCCTTCTGTTGATCTTGAACGGACCCGACATCTCTACCCTCATAATACTCCAGTGAACTTGGCATAAAAAGATCAGTAGAGGATGTGGTAGCTCCCCTAATGCTCCTGTCTGGACTGTAAATTGCCTTTTTTAGATTACCAATTTTTGATTTCTCGTCATGTGACCCTTCTAAACCCATCTTTTCTCCTTCAAGTAATTGGATTCTTTGGGAATAAACAGCAGCTGCCTTAGCAAGGAGCTCAGTCACAGCAGCCTGGTAATCAATCGGATAAAGCCGATAATGACCTAAGCAACATCAAGATACCATCAAATTTAGAAAAATATGGTGAAAAAAATACTTTGTGCTCTGAAAAGCACACAATGCAACCATGATTAAACATAGGATTACCAAACTTTTGAGACATACCTACATGAGGAGACCCGTTCATTGTCACCAATTTGACGTCTCCGCCAAGTTCACGTAGCCTTTGAGTAAAATTGCAAATTACTTGATAAGAAGCGAGTTCGTCATTGTCTGAGCAAAGAACTAGATATGGAGCCCTCATACTCTACAGCACGAGGTACAAAGTTAAATTAAGAAAACAATAATAAAATTGAATAGCTCTGTATTAATATATACTTACAACAGAAGAGTATAGAGTCTGCCAATATTCAGCACGTTGTGATTCAAACTTGTTCAGGAACATTGCATCAAGACTGTTGCTAATGCCATTTGCAATCCATGAAAATATTCTTGGTGGATTAGACACTCCAGTAACAGATGGGTGAACAGCAAATCGTCTTCCCAAATCACTAATAAAGTCCACTGGACTAGAATCAAAGATAAAGCCTGCTACACAGTCCCTTACCAGCTTACAGTCATCCTTTACATAAAAAAATATTGAGGTCAAGAGATTGAATGATTGCAATCATCCTTTATTATGAAAAATATTAAGGAATAGTCAAGAGATAGAATGAGATATAAGAATAAGACAAGTGTAGAAAATGCAATTGTAGAAAAATGGAAAATAATCAAACAGAATGTTGGACCATTGCATTTAATTTCGATGATATTTATACCAAAAACTAGTGACACCATAAAACCATAAAATAGGACAGTTTAAGCTAAGACAATAGTAAATAACTAAGCATGATAGCATGCAGGCACAGAACGAACTAAGAATTCAAATTTTACTTATGAACTTGAAAGACCAATATACCAGATTCAGAGTTACTGCACACTTTGCTTCAATGATCTGCACAAAAGAGAAAATAGAATGTATTTACTCTTCTAGAGTCTAGATAGTAGAAAGTTTCATCAATGAGAATAGATAAAGAGTTGTAAATAGGCCAGTTTACCTGCAGAACCTTGTACATGCAGGCTTTGGGACCACCAGAAAATGATGCAAAGACTACAGGGCATGGCCTAAGTTTCAGCTCCTATACATCCAAAAAAAAAAAAAAGGCAAAGCAATTACAAGTATGCAAAATTATCTGGAGAGCTGCAGTTCAACTTGGAAAAAGTGCCAATAACAAGAAGATGCTGTGCAAAATCTAATGCTACATCCATCATTCACCAATTGAATTAGAATAGTTGCTTTCCAATGGCAAAAAGTGTTCCACCAGCATTCAAAAGATATCTAATATAACTAACCTCAAGAAGTTCCCTGAGAATGTCCGATGCTGAAGCTTCAGCCTTTTCTGGGAAGAACCTGCACGTGTCACAAATATTAGACATCAAGATCAACCGAGCTTGAAAAGTCAAATACTTATTAACAAACAATAAGCAGAAAATAACGAGAGGAATCAGATTTCGAATCAATCATTACCAATTGAGAGGTTAACAACAGCTAGCAGTTAAGAAAGCATTGTCAGTACCATTTATTTATTTACATAGAAATTTAATTTACTCCCTTTGAGAAATATACTGGTAGTGTTAACATCGCTCTACCTCCACCTCCAGATAAAATGAAATATCATCGAAACAGCTTTTAAGTTCATCAGACTAGAGGAGGAAAAGATGGGACAAGGGATTGGTCAGGTTCGGTGAACAAAGTTCCCCAACCTTTTTAAGGACCATAACTTCAACAACAGCCATACCAAATCCTTCCCGTCCTTCATGTTTCTCAGTGTAAATGCAAATTTTTTAAGGGAGAGAGGACAATCCCCATCACTTGTGAACATTTATCCATGAATTATAATGGCTCCAAATGATAGATAGGAGAAATGAATCTACCTTAAATTCTAAATTACATAGTGTTTAGACTAGCATTTCCAGACACAAAATCAGTACAAGAAAAAAAAAAGCAACTGAAACCACATTTCTGCATATAACAAACGAAAAAGATTTCAACAGAAAACAAGAGAAAAGAAAAGGAAAAAAAACTTACAAATTTAGGAATTGAGAATGACAAACGAGGGAATCCCATCCAAGAGAAGAGTAGAGCTGAACGTAGCTCTTAACATGCCTCTCTTGACTCGACATCCAAGCAAATATCACCACAATCCCTTCTCTTTTCTTCCCTTTTCTCCCCCAATAATACCTACCCCCAAATCCCCACATCTCCTCCCTTTTCCCTTCCAAGAAATACAAACAAGAAATACAAAAACAAACACGTAGAACGGGCTTCGCAGCACTGTTTGCAGCAACTCGTCGCCGATAAGCTTGCTCAAGTTCGGATAAAAGTACAATTTAGAGACAATCGCATCCGATTTATGGACAATGATGTAGAGAGGTTAGGTAGTGTCCCTCCGCGGCTGTTCTGGTTTTTGTCGTCACAAATTTTTCATTACACATAATCATTTTAAGCGTTGAATTATTTGATCCTCTGGGGAATCCAACACCCAATGCTCCGTGCAATTGGTTACTATAGCTAATAACAATTCGCCACGTCAAGATGAGAAACTATGCCATTTGCTTAGTTTGATTGGATGGACCAAGTGATAACGAATTAGGAAGAGTCAAACCGTGCAATTGGCGCACGCAATGTAAAGCGGGCGGATAGACGTTAAAGAAGAGGCTGCTGATTATCTTTTTTATAATGTATATATGTATAGCCCAAAGTGGGTGTCAGTGAAAGGAACGGTGTGGCCTAATAATTGAAGAAACAGGAACATGTCTAGTTCATGCCAAGAAATTCACCAATGTCACACATCTAATCTTTTAAATCACATATAAATTTAACTTCACCAATCACAAGAAATCACGTTTTTTGTATGTCAATTCCTTTTAGAAAGTAGCAAATGTATCGGTTTATGGCATTATCGAAAATAGCTTTTGTATTATATTAGTTCAGAGTAAACCTTTCAAAATTTTCATATATCAATAAGACTTTTCACCGAATTGCAGTAGACGGGTAGATGAATGGGTTGGCCTGGCCTTACTTTTTATAAAAAATTTAAAAGGCATCGTTTTTAGTGTTCCGATCAAGCTACCAGTTGATCGGGCTTGGCTTGTGCTCAGCTCAATCTCAACTCAAGACATACACAATAATATCTTCTTTGGTGAATATCCTCACCATAAGTTGTGGTGTATCCATGTCTAACATCTCAAGATCTTTGATTAAGATTAAACAATGCTTGAACTTCTCTATGTTAACTAACTTTGTTAATATGTCAATTGCATTATCCGAAGTGTAAACTTTTTCCAACAAGATTTGTCTAAATGTAATCAATTCTCTGATTTATGAAACTTCATTTCTATGTTGCTTAGTCTTAACATGGTACACTTGATTCTTGTCCAGTAATGGTACTTTGAGCATCACTCTTATAAAGTCCAATGTTCACCTCCTTCACTGGCCTTATAGTGAAGGAGCCTTAGTCACTATCATGTACTTTGCCTTAATTGTAAACATTGTAACCATAGATTGTAATGTTGATTTCCAACAAATTGGCCCTTTTGTGAGAATAAAGACATACCATGTAGTTGATCTCATGTTATCCAAATGTCCTATATATTTTGAATCCACATATCCTAAAATTAAAAAATCACCTCTGAAAAATCTAAAAGGGTAAATTATTTCGCAAACTTTCCGCAAATTTTCTTGACACCAATAAAATATTAAAATAAGCAAAACCGAAATAATAAAAACACTAAAAATTTGGTAACGCAGTTCGACATACCTTGCCTACATCTACGGGGGCTTCACCCAGCTTAATCACTTTCACGAAAGTACAATAGATTTGTCTAAGGCTTTACTGAGCCGATACCACTCAACCCTTAGCACTATCTCTCAACCTCACTTCCCGTGAAAGAATTCACGCCCAATAGTACGACCACATCGTACTAATCTCAACAGTGGATTTTCCTAACTATTTTTACTCAAGCAAAAGAACAAATAAAACAAGTAAAAATAAACTCCCAAATCATAAGTTTTCCACAGACATGAACAATCCACTGCACAAGTTCAACATGAATTCATCAACAATAAACTTTCTTCTGTACTGCAACTGACAAATAACTTTAAGAACTCAAGGAATCAGCAACTCCACATGATGACTTAGACTTCACAACAGTAAGACAATTTTATATGAAAAAGAAATGCTCACACAGAATATTACGCAATCAGCCCAACAGAATCACGAAACAGAGCACCAGCCAAAAGTCACCCAAAAATCCAAAATTCTGCTATATATTCAAGAGCTCATGTGCGCAGCCACCAACACTACTCTACTGTTTCACGTAGGCTACACAATCCCAATCAAGCACACACCTTTTCTAGGTTTTTCTTCAAAAGATTCCTTTTCAAACAAGGACTATATCAGATAAGCTATCAACATCGAAAATTATGCTTATTAAGATTATATTTCCAATTCAAATCCCAATTAAGGCAAAACTTCAAAAATTATGGAAATTCTCATGTCCAATAAAAATGTCAAAAATAAAGATAGGATATATTTAGAATAAATCCTAACAATCTCTCCCTTTTTTGACATTTTTGTCTCAACAGCTAAACCAGCACACGAGTAAGCAGTAATTGGACATTGAAAGATATATAAACTGTTGATGCTCCCCCTCAATTCAATATTCAACTACATGTGCCACCATAAGCTGATTCCAAACCAAAAAACCAACCAAAGCCAAGCAACAAGCAACAAGCAGAAACAAATTACAAGTGTCAACCAAAAAAGAAAAATAACACTGCTTATCTTTGGGTTTGTCTCCCTCTTTGAGACAAGAGATGACAAAAAGCATGACGAATAGTCACTCATATACCGTAAAATCTCCCCCTGAAAGGAACATTCATCATAAACAATCTGATGTCTTCCCCTTTGAGACAAAATAGTATCAAAATGCATAATCATAATAATCAATCATAGATGCAGCGGAAGAATCATAAGCACGCCAATATGACAATTTACCACCATTCAAAATACTGAGAAATATGCCCGAAAGAGAGAAAGATACCCAAGAGAGATCTATACTGATGAGAGAGCTTAAGAGTCTTCGGTAGAGCCAAATAGAAGTCACTAAGCAAACTACTAAAAAGATGAGATGACGATAGCAACATCAAATTAAAGAACAAGAAAAACAAATCTTTTCTTTTTCTTTTTCTTTTACTTTTACTTTTACTTTTACTTTTACTTTTACTTTTACTTTTACTTTTTTTGTTTTTTAACAACACAAAAAATACTTCAAAAATGTAAAGCACACTGTCCTTGTGCCCCTCAAAGAATCTTAAACTTGGTATTTTTCTTTGGCTCGAATGAAGATGTATAACATGAGTAGCCTACAAGTTCTCGATAATCAACCCTTTTTCTTTCTCTTGTTTTTCTTCTTTCGCTCACATCTCTAATAACATTTTCTGCTAAATGATTTCTTCGAATTCGAGATGAAGAATCTCGGTTCAAATCAACTTTCATCGTTTTAGTTGGTTCATCATCCGAAATAACTGAAAGTTCTTCAGTTTCTGCAACTACTTCCTCAGCAGTATCTAACTGTAAACCACTTTCTGCAGCTACTCCATCTACAGTAACTAGTTGTAAGTCACTTTCTGCAGTTACTTCATCTGTAGTAACTAACTGCAAATCTGGGCATTTTCTTGTT
>JAOTAX010000006.1:3438621-3448794 GCA_025629825.1 Erythroxylum guanchezii | reverse complement strand
AATTCTAAATAAAATATGAATTAATAATTCAATATTTTAAAATAAATAAAATTTTCACTTTAAATTATTTATTTTAAAAAATAAAATAATTTATAAATAAAATAAATTAATTTATAAAATAAAATAATTTATAAAATTTTCACTTTAAATTATAAATTTGTTCCAAATAGTGTAATGTAATTCAATTCTAATATTACTGAATTTGTTCCAAACAGTGTAAATTGAATTAAATTCCAATTTTATTAATGTAATTGAATTCAATTCGTTCATAAATTCAATTCACTGTGTTCCAAACACCCTGTTAATAATTAGGAATAGATAGGTAATAGAATATCTGTTACGCTCGACCAAACAGGCTGTTAGGGTTTGAAAATCATTTAAAAACCCAAATATATTGGAGTTGGCTACGAGAGGAGCGGCTGAAGGTTAAGAGACAGATTCGCGATAAGAAATTATCTCCAAGCGAAGGGTTGGTTTTGGCCTTGCAGGGGATTTTAACATGTTTCCATGGAAGATCACTTCCTGTGAAACCCACTACCACACTCTCTCCGTAGAAGAAGACGCAAACTTGGAAGAAATCAGGTCTAATTACCGATCTGCCCTCCTCACCTGTCATCCCGACAAACTCCAAACCCCATGTCAAAGCGATGTGGGAGACAAGTTTTTGAAGGTCCAACAGGCTTGGGAAATCCTCGGAAATCCCAAATTGCGAGCAGCTTACGACAACGAGCTGCGAGCCTCCAGACAAGATTTAGGAGTAGCAGAAGAGCTTAGCTTGGAGGACATGACGATTGAAGATGACGCACAAGTCCTAATATTATGTTACCAGTGCCGGTGTGGGGATTACTTCAGCGTTGATTCCTCGGAGTTGGAGAAAATGGGATATAAAGTGTCGAGGGAAGAGAAGGACTTGTGGCTCGAGACACCCGATGATTTGCCAGCTTCTGTTGTTATTCCTTGTGGTTCGTGCTCTTTACAAGTTCGCTTGTTGATTATTACAGATATCAAGCTCCCAATTCACGATCATTCGTAATGTTATGTTCCAAAAATACTTTCTTTGTTTCATTTTGTAACTTCTCTTCAAGAAATTAAGCAAAATTAGTATCTTTAAAAGATTCTACGGATATTAGGTCTTTATAAATTTATTAAATATTAAATATAATTAAAAATATAATTAAAAAGATTTTTTACTCAAATTTTAATTAAAAAGATTATTAAATAAAAATTAATTAATTAATTATAATTTACAAGAAGGTATTAATTTATAAAAATTGACTATTTATTAATTAATTTTAATTTATAAAATTATTAATAATAACAATTATTAATGTAAATTAAATCAGAGAATTAAAAAACAAATCAAAAAGTTGGTTGTTTAAAAATTATAAATTAGTTAGGTTTTTTTAATCACTGGTCCTAAAATTAGGGATCAAGATTCATTAGGCCAATCGGTTAGAAGATTTAGTCTAAACTCAATTTAATTAAACTAAATTATTTAATCAAAAATTAGAAATGGGTCGAATTTACTCCTAATTTCATTTCAATTAAATTAAAGATGATATTAAAATAATACGGTTTTGTGGAAAGATTTAAATATGACCTAATTTGCAAATCATACATTACTAATGTAATCTCACAAGCCTTAATTGAAGTAGAAGTCTTAACATTTTGGGTTGGGCCAAGCGGTAGAGAGAGAAAGAGGGCCCACAACTTAATTATTTATTTAAAACGAACATCAGGGACGAATCCGAGGAGCAAGGATATTATGAATCCTAAGAATCGTTATCAGTTATTAGTTAATACCGTCCGATTTACTTCTGTCAGCCATTTTTCGAGCAAGCTAGAGGCTTCCAATTCGCTCCTTTGGTGTCTTTAGAGGTAACCTTATTGTCCCAATCTTCTTTCTGTATCGAAAATTTGGAAAACCTAACATAATTCTAGTTCGAAAAGCATGTGAAAGGCTTGATTTTGCCTCATTAGTTGGCCTCATACGCGAAGAATTTGATAAACCCAATCTGAAAGGATGATGGAATTGCTATCTTTTGTATGGAGCAATGTTTAATAGTCAGGATTTGGAGAGAGCTACGTTGGATTGGTACTTATATGAAGGTGAAATTGAGATGGGTTCTGAAGAAGGAAGCTCCCGATCAGGATGGAGCGTATTTGATGGAGTGAAAAGTTGTCGGACAACCCCGGAAGGTTTAATGGCAGATATTGACGCTGCCATTAAGAAATTGGAGCACACTCGTGCCACTAAGCTTTTAGAGTCTCCTCCGTCTCTTTCACAACTAAAGAGCAAGTTTACTGATGTCCGGTCACCAACTCATGATGCCCGTGCTGCTGATGAAGCTTACAGGGCAGGGTGCGCCGCTTTGGCTGCAGGGAAGCTTGATGAGGCTCTTCAATTTTTGAATATTTCTCTTGCCAAATGCCCTCCTGATAAGACCTCTGCTGTTGCTAAACTTCAGTCTCTCATTTCTCTTACTTCTCAGGAACTTCATAAACTTTCCATTTGACTTCATGAAAAGGTATATATACTTTATTGTTTCTCCTATTCCCATACTTATTGATTTATATTGCTTGATCTTCATTGCTCTGTGCCGTTCCCAGTGAGCGTACATATATCCTGTAAAGGACACAGTTTTATCTGTAAAGAAATAAACACTTGATGAGACTCTTTAGTTTTTACTTTTAGTATGGACATTGAAAACTACCAAGTTTTTGCTTCCTGATTATATGTTCATGCTTCATTATCTTTTTTTTTTTAATTTCCTTTTTGTACTTCAGATTTGGACTCCAGTAGCAACTTTCCTATAAAGAAGTTCATAAGATGAAGTCGATCGTTGCATAATTTGATAAAGTTTTCCTCTGATTAATACAATGAGTGAAGACAGTACCAATATAAAATTTTGGATAGCTTTATGTTACGGGGCATATTGCAGAAACAATAAACACAATACAACATGTCTAGTTCTTCTACTTTGCAGTTGACCCTGACAGAAAATTGTTGCTTTGCGTCCCTGTGGCTGAAAATCATCCCAATTAATTTCATGTTCTTCACCACCGACTCTCTTTTGCTCTCTTCATGGACATTTTGTTAGAATTTTGATCATGACAATCAAAGCAGTTGGCTCTCTGAATGCTTTTCAAAACATCAAAGGTGATGCAATGACCTATTTGTAGGTTATTTTGGGGGAATTAGTTGAGAAAACTTCTTTGCAAGGCCATGGCAATGCAGTCTGGACAAGGATATCACTCTTGCTGGATCTCCGAGCATCAGAATCAGCATTGAAGTAACTGTTATGAAGGACTGTATGAAGTGAAAGAATGGTTATGCAAGATTGTACAAATAGGTGAATAGTCATGTTTGCAACCTGTTGTCTCTTTGTTTCTCATCTTTGTTGTAACAGAAAAACTTTAGTAGCTTTACTATATCAAAAGCTTTACCCTTGTTTATAGGATGGGACGTTGATAGTATTTCGTTTCATATTTACTAGTATGAGTCTGAATTTGTTAACAGGAAAGATATATTTTTTTAAAATTTTTCTGGACTTCCAGATGCAGCCAGGGGTTGTTTCTTCTTTGTGTTTTCATTACTTGAAATGATCCCTTAAGAGAACCATTGAATTTGCCTTATTAGTCACTAAATTTAGTTATGATGTGTGTTTTACTTGAGTAGTTGAAGGTTCATCTCCATGGATATAATTCAAGTAATGGCACCTTATCCGTTCATGTTCTTTTACGACTTCTCTTTCTTCTAATTCTTAGCCATCTATTTCATCTGACTTGGTAATCTCTTCCCATTTAACCGAATTAACTTCCCTGGACGGCTTTTATCTAATATTAAACTATAAGACAGTGCAGTAATCTTATCAAGTTAATACAGTGCAGTAATCTTATCAAGTTAATACCTTTCACGGTTTGGTATCACGTCCACTTCCACCATAACTTGAGCCTGAAGAGATGGTTGAAAATGATGAATTCATCCCTCATCTTTCAGACACGAATGTTCATAAATTGACAACTGAGGGTCCGCAAAATAGTTTTTTTCAGCTAACAAATCAAGTCTTTGATACAATAAGATACTGATGTGGAATGGAATATGAGGTAATTTGTTCATCTGTCTCTCGAAGCTCTGTTTTAACTTTGTCTTTACCCCTAAGTATAGGAAAGACAGCATTTTCAGTAAGTTGCAAGGCCATTATCACCTCTTTGAAGGTCAATTTATATCATCGACATGAGATTGTGGCTCATATATATGACTGTAGTGGGCTAATACCAATATAATTGTTAAAATTCCCACCATGGGTGTTTTTCATCATGAAGAGCCACCAAATCCCTCCAAGAGATGCAAGTTTCTGGTTGCAACTTTGAAGGACGTGTTTTCCAACTGCAGTACTGGTGGTGGTCGGCTTTCAAATTCGAGCCCTGAGCATGATTATCCGGCGACTGACTTTGACGATGAACAGGAAGTATACACAATTTACACCTCTTAACTTTCACCATCTTCCCTTGCCAGTTCAGGTTTGTTTTATGATTGCTGCTACCTCTTCTTTTTGTGTCTTCAGATTATCGTCTCAGAAATCCGTAGTAGAATTATGGAGAGGTCGAGACAGAGGTCTTTTGTTTTGACAGATAGCTTTTCCTGGGTTTACTCTCCGAAGACAGGAGAGTTGTTCGTGACACCGAAGGCTTCATTGAGAAAGGGAAATGACCAGAATGAAGAAGACGAAAGTGAAGAGAACGAAAGAGATGAGTTTCTCTCTGTTGGGAGCTGTTTTTCATGTTGCTCAAGCGCTTTGAGCAGGGAAACTTTCGTGTCTGTGAAGACAAACTTCTCCCGCTGTTTCAGCGACAAAGGGCTTGAGTTTCGTGAATGTCCAAGAAGATCAATAATATTGGAGTTCTGTCATTGCGAGGGGTGGCCATTTGGTCTGTGCAAGAAGGCGGTGTTACTTCCTCCTTTGCCTAAATCTCCTTCTGAATCATGGTCGTGGCGTAAAGGAGCTAGGATTGTGAAGATGTCTTCAACAAGTTCCATATGATCTTCGGGAAACATATGCCTATGGAAGCAACTCATAAACCGAGAAATAAAGTTTTGAGTTACAGATGATTTTTAGTTTCTCCTTTTCTGTTAGATTTGTCCAACCCTTTTAAACATTTATGTTCTTTGTGGTTCTCGTGTGCCATGCACCCAAAGGCTGAGAAAAAATTTCATGAAATTAAGGTTCAGATTAATCCTGTCGACAATAGAACGAGCAACTGTTTTCTTGGATGATGCTTGTCCGTCACAGTAACACCAATATTGATCAAACTTGATTAAGGATCAGATTAAAGTGAGATTTGAATGAAGATAAGGCCAATATTGAGCCCTCATTCATAACTAGAGGTTTAACCTTCATGTAGGGATCAAAATCTTTGAGCTTCACAAATTTAAGTTCCAGCCACGTTGCATTTGGCATCAGCAGCCGTGTTGCATCTTCAGGACTTTAAACTATAGTTTTCCAAGATATTTTTATTCAACTGTTCAAGCTCTGAGAGCGCAGATATCACTTTATATGAATACACTGCCTATCATTACCGTTAAATGAGGCACCAAAATTATACAAATGAACAGGTTATTCTGTTTCTATGTAGTGACTACCCAACCTTTACTAAAGTATCATAAGAGCACTTTGGTTGAAAGTCGGCAAGGGTGAAACAGTTATTGATCTCTGGCAGAAAAGAAAGATCAAAGAATTTTCCAGGCTCAAACAGACACCAAATTGTTGATGCATACAACCTTTTATTTTAGAAAAGCATGAAATCCAGTTTCAAGGTTTCCCTTGAGAGAATACATCAACGTGTCTCAAACTATTCCAAAACTCAGCAAGTTCAAGATTATATCACAAACTCCAGCACTAAGCTCTTTGTTCGATGTATGAGCCAGCAAGACCAGAAGTGCCAAGAAGAGTAACCTGGAACCAGAAGGCTAAACAAGGTTAGAAATGACTGAGCATGTCTACAATTTGAAGCATCACCACAAGTACATTACACTGAAAATCCTTTTGGTCATTAAAACAACTTTCGGAACACAATCCTCCTAGGTGACTAGCTCAAGAGGGTGTTAGAAATTTAATAACCTACTTCCTAGCAACGGGGCAATTCAATCATTCTTCTGATTTCACAAGACAATTTGACGTTGATAATATGTTTGATAAGTTGTTCACCTAAACTTATGAAATGTGGCCATTACAATGTCTGCAGTATCAGACAATTGAATCAAGTATTAATACCTTTCCCCATTGTGCATCAAGGCCACTGCATCTCATCTTCAAGTGTATTAGCTTTGATCCCAACTCAGTCTCTATTTTTTTTCGCAAATAACTTTCATCAGGTCCAAATGCTACCAGATAGTCATTATACCGTTGGAAAACAGTGCGGAGTGCATTAGAATACTCATCTGGCAAGGGCTTTACATCCTATGGAAGAATTGCAAAACTATAAAATTAAAGAATCACCAACACAGAAGCAAAAGGAAACAAGTTATACATTTCCATAAGTTCATGCTACCTCTCCAAAGGATCCAATGCTGTCATCAAGTTCCATTTTCAGAGATATTACCATGCCACTGAATTCCTCAACTGCTTCAGCTGCACGAAAAACATTTTTCAACACCTCTTGGCCTGCCTTGTCATCAGTGTTTTTAGATAAAGCGTTCTTCACATCGTGAATGACAGAATTGGGAAGCTCATCCCAACTTTCAGCCATCAAGTCTTTGAAAGCAATCAGAACTTCTGGATCTTTTATGTCAGGCATGTGAGAAACATCCTCACTAAAAGACCGAGTACTCCCTACACCCATCGCCAAAGGAGACCCGAAAGCTGCACATATTTGCATTGTAAGAACAATTCATGAGACAGCAATTTTCACAGTATAAAAATGAGCTAATTCACATGTCACTACAATATGGACATATAAACTGCTACATTCAAAAACACAAATCACTTGTAAATTTGAATAATGCTTTCGAAAGCTCTTCTTATTTGCACGTTAGAGGAATTGGATAATAATCTGTGTTACCAATTCTTTCGTTACCAAAAATTATTCCGAAAAAGAAATGAAACGTTAATAACAATAACATTAATCCCACAATCCAATAGGCCATAATATTAGTTCAGCTCGAGAAGAGATTCAATGCCCCGCAATCACTTACATGTTAGACTGCAATAACAAACAACGGCTCTATAACATCCCAAAGAAGTAAAAGAAGAGAGAATTCATTTTCGAGGAAGAACTTATCAAGTAGACATCTTTGATTACTAATGGACTCCATGGATACTCGAACATGATTCGAAATTTGGAATTAGAAAAAACCCCACTAATCAAAGATGAGAGAGTAGCGAACCGAATAAGAAAGACGGAGCAAGTACCAGAAGGGAGGCATCTGGGAAGGGTTGCGACGTAGGAGGAAGAGAAGAGGGATCGAGAAGTCAAGTGATGGTGATGTTGATGTCGATGGGCAATAGCGGCTGTGACACGGGAAGATCTAGAAAACCCAGCTCTATATATCGACCTTAAACCCACAATCACCTTCTCCATTTCTTCGATTGCTCTGCTTCCCTTTTGTTCTTCAAGAAAAACACCGGTAGCTGAAAGGGACAGGTTCCCGGATTGAGTATAAGATATGTTTTCGGGTTGTTGGTTTGGTCTCTGGACCAAAGAGCTTAGTGAATTGGGCTTATTTTAGCTAATTTATGCTTCCCAACACCAAAGGCCTTTCTTTTACTTTAATATTTAATATTTAATTATTTGATCAATTTAATTATTTAATTTTAATAAATTTTATAAATTAAAATAAATAAATAAATTTTTATTTAACAATTTTTATTAAATTTTAAAAAAATTAATCATTTTAAAAAAATTTAAATTTACTTAATAATATTTTTGAATTTTATAAATTTTAAATCACTTCCCTTTATAAATAATTTAATATTCGGTCAAGTCACGTTCATTTAGCTACTTGTCAATATTTGACAATAGCCACAACTACACAAGAGAACAAACTTGGGAGTTTTGGATTCTGATGGATTCAGAGCAACCGGAGGTAGCTCGCGAGTTACCTGGTATTGTCCGAGTTTACAAAGATGGTCGTGTAGAAAGATTTCGAGATACTGATTTTGTTCCGGCTTCACTTGATGATCCGTCAAACGGTGTTTCCTCAAAGGACGTGACCCTACTTCCCAACTCCGACGTCTCTGCTCGTCTCTATCTCCCAAAACTCACCAACCCCAACCAAAAGCTCCCTCTCCTCGTCTACTTCCCTGGAGGCGCGTTTTGTGTCTCGTCTCCTTACACAAGCCGATACCACAACTACGTGAGCAAGCTGGTTTCAAGAGCTAACGTTATCGCAGTTTCTGTGAACTACAGGAAAGCTCCTGAGCACCCGATCCCCGCAGCGTATGAAGATTCACTGGGTGCACTGAAATGGGTACTTTCTCATGCCAACAATGGAGGAGGGACTGAACCGTGGTTAACTGAGCATGCAGATTTTGAACGAGTGCTCATGGGTGGGGTAAGTGCCGGTGCCAACATAGTCCATAACTTGGCCATGGCTGCTGGGACCATGGACCATGGGCTAAATATCGCGCTAGTTGGGATTGCTTTGGAGCATCCATATTTTTGGGGTTCGGATCCGATTGGGTCAGAAGCTGTACACCCGGATAGGAAGGCATCGGCTGATTCATTATGGCCATTCATCTGCCCTTCTAATCCGGATAATGATGACCCACGGGTTAACCCGTTGGTGGCGGGTGCACCGAGCCTGACGCAGCTGGGGTGCAAGAGGGTGCTGGTGTGTGTGGCTGAGAAAGACGTGCTGAGGGATAGAGGATGGGTTTACTACGAGGCATTGGGTCGGGTCGGGTGGACGGGTGTGGTGGAGATACTTGAGACCGAAGAAGAAGACCATGGGTTTCACTTGTTTGATCCGGTGTCTGACAAAGCTAACCGTTTGATCCAACGCTTGGCTGCTTTCTTCAACAGAGACATGCCTTCATTCTAGGTAAGATTCGTTCTTGTTCTCTTGTCTGTTACTAAATAAAAATAATAGAATGTGATATCTGGTTAATGTTGAAGATTTTGTGATTTTATTAAATTTTAATTTTAGTTAAATCCTTGCAAATGTTTTTGTTTCTATAATACTATAAATACTTAAATTCTTATTAAGAGGTTATTATTGCTTATATGGAATTTAATTTCTTATTTGGAGGTTATTATTGATTATATGGTATTTGAGCTTACAAGTTTCAGTTATTGCATTTCAAGTCATGTTCCCTTTCATGATTTTAGACGAAGAAGACTACACTACACATAAAAGAAAAAACAATTTTTTTTGTAGTCTTCTTTCTAAGTTCAGGATTAATTAAAAAAATCTTAAATATTGTTCTTTTTTTTTAATCTTATCCCAACTTTAATATCTTCGTTAAGTTTTTTAATCTTATCCCAACTTTAATATCTTCGTTAAGTTTGCCGACGTAGCTTGCCACCTATTCTAGAATCTCTAACTAATAATATACGTCAGCCAAAATTAACACAACTAATAAATATTAATGAAACAACATCGTTGTTAAAAATGAAATCTCTAAATCAGTTTACGCAACTCTTTGTTTTCTATTTGTTCTCTCGATTCTCTCAGCCTTTCGTTTTCAATTTGTTCTCCTGACGCTCCAAAATACCCTCACGTCACAACACATTAATAAAGTGCTGTAATGCAAGAGTAGTTTAGAACGTTGAAAGAACAAATTGAAAATAAAAAGTTTAGGGCATCAAGAGAACAAACAAAAAACGAAAGATTGTGTAAACTGATTTAAGGATTCTATTTTTAATAACAACATCGATTCATTAATCTCTATTAGTTGTATAAATTTTAGTTGACGAGTATTATTGTTAAGATTTCTAAAACTACGTCAATAAATTTAACAAAAACACTAGCATCAAGTTAAAATTAATAAAAAAATTAAAAGTTTTAGTATTTAATTACTACTTTTTTAAATTTGGGCTATAATTACAAAACTGAGCAAAATTTGAAAAAAAATCGTAATTAACCCTAAGTTTCATTTATTGCTAAGTTAAGTCATTTTCTCTATCAAATTAAGGATGACAATGAGTCCGATCATGCTATATCGGGCCCTC
>JAOTAX010000006.1:3415197-3428861 GCA_025629825.1 Erythroxylum guanchezii | reverse complement strand
AAAACCTTAAATTAAGAGTTGAAACCAATCAAGCAAGTTCTACTTATCTTCAGGTCCAATGTTATAATCTCGTTGGATAAGTGTGCTTTTAAAAGGCGTGTTGGTATATAAAGAAGATGAACTTTACTTTTTTTTCTTTATTTTAATAAAATTGGGCTCGTTGCTTTTGCAACTATTGTATGCTCCGAGATGCTGTGATTGGTTACCTAATATTCAAATTAAACGGTTATTAAAAAATTCAATCTATTTAATTGCCTTAATTATAAAAAATTTGAATTGGTTTTAGTTTTTAGTTTTTAAATTTAATTTAATTTATTAATTTTTGTTGTTAAAAACTGAAAAATTTGTCAATATTTATAAATTAATAGATTCTTATAAATTAAAAAAATCAATTAATCTTGATATAATAATCTCTTTTTAATTAAAATTCAAAATTTTCGATAAATAAAAACATTATATTTCAAAATTTTGAATTTATATCGATTAATCTTTTTGAATCTTAAGCCTCTTATCTTACCAGTTTAACTTTCAATCAAGTTTTTAAAAGATTGGTTTTGAGTAATTATTTAAGTAATAGGAGTTTTTTTAGTTAAAATTAAATTAAAAATTCTCCTAATGTCTAAATTTCTTTAAAATTTTATTTTTCAAATTATAATTAAATAATAATAAAAACAAGTCACATGAATATCAGATGTCTATCATTTAAACTATATTCAACCTAACTCTTAATCTTGACTTGAATTAATTATACTGAAGTCAAAACAATAATTTGTTATAACTATTAAATTATCAATTTAAACCAAGTTTAATTAATTTAAATTAAATCTAAAGGTTTAATTTCGGATTAACAACACTTGATTGGCATGATCATATTATATATACTTTATAGTTATTTTTAAAGAAAATATAATATAATAATTTAAAAACTCGAAAAACATAAATAAATATTTTAAAAATTATTTAAATTATTTAAATTAAAAACATATTAGTGTCTTTTATTCTAATCATCCAAAATCAATATAAAGAGCCAAAATGATTTGACTCATAAAAGAGGTAAAGGGTTTTAAATTGTCATTAAATTCTAAAATTTAAATAGAAAATAAGTGACAAAAGTGAATTAAAAAATTTATTTGTTTGAGTTTTAATTTATGTTTTTATTATTAAAATTTTGTTTTCTTGAATTTAATTTATGTTTTTATTTTCTAATTTTCATAATTTAGGAAAATAAAAAATCGATATATATTTTATTTTTTTCTTCTTTGTCATATTCTTATTAATCATAAATTAAATGCATATTATTTAATAATAAATATCAATTATTAATAAAACTTATGGTCAATACAAAGTTATTATTTAGTTTATTTTAACTTATGTAATTAGTTTAATTTTCTAAATATAATCAATTAATAAAATCAATTTATTTCTAAATTTGATATAATATTTAATTATTATCATTATATAATTAAATAATTTTTTCTTAACAAATAAAAAGAAAAAATATGAGTGAAATTAGATGCCCTTTTTTAATTAAATAAAAAACATTGTTTTGAAGCAATTGTTTATTAAATTTTTTAAATAAAAAACAATTGTTTTGAAGCAACACAATTGTTTGGTTCAATTTTTTTATTGTATTTTCAGTTTTTTAAATAAAAAATTTTATTTAATTTTTAATGTCAATATAATTATATATTTATCACTGATATTAATCACATATCAGATAAAATTAAAGATAAATTATTTTGAATTACATAAATGTATTTTAATATGTATTTGTTAACAAATTATTAATAATCTTATTTCAATTTAGTAAAATAAATGATTTTAAAATTAACTTTTTTTATTTAAAAATAATATAATAATTAAATGTATTTTAATTATTAAATAAGCTTTTATTTGAAATTATATATTTTGAAGGTATTTTAAATTTAATTATATTTATTAATACTTATAAAAGTTAATTTATTTAATTTAATTCAAAATTAAATAAAATTATTATTCATAATTTTATTAACTAAATATTGAATATTAAATTAAATTATTCTTATTCTTATTAAAAATTAATATATTAAAAATTAAGTAATACGTATTTAGTTGATATTAAATCAGAAGTAAAAAATAAAAAATCTTTTATATATAATTTTCATTAAAAACAAAAATTAAAAATCATATAAACAGATTTTTTACTAAATTTAAGACAAAAACAAACAAATTAAAATAAAAATAGAAAAACCTTGCCATTAAATACTTTAACTCTCGTGACTCTAAAATTATTGTTACAATCCCGTTTCATTAAATCTTATCCACATATTTATTAATAACTCATATAAATATTTAGATAAATGATAAAAATATACATATAAATATGTAGATAAATGATAAAAGTAGCGTAACAGTATCAGATGAACCGGTTCAACTCCTGCTCCGCAAAATTCAGAGGTACTTGTCCAACCTATTTATGGCAATTGAGTTTTCCCTATCAGAGTAGTTTTTTTATAGGTACTGTGCGACCAACTACATTTATTCGACTTGTGGAAGGAGTAGACAAGAAAACAAAAAAATTGCCGGTGGATTTTTCAATTCTAGGTCTTGGCAATCGACCTTTACGAAAGTTGCCAATTAATTGAACTTTACCCAAAGTCTTATTTAGTTCCACACTCACAAACTCCATTAATTGATTTTCAGTTTCACCTAAAAGTGAAATCAAGAGTCAAATATCTCATTTACTAAGGCTTACTTTTGTCTGAAACACGACATTTTGGCTTCTCCATTTTCTGAACTAAAACCAAGTTCTGAGAGAAAGTGTTAAAATCTGTATCTTTCCAAGTCTGGCTTATGGGATCAGACATAATTCATTAGTATATCTACATCCTACCTACTACAAGAGCCTCATGACTTGCAATGAACCTGTTTGAAAGGTCAGCGGAACTAAAATATTAGCATGGAGGCTTCTGTAATCATCCAAATTCCACTCACATGGCGGTGACAGTAACTACGAATTATTTCATCCTTCACACGCTGTAGTCAACAACCCAACAAACCCCGTGCTCTTGATAATATATATAACCTCCCATTAAATGGAAGAAGTCTCATCTTGCACTAAAATATCCTTTCTTTTCTTCACTTGAGAACAAAATCAACATTCTCTGAATCTGTCTCTGCGCTCTACCAAATGGGTTCAGGCCAGAAAGAAGTAGCTCGTGAGGTTTTCCCGTATCTTAAAGTATACACAGATGGGACCATCGAGAGACTTGCTGGAACTGAAGTTGTTCCAGCAGGTTTGGATCCTGAAACTGATGTTTTGTCTTTAGACACCGTCATCCTACCCGAAACTGGTCTCTCAGCGAGATTGTACCGTCCCAACTCGGCAAAACCTGGTCAAAAGCTCCCACTTGTGATATACTACCACGGTGGAGGCTTTTTCCTATCATCAGCTGCTGATCCCAAGTACCATAATTCACTGAACAAGATTGTTGCTGAGGCTAACATAGTTCTTGCCTCAGTTGACTACAGAATAGCACCAGAGAGTCCACTCCCGGCTGCGTACGAGGACTCGTGGGCTGCACTCGAGTGGGTGGCTTCTCAACCTAAGCAAGGTTGTGGCAACGAGGCATGGCTTAACGACTACGTGGACTTTGGGAGAGTTTTTTTTGCAGGGGACAGTTGTGGTGCTAATATGGCACATCACTTCGCGTTACGACTCCAGGACTCAAAAGTTAGTCAACAGCTGAAGATTCAAGGTATTGCTATGATCCATCCCTACTTCTGGGGAAAAGACGCCATAGGAGTTGAGGTAAGTGATCATTTCAGGAAAACCATGGTGGACGGTTGGTGGAAGTTTGTCTGTCCATCTGATCAAGGGTGCGATGACCCGCTTATTAACCCGTTTACTGATGGATCCCCAAGTCTCGAAGGTCTAGTCTGTAACAGACTAATAGTTATTGTTGCAGAGAGAGACATCTTGAGAGATAGAGGCAAGCTGTATCATGAGAAGTTGGTGAAGAGTAAGTGGCAAGGGACTGCGGAGCTTGTGGAGATAAAAGGAGAAGATCACGTCTTCCACATAATGGATCCTAACTGCGAGAATGCCAAGTTCATGTTCAAGCGTCTGGCTTCTTTTTTCAATCGAGTCTAGGGTAGGGATTGAGTTATTTGACGGTATGTAACAGTCCCAAGCCAGGCATAGGTTTTGGGATGTTATACAATAAGAGAAGGCTGGATGATATAGCTTTACTATTCCTGGTTTGTCTGTACTTTTTATGCAACTTTACCAAGTCCTTCATAATAATTATGTCTACCAACAGAAGAAATCCATAATTGCCTTAGAAGATTGGCTGTGAAAAGAACCATAAAGTAAAGACACCACCTAAGGAAAGAATTCTTCCAACATTGCCATGAGCAGCAACATCGGAGATCGAGAAGTCAACATATGCTTTTGCCTTCCACGATTCACTCGGTAGCGACAGCATAAACCTAAAAAACGTGATCAATTAAGACTTTTGTGGAGGCCAGCCAATTTCACCGACAGAACACAATGCATGTGATCAATACGATAGGAAAGTCGCAAAAGCAAAACCGACCTCGTCTTTTTGAAATAAAATTTGAGATAAAAGTTTAAAATGTTTCCAATATTTTTAAAGAAGACAGCATGTGGCAGCCTCTAGTTGGCTATCTTGGAACTCCAAGCATTTTACTTTCACATGGAAAGAGAATAGGAGAGAAAGAGTCCTCTAAATCTAATCCTTCATAAGATAGAAATATATATAAAATATTCGCCGCGTTTACACGATTTCTAGCAACAAAAGAGCGAGAGCGAGAACAAGAGAACGATACAGTCCAGTAAATGAATCGCATCAAAACCCACAAGTTGGAGAAAAGGGGCACTCTGCAATTAACTGCAGTTTAATCTACAAACTGAGAGAGCAGACGGGAATTAACTCAGAACACGACTGTGTCAAGCATTGTACCTAGAGTTTGAACTATGTTGGATGACATCAAGTCGGAGACGTGCTCTTCAAGATGCTTCTTGGCATCTTGCCTTCCAACATTCGCAATTGCCAATTTCTCAGGTGGCAGTTCATCCTCCTCCTGCACTGCCTTGTTGTACTTAACAGCTAAGTTCAGCATCTCCTGCAGATTTCAAGAAGAACAATATTAATTAACTTGACCACTAAGAAAAAAGACAAAAAAAAGTCATTATACGCCAGACATGGTAAATCTTATAGTGAAAAGAGAGCACAAAAGCATGCGGTATATTTATTCTAGAGTTGAAAAATTCTCTCACCTGAACAGTTTGCTCATTAGTCTTGGAATGAGTATCAAACCGCCTAAGCGTCAATCCATCTGTCCACTTCTTTTTGTGTAGGTTAAGAAGCATCTTTTCTTCAAGTTCGTTCTTCCTGTAATTAATGGCTATTGAGTAATAATGTCTGTTCAATCCATGTATAAGTGCCTGAAATTTTTCAAACAAGCCAAATGAGGTAACTCATAAGGTAAAAGGAGAAAAAAACCAGAGTAAATACAATGAAGCATTTACAGTAAACCCACTTGAATGGATGGTTTATTCAGATGTCCAAGGTTTGAAGTTGTTTGTCGTGGTTCCTGTCCAAGCATCATCGTTTGTGGGTTAATCAAACGAAAGGCATCAATCACCACCTTCCCTTTAACACTCTGAATAGGATCCACCACCACTGCCACAGCTCGTTGATTCAAGGCTTCAAAACTCTGCAAATGACATAGAAAACCATACCTCAGCCAGTTGAGTTGAAAGCAATAACAAGCTAACGATGTAGCATTTCACAACAAATTAATACAGCACATATACTTAGTATTGAGCTTTCCTTAAAACCACACTTCAGCCAGTTGAGTTAATAGCAACAAAGCGCTAGAAATCTTGCAATCTAGCAACAAATTAATACAGGACACATAGTTGTTATTCATTTTTAACTACGTCCAAACAACAAGCATTTGCAAAAAAGTAAAACCACTCCATTTCCAACCAACTTAAAGCTTTTAATGAAACTTATATTAATAAAATTGAGTTTTTCAACCACTAATTACATCAGATTCATAATGACAATCATGAATAAAGAAAGCATTCCTAATATCTCTCATTCTTTCTACTTAAACACATAGGCAAAAACTAAATCTCATAAAAATGCCAATTTTAAGTGCAAGTGGCACAGAATCAAACATATAAAACCACGAAAATTTACAGCTTGATTGCAATTCAAGAAAAAAAAGTAAAAGATGAAGCATAAGCTGTGATGTGAACACTATCAGTACTAAGAAAAGCATACCTGTTGCGTATTTATATCAACGCCAGATAGCCAACACCCAAATCCAGGATGCGAATGGTACCACCCAACAACCATCTCTGGTCTGCAACAACAACAAATGCGATTAGTGAACAACACTTTCTTAATTGATACAAAAGCGGAACAGCACCTGGATCAGTGATAACATTACTTATACTAGATTCCCTAAATGCTTCCAACACATCAGGTTGCATATCAAGATTATTAAATGCATACAATAACAACAACGTAGTCATGGAGAATACCGTCCAGTCTGTTTGAGCATATCAAGCATGTTGGTCTGGAAAACATGATCAACAGCTTCAACACTAACTCCTGTACCACTCTGTGGCATGGCAAACACATCAACTACACGAACAGTGTATTCATCCACAAACTCTCCAAGCATCAAGCCCATAACTTCCATGGGCACTCCAGCTCTTCCTATCATCATTACCCACATCAGAGAAGCAAAAGATGCACACTATAATGAAATTTTTTTTCTTTTACGAAAAGATTCCATTCAATTGCATCATATCTTAATACAAATAGTGGAGCAGTATCAGGAATCACAATCACAAAATTGCTCCAAATTTACTTTAAATCAAACCAAAATCTTCGCACTTGGAAATCCAAACCCTAACAATATCTTTACAAAGCCAAGAAACGGTAAGATGACAAGGAAGTCTATAAAATTCTCACATCCCAATTGATTCAGTAAAAGCCTATTAGCGGTTCCGATTTCCCAAAATCCCAACTACTTTAAAACGAAAAGCAGTGAAACTAGCAAAACACAGATAGTTAAGAACAGTACCGTGTTTGAGCATCTTGAGGAGGGCAAGAGAGGAGATGTAGACCTGCTCCGAGGAATCAAGAGTTGGGGAATCCGGCGGTGGGTGGCCCAACGCCCCTCCGGCACCGGCAAACATCCTCTGAAGTCTCTCCATACCGGACATACCCTTTCGTTCTCTTTCGGCCAAACACAAGATCTCAACTTTTCTTTCGCAGCAAGACAAACGCCCAAGACTAAGAATATGGTCAAAAGTAAGCTGCCGACCTCTTGATATCTGTAAGTGTTTCATCTTCTACATATTTTACCCCAACCCAACCCAACCCAAATTCTTAGGAAACGGCCCATCTACCACACGGCCCATTTCCCACCCAAAACCGTATAAAGGAAGATACGCATATCCTCCGTGGAAAATTCCCAATCCGAACTATATAAACTACTTACGTGATTAAGTGTTAACAGTGTTTCTAATTCTAATTACAATTAGTATTCGCTAATCTCATTTTTATCTGATTACGTTACAAATTATTGTTTCTTCTTCTTCTTCTTCTCCGTAGTAATCGCAAGACTCAAGAGTTACGCGCCACCGCCATTCTCTGAAACAAGAAAGAGAAGACTATCCTTAGACTAAGGCGAAAGAACATCTTTCCTTTGTCTCAGCACTTTTGTTATAATTCCCCCATATTTTTATTTTTTTAAATAATATTTTAAGAAACAATTAGTTATGCTCCGACTTTGTCTTCGTCCCCGACGCTTCTACCGCCTTCCGCTTCCTCGCTCCTTTTCCTCCTCTTCTTCCTCTTCCAAAAGTCCAATTGAGCCCCCGAACAATGTTAGAAATTCCCGTAATGCCCCTCCTCAACCGCCTGTCCTCCACCACAGGCCCCTCGTAGCCACCGCTGTTCCGTCCACGAGCCATATGTCCCGTACGCCTCTTCTCGTTCTGTCCGCTGCACTCGCCTCTGCTGTCGTCGCCTCATATGCGGTCGTGTCTATCGACCGCGAATCCGACCACCATTGCAGTCCTCTCCGCGACGCGATTGATCGGACGGTTTCCAAATCAAACGAATCTGCGAAGAGGATCTTCCACCACTTCAAGCAAACCGGCGTCGCCGCGTCTGTTCTGTGGCAGTCGTTGAGCTCGGTGCTGTCGTCGGCGAACCACGAGGTGAGGGTGGGATTTGAGCTAAAAGTCGCCGCGTTGCTGGCGGATATTGCGGCCGCGAATGCTGGGCGTAGAGCCGCCCTCGTCGGGGCTGGGGGAGGGAAGGTGGTGGATTGGCTGCTGGAGACGGTGGCTGGCGGCGACGGGAGTGGGACCCAGGCCGAGGCCGCGAGAGCGCTGTCTTACTTGATTACGGATCCTAATGTGTCCGCAGATGTTCTCGGGAGGCCCCATGCGGTGCCGTTTCTCTTGCGTTTTATTTTTTCTTGTCAACCTAAGACTAAGGTGATTTGTTTTCTTGTGTAAAACGACTCCTTCCTTTTTGTTGTGATTAATAGGAATAATGTATGCTGCGTCAGTTATCATCGTAGGTTGTGTATTTGTGTGTTTGTGTTGTTTTTTTTTTCATTAATATATTGAATTTCTGTGGGAGCAGCATTCGAGACGTAGTTCATTCGATATTTCTGATTCTTTGAAAGGTAGGAGCATGCTTGTGGATGCAATCATGGATATTGTTACTTCAAGTTGCAACAATTCAGAAAGGAAATATTTTAAGCAGTTGTTACCGGGAAATGCTGCAATGAGAGACATTGCTGCTGCCATTGAAGTCATTAAGGAAGGTGGGCTGCATTTGGATGAGCCGCCTGAAAATGAAGATGACGACGACGGACAGGGTGTGAAGGGTATTGGGATTAAAATTCTTGGAGGTACAACCGCTGTAGGGCTTTCGAGAACTAGTGCCCTTATGGATTTAGAGCACCCTGGTGGTAAAAGTTCAGTCTTGCTTCATAAGCATGATGGTTCGCTAAGACAAGAAAACTTATCTTCTACTGTGGTGCTTCCTGGACTTTGGGATGATCTTCATTGTCAACATGTTGCTGTGCCTTTTGCAGCATGGGCGTTGGCTAATTGGGCAATGACATCTGAAGCCAATAGATGCCACATTCAAGAACTGGATTTTGATGGGCAAGCTGTGATGACTGCTTTGATTGCACCTGAGAGATCTGTGAAATGGCATGGGAGCTTGGTTGCTCAGTTGCTGTTGGAGGATCGTAATCTGTGCTTAAGTGATTCTGTTTCTGATTGGAGTTCCAGTCTTCTTGCAACAATATATCAGGCAAGTAAAAATGAAGATATTCCTTTGGCTCAGGTGGCCTTGTCTCCCTTTTTGCTATCAATTGAGAGAAGTTCCAAATCGCGGGAGGTGGTGATGGAGAAGGGTCTTCACCTGATGAGAGAAACGGCTAAGCTGACAACAAAATACAAGCAGGTGCATGAAGCATTGGCGAGGGCCTTAGAGTTACTTTTGGATGGGGGCATGCATATATCTCTTGAAGAAAGTCAAAGGTGGTCTGCAATTCTACTTCCATGGGTTTGTGGTAAAGTTTCCTCTGACACCATTCAGTTGTCAGCCGCTAAAATCCTTTCTTGCATTCTCAAGGACCATGGCCCAACTTCAGTACCTATTTCTCAAGGATGGTTAGCTATGCTGCTTAATGAAGTTCTAAGTCCCAGCAAGGTTTCATCTGTTAAAGCAGGCAGTCAGCCTAGTAGTGACAAAGCGAAGGTTGTTATGTTTGGCCTCATATTTTATTTAACACGTACTAGCACTGATTTTATGTTCATAACCTGGTTAACTTGGTCATATTTCTTGTCTTTGGGACTCTGTGATGGTAATAATGGTTGTGTCAACTACATTTTTCTGCATCTGTGCTTAGCACTTTGTCATCAACCATGTTTTTTCTTGTGCTTATGGTGTAGCAAACTTTTGCAGCCTCAAATTGATCAGTCCAAGATCGTTTCTGCTACACAAGCAGCTAATCAGCTGGCAAGTGCAGTAGTGAATCTAGCTGGGAAACAACTGGCAGCAACCTCTGATTCTGTTGATACATTTGCACTGGCAGATTTTCTTTCTTTGGAGCCTTTTGCTGGAACATCTAAAAACTTGAAGAAAGATACTATGCCTAAATCTAATGCGGCAGATTCTGCTCTAGCAACCCTTAAGGCATTAAAAACTCTCACTGAACTTTGTGCGGAGGACTCCTCATGTCAAGGAAAAGTAACCGAATTTGGAGTTTTGTGTTTGCTTAGGCGCTTTCTCTTATGCGATGACTATGAGAAACTGGCTGCAATTGAAGCTTACGATGCATCTATAGCCCTTGAGGCACCAGAACGGGTTTCCAATGCTCCTGCTGAATCTTTTCATAACGACAGGAGTGAACCATCAAGTCTTCATGTTCCAAACACAGCTCACTTACGAAGGCATGCTGCTAGACTGTTGACTATTCTGTCAGTCCTTCCCAAAGTTCAGAATGTTATTCGAGCAGACAAAATTTGGTGTAAATGGCTAGATGATTGTGCTAGTGGGAGGATCCCAGGTTGCACTGACCATAAACTACAAAGTTATGCTAGAGCAGTGTTCCTAAATGTTCTCTGCAGTCCACGATCAGGGAAAGACTCTTTAAATAGAAATCCTATTGATGTACGTATGAACAAGAATAGCTATTGTCCTCGATATAGTGACATGATATTTTTGATCAATCCTGGGCAGCTCCACTGGAAGCATTGTGAGACAATAGATAGTGAAAGGGGTCGAAAGGATAATCTTTTATCTGGGGTTGATTCTGTTGATATTGAGGGTCTAACCACAACTTCAAATGTTGGCAATGCGTCTACTTCTGCCAGGGAATCCCAATTTGATTCTGAATCAGGTGTTCCACAACTAGATATTGTCTTTATCCATGGTTTGCGTGGTGGACCTTACAAGACTTGGCGATTAGCCGATGACAAAACTTCAACTAAGTCTGGCTTGGTCGAGAAAATAGATGAGGAAGCTGGGAAGCAAGGAACTTTTTGGCCTGCTGAATGGCTTTCAACTGATTTCCCTGAAGCTCGTTTGTTCACCATCAAGTACAAGGTTTGTTTTGTTGTAGTTTGTTCTTTGTGCAGATCTTAAGTTCTTGTTTTAATTTCTTGTTTGCCATGGGTTTTAATGATTTGAGGTGATCTTTTGTTATTTTTTATTTGATAATCTTCTCAAATCCTGAATGAATTTCTGATGCAGTCGAATCTTACACAATGGTCTGGAGCTAGCCTTCCACTTCAGGTTGGCACTTTCTCTTTGACACCTTACAAGCAACTAGAAGTCTGGTCTTTTTAACTGTACAATTTCTGAGTGTCCCAAGTTTGTTAAGTAATGCCCAACAGCAAATGGCATCATAGAACATCTTTCTAGGAATTTTGTCTTTGCTTCTTTAAGCTAGTGCTTATCTAGTTGATGTTTCTTAATTGCTTTCAATACTTCTTATTGTGATATTTTTTTCCTGAATGTTTGACCATTTCAAATACTAAACATTTATGTTCTTATTGTGCAGGAAGTAAGCGCAAAGATATTGGATAAACTTGTTGCTGCTGGTGTTGGGAATCGGCCTGTTGTGTTTGTAACTCACAGGTAACATTTGTCATGATATGGTGCTATGGTCTGTTATTCATGTACCTTACATCAAATTGTATATGAGCCTCTGTAGCTCTACACTTTGTTCACGTTTTGTTACATCATGGTGTCTAGCAACTGGGATGTTGAGATTGATGATTGGAAAATATTATGCAGAAATGAGGTTGTTTGTAAATGTGCACAAGTTTGGTTGAGAAGATTGCCAGGTCTAAGTAGTTCTTAAGTGGCATTTTTATGAGGCGATGTTAAAGTACCACCTTTGATGCATTGACTGCTGCAGGCCTTAAATTTTTCAGAGCTATTGCCTAGTTAATAGTTGTTTGATAGGTATTCAGTGATACTGGAAACTTGATTTTCAACTTTGATTCTCTTCCTTTCTTTGGCTTGGCTGGTCTTTATATATTTGGATTGAAAAGGGACCCCTTTGAAGTAATATTTGTCTATATCTGCAGCATGGGAGGTCTGGTTGTGAAGCAAATGCTGTACAGAGCGAAGGCGGAGAATATTGATAATCTTGTGAAAAACACAGTTGGAGTTGTAAGCTCATTTTGCAATGCGAAGCATATATATGAACTTTGTCATTGACATTGCAAGTTTTGATTTCTTTGTTGGTTGATGACATTTTGTACTGCCCCCTGATTTTAGGTGTTCTATAGTTGTCCACACTTTGGCAGCAAACTAGCAGATATGCCTTGGCGGATGGGCCTTGTTTTGCGTCCTGCTCCATCAGTTAGTATACAATTTACACTAATATGTCCGTTTTGAATTCATGATATTAGTTGATCTTGTGGATCATGCATTAGTTACTGTTGATAATGTTTTGAATTTACTTTATTAGATCGGGGAGCTGAGAAGTGGTTCTCCAAGGCTTGTGGAGCTGAATGACTTTATTCGCAACCTTCATAGGAAAAGGCTGCTTGAAGTTCTAAGTTTCTGTGAGGTAATATATATGTTTCCAACTAAACCAAATATTTGCAAATAAGTTCCATTCTTATATCACACCAAAAAAGAATTCCAACTCCTATACTCCTCACTCTCTTGCTGACTCCTGTATGTGCTTTATATGAGCCTAATTGGTTGCCTGTTGTTGCATCTTAGACCAAGGTCACTCCACTTGTTGAGGGCTATGGAGGATGGGCCTTCAGGATGGAAATTGTACCCATTGAATCTGCATATCCTGGATATGGTGAACTTGTGGTAAGTGTAATTACTGCAGGGCTTTCTCCATCAAACTCGGATGTACATAGAGATTTGGTGCATGAGTTAAATACTTGATGGCTTGCAGATCGATCTAATCAAATTAATGTTGTGGGATGAGCGTTCTATTCATTTATTATTGGTGCATTTTTATCCTTTTTAACATGTATCTTCATTATTTTGTTGTTAAAATTTTATTACAGGTATTAGATTCAACTGATCATGTAAATTCATGCAAGCCAGTTAGTCGCTCGGATCCATCCTATACGAAGACATTGGAGTTCCTGCAAATGCTGAAGGCCCGTTATTCATGAAAAGATGTTCCATTTTAAATGCTACAGTATCACCAAAAAAAAGGGAGAAAAAGAAAATTCTAAGATGAAAAGTAGAATTAGCTTGGATTTGATGGCCAGGTCCGCATGTATGAATGCATTCTGCAAGACAGCTGGCTGTTAAATCTGCTTGTGTTAGACCTCGACAACAAATAAAATCACCATACACTTCCAGAAGAGGATTAGATTCGCTGATCAGACTACGTCAGCTACAAGACTCTGTTCATTGACCATCTTCATTTTACACTTTAACCAGAGGAATTTGTTGTACAGTACTTACTAATATAGCTTCATTGGGAGCTGTACATAGAAACCCTGTAATATCATTGTCACATTCTCCTTGTCAACTTGTAAATGACCTTTCTTTATATTAGGTTTACACGTTGTACAGATTGAAAGAAAAATTATTGTTTGAAATTCCTGAAGCAATTGA
>JAOTAX010000006.1:3384770-3415097 GCA_025629825.1 Erythroxylum guanchezii | reverse complement strand
GACCTTTCTTTATATTAGGTTTACACGTTGTACAGATTGAAAGAAAAATTATTGTTTGAAATTCCTGAAGCAATTGAAAAGCAATCCCTTTGACATGAAATTATCTGATACCTTTTACTCTATGTTCATCGCATTTGCAATTGTTCAGAGGCTACAATATTGGACCCATCTGAAATAGGAAATTCAGTTTTTGGGCTCTAAATTTGGGTTAGGAAAGTGTACTTTTCGGCCGACAGATAGAAGACCCTCATCAGCCGTCATCTCTTCTAAATATCTCAAGAGCTGGAATGTTATGGAGTGGTTTAGGACTTGGAAGTTGTTATTGCTGTTGCTATGAAGCTTTTCTACTTGACGTCATCCATATCGCCGTATGCGGCGGTGGCACCACCATTGGAATCTTTTATACAGTTTTCCCTGTTTCCATCACAATGTCTGAAGCTCGGGAGGAGCCTGACTCTGAACGGAAACGTTGCAAGAACAAGATATGCTCCGGGGCCGCGTGTAACATGTTGCATTAATCCCGAAACAACAACGACGAATTCGACGACGACAATAACGACAACTAGTGTGGGACCTCCAGTTGTTAAGAAGAGAAGAAGGTATAGGAAAGCTTATCCAGGAGAGAGCAAGGGCATCACTGAAGAGATGAGATTTGTGGCCATGAGGCTTCGTAACATTAATGGAAAGTATACTTACAGTAAGACCACTGTTAATTCTGACGATGGTTCCCTTGATTCTGAGGACGAGAGCGTGAAACAAGAACAAGATGTTGTCGAAGAAGAACGAGTCGAAGACAGAAATAGTGACAAGGCGAGTTGGTTGCCCAGTATGGAAGGCTTCGTCAAGTATATGGTTGACAGCAAACTGGTCTTTGACACTGTCGAACGTATTATTGATAAGTCCGATGATGTTTCTTGTGAGTTTTTAATGTGCTTTCTACTTTTCCCAAGTGTTCCTTTTCTTTCTCGTTTATCTTCCACTGGCTTGGTCAATCCTGTTAAACTTGTATGTGCTTGTGTTTTTGGGTTAGATTGTCTCTAATCTTCTTCCATCTTTGAGCTTTCTTCATGAAGAATAATCTTACTTGGGTATTTTCTTTTCCTCTAATCAGGCTTTGATTCACTATTTGATTTTTATGAGCTAATGGGTAAATTCGTTTGTGTGGTGAATGTTCCTCGGCATGAAGTGATTTCGTGGTGATGCAATGTTTGCTTGTGTCCAATGTGCAGATGCATATTTTAGAAATAATGGCTTGGAAAGATCAAAGAGCCTTGCAAAAGATTTAGACTGGTTTAGCCAAAAGGATGTTGCAATACCTCAACCCAGTGCTCCAGGAGTTTCCTATGCCGAGTATTTGGTTGAGCTTGCAGAGAAGAGTGCCCCGTTGTTTCTCTGTCATTTCTACAACATATACTTCTCGCATGTAGCTGGTGGTCAAGTTATAACAAGACAAGTATGCTCTGTGCTCACCGAGGCTGCTGAGCATCCTTTTGACTCACAGACTTGATTGAATATAGTTGTGCAATTGTATTTTGACTTGCTGCCAAAATCAGGCCTTTAATATGATCAACAACATTCTATTTGCCTATCTATTTTATGAATGGTTCCGTAATTCCATGTCCTATTTTTGCTGTTGCCATCACCTAATGTTTGGTTGAAACATGATATTGTTTTTTCTTTCCAAAACACTTGGTATGTAAAATTGTTAACTTCGGAATTAGATTGACCAAATGACCTCTTACTTTATTGTTTACAGGTTTCTGACAAGCTTTTTGAAGGAAGAGATCTGGAGTTCCATAGATGGGATGGTGATGCCCAAGAAATGTTGAAGAGTGTGCGTGAGAAGCTCAACATGCTTGGCGAGGTTAGTTACGTGAAATTTCTGTTTGTATGTGAATTGATAGTATCAATTTGGTGGTTATGACACCAAATTTTGCAGCACTGGTCTAGAGATGTGAAAAACAGATGCTTAAAGGAAGCAACAAAGTCATTTAGGTACTTGGGGCAGATTGTCAGGTTGATCATCTTGTGAAGCCTATTTGTGAGAGCTTGAACCTGGTAATGCTTCAATATCTTTCATCTTTCATTTACCCTTATGCTTTATGATGAAGTGTTGATTCTCCTAATGTTCTGATACTATAGCTACCTACAAAAATCTTTTACAAAAAGAGATTTATGTCCACTCCAAGTCCGCTATAAGTTTTAAGAAAAGCAGTAAGCTCACGCAGTATGGTTTGTAGAACATTGTTGGATCTGCAATGTGCTAAGGGTGAAATCTAGGATTTGAAGGCTTTGTTTCTCTTTGATTTACTGCAGGTAATGTCAATGGCTGCTCTCCTTATCTCTGTCCAAACTCTACATATTTCTAATGCATTGAAATCGGAAACTTACTGATCATTGAGTTAAACGAGATCCTCTTCTCTGGGCATAAATTCAAGTACTCGGTTGTTCGTCATTTCAAGTTTTGATCTAAACACTGTTTTAAGTTTCGTGCTGAAGCTCTTGTTTCAGATTCACAGAATAGCAGTCCCACCTAAGCTTCCTGTCTCTCAATCATATCCAAGGCTTTTTCTTTCAGACCTTGGTCTACTTTCTATCTCAACTCTCAAGATGGTACAGATCGCCAATTCATCTATGATGCTGCATGTGGATTGATAACGTTAATTTCCTGCAAGAGACCTCCAAAAGTTGTGGAGGGTTAGCTTTGATAAGAACTTAATCTTTATGAAGTGTCAATGGTGTTCTTTTCTTTCTCTTGTAAATATTGCATGTCACAAGTTGATCAATTCCTCGGCAGAGCCAACCTCAAGTATAGCTTCAAGTATACTGACAATAACAAATTTATATATTAAATTATTAAAATATCATATTCTATACAGTGTAGTCATGTTATTTTTCGTCCAACATTATTCATGTTCCTAAACCTAGTTGAATACATTCGAGTTATTATAAATCAACACTTCACTGAAACTCCACACAAGTTGATGTAGATCAGCTCTATCTTTTTGAGGTGAAAATCCATATGATCTATATTCCATTAACAAATAAGATTCTAACGTGAAACACATTTTTCATTTATATCTCCTTACACTTTTTGTAGGATAAGACTACGTACTATTGAACTTCTTTATATGTCGCATATAAGTGAGACTCTTGTTAAGGGTGGTTGTATTTTCTTACACATTCTATATAATTTCTATTTTGAATTTTTATCTTTTGAACTTTTTGATAACTTCTCATATAGTTTCCCATATATAGGGTTGATATTTCTTGAGTTGAATAGGCTTTTGCTCTTAAGAACTCAGTCTAATTTAGTCCTATTGAAAACGATATTTTTTATTCAGTAACTAAATAATGTTAATTCAATTTGAACAAAACACCATCGATTTAGACATTAATTGTCAACTAAACTCATTCTTAATTATTGCACAATATATGTATATAAATAATTGTTAGTAACAGTTTTTGTAGAATGTAGGTTCTTACCTAAGCATTAGAGTACCCTGGAGGCAGAAGAAGGTCCTCTTTAATTAATACAAACCTTTTATTCAGCATGGCAGTTCCAGAAATGAAAATTCTGAAACTCTTTCTTCTTTAACAAGAATTTTCATTTTGTATTCCAATTATAGATTCATGATTATGTCCAACATCTGGATTAACTTTCAAATTCCAGGATTCATTGAAGGCTCCTAAGAAATATTATCTATATGATCTGTGAAGTTTATATTTCCTCCATATGTATAAAGGAAATAAGCATTTACGGAACTGCCAAATTTCTGAAGATCAGAAATTTGGAACAATCGAGTAATACTTCAGGGTATTGAACAATAGGAACTTCCCTACGTCCGTTACCCGATAACCTGAAACATTTGATAGGTACCTGATAAGAATTAAAAATCATTGCTATCTTGGTTTCATCTCATTTTATTTGATTATAAATTCATTTTCAGGGAAGAATGTGCCTGCATCCCATTTTGATACTCGCAAAGATCAGGAATGGTGAAATTTTTGGATCTAAAGAAAGAAGGATCAATGTTTCTGCAATTGTGAAAGTATTGCAAAAAATATACAATCTTGACTGGGTCAGTAGTGCTTCCAAGAATGAGCTCTGCTGGATTCAAATGGGTGCTTAACCAGTACTTGCTTCAATGATGTCCCGTTCAAATATATTGATTTTCTCTTTCATTAGAGCTCCTCAAACATTAACAATGGCTTCATCAGAACAATGAAACTTCTGATCCAATTAGGTTGTAACAGAATCCAAAGGCAGCTTGTTCTTTTACCACAAATTTCCTGTATGTGATGAGTATCTATAACCAATAATCGTAGGGATTGTTGCTGCATCTCAAGAGCCTGTTGTTCATTATAGGTGACGATCTTGCAGTTCAGATCTTGTGGCGCTTCAGAAACTAAAAGAAGTGCTGGACTTCATAGAGCTAACTAGCCGCCAAGTTAAGATTCACAGATCGCCTTTGCTTTGCATATTCAAAACCCATATGGAAGCTTTTGAATCAGTTACTTATTCCCATAAGCTTTGATTAACTTCATTGTTCACGTGGATGCTCACTTTTCATAGCTACAGGAACAGAGATTCAGAGCAAATGATCTGTCTTGTTCTTCATATTTTAGGACGTCACGTAACTGAATCCTTACTGTTGAATTTCCTTGACACCGAACTACGAACTACTGACTCCAAGTAGTTGCATTTACCTCTCTCGTTTATCACCGGCAATCTGCTCAGAGTTGCAAATTGCATTAACAGGAACGAACTCCGCTGAATCCAACCAAGCCGGCAAGAGATATAAAATGATCCATCTCAGAAGTGATCCTCAGTATTATTTTTCTCATTTTCCTTTCCTTTAAGAATAGGAAAAATCTACCAATTTTCTTATGCTATTTCTTAGAATAAATTGCTACACACACGAAAAAGAAAAAAGGGTTACTAAGATCATCTGTTTTCTCATTTTATTGTATTCCACAATCTGGCAACAGATCAGTGAATTGATTAGATTCCGTACAATGTATACAAATTGGATCATTTACCAAGACGGAAGTCCTTTTTTCTTCTACATTTTCCTTTTGAATATACACAAAAATGGAATAGAGTGCCGCCAGGAAACCGATATGAAAAATGACAATCATCTCCTGAACAACTTTTCTTCCATTTTTTATTGGCCCTTTTATCTCCCTATTCTTCCTACATCATATTACATACCTAAGACAAATTCCAATAATAAGATCAGTGTATGACTGAGCCGTTGCTTGCTACAAAGGCCGATTATTCTGTTTGTCTAATAACAAATTGGTCAACTATTTTAACGGTTTTCAGCGGGTCCTGCTGAGGGGACGATGCACACCATTTGCTAGGAAAACTTCGACGGTTGCTCAACTGCTGTGGTCCTTTTTGCTCCGCATCCCAATCTGAATCCAGTTTCCATTCTTTTGGAACCTGTTTGTCATATCAAATTACCAACATGTAGACAGAAGTTACAGGCAACAACATGTATATTAGCTACCATTAATGACTGATTTCTGATAAAAGGACATACGGGGGAGATTTTAGTAAAACAATCTACCATATAAGGCGAGAAGTTCATTAACACATAAGCAGGACCAACGTGGAAACTTCTTCAAACTTTTATGAAGCATATAGATCAAGGGTAGTTTGTCAGATATTAACATATTCCTGCTTGTGGACATGCCAAGCATTTTTAACACAAAATATACCGTTAAAATAGAAAGAAGCAATAATTATAAGATCCTTGTGCACTAAAAGAGAAGAAAATTGGGCATCATTACGTTAATTCCAGTTGAGGCATAAAACAGCATGAAAACCGCAGCTAATAACACCAAGTCATAAATATTTTAAGTAGAGAACAGTATTGCAACATCACTAAACCATCACCAACGTATTGCACTTCATAATACTGGCCTCATTAAATATATAAATCAATGTAGATAGCCTACAAGAAGTACTTGCTTTTGATTTAATAACATGATAATATTTCTACTTATTTTTTTGAAAAGTTAATATTTCTGCGTCTTGTATCAACTAAAACAGGGAATAAAAGATGAGATGGAAACATAGAGCGTGGCTTCTTACCTTATCAACTGCAAGTGTGAAAACTTCAAGATCCCCATCCTTGGTGATGTGAAATCGCGTAAATGCTTTGTAATTAGCAATTCGGAGGGAGGAGAAGGCCTCGTCAAAGTGTAAATGAAGCCAATTAATGCAAATGTAGAGGTAACTTCCAAAAATGAGAGAAACAACAGGAGTTGAGAGAACCCAGAAGTAGAGGAACACAGAAGCGTAATAAATGATAGCACCCCCTCGTGATAGGGACTTCAATCCATTCTTGCAGATATTGCTCCGTGTGACAGCCATGACCTGACAATCTCTGGTGAGTATAAAACATTATCCAAGTGGTAACACTACAAATCTACAACATAGATGAATGTCCTACCTCAGGAACATCGAATGCAGACATAAGATACTTGATGCACGCTGGATAAAGGCCAAATGTCCACTTCTCTATACGAGCTCGAAGGCCAGTGGGATCTGGAAAATGCTCGCTTTCCACAGTTCGGTACCACTGGTATAATGTGTGATAACCTGGAAGAGGTCATCAACAAACATCACATAATCAATAACCACAACTAAATTTTGGACCACTATAGAATCTTCACTCTTGAAGTAGAAACTATACAAGGGGTGAAAGATATGGTCTTCTAAATTGAGAGATAAGATGACAAATACACCACATAACTCATTAAGTACTCACACAACAATCTCTTTCATCACATTCATGACCATTTTAGACAGAAGCAACTGAAATTAAATGTTCATGAATAGAAAGGTCCATAAATACAAAAAGAAAAAGGGAGAATCTTGCCTGAAGTTGCAATTAGCTTATGCCTGATACATGTTTCAACACCCACTTCTAAGAGCAGCATAAGAATCAAAGCTGCTGCCAGATGTGATAACACATGAAGAATTCCAATAATGGCTCGTTTCCTCCGAGATGTTTTGGAAGGGACAAAAGCAATTGCCGCTGCTAGCAATACTAGAGCACCTGCTAAAGACACATAAGACTCCCCCAGCACATGCAAAAAAGAATTCCAGATTGTGACAAAGAAACTTGTCAAGTGACTGGAAAATGTATCAGCTTGCAAGATGTGGTCGAGCTTGCACTGGAAATTAAAAGGGAAAATAAGTCAATTCTGATATACTTTCTGACAGAAGTATATGCTTCAAACCTTGTAGAGTATGACTGAAAAGCAACAAATAGCATCATATCTAAAGTTTTAGGAAGTGCAAGCAAGTTCACGAAAAAAAGTTAACAAATAGGAAAGACTCATTTTCTCACTACTGACCCATATAGTCAAGTTTGTGGTATTAAAGAATCGCTGAAGAGACTCACCTGTGGGAACATTGAGAAGCTTAACACAAAGTAAATAATGCCTCCAATGAAATCAAATTGCCAGTTCTTCTTTCTAAACTTTAAAATGTTTCCTAGTGCAATCTGCGTCAAATTACTAAGAAGCTAAGGAACCAAGAAATGGAAGGGGAAAAAAAAAGGAATACATCATAAAGAATAAAAAACCCTAAATCATCATAAGAGAATCACCCTGGTTGAATCTTCAATAGAAGGATAAGCAGCCTTGGTCTCATAGGTGGTATCGTGGTATTTATTGAAATTACTGAAGACATGGGTGGGATGTAAAAATGCACCACCGCAGCCATTGACAAGTAGATGTTGCACATAAACTGCTCCATCGGATGGAACATATGAATGGCGCATGTAATGATGCAAGTCTCCAGCCACCCGAAGCTTACACCTTCCTTTCAAATAGTCACATATAAGGTGAGAGACATTCTTTCCAGAAACATCATTCCAGTACCAATCAAGAAGCCAATTAGGTTCATGCGTAATGATGATGACAGAATCATTCTCCCCAACCTGAATCATCAACGGTGAAGTGAGGATCTTTTTATTCATTACTAGCATATGTAAAGACGTGATAACAAGCCACAGAAGTTAGCCTAGAAGCGGCCAATAACCAAGATATCAATAAATCTCAAAGACCAGAAACATATCATAACAGGAATCAAATACTCGTGTTGCAGAATGAAATAACTCCCTATCAAAGAATTTCAAAATATAAACTCTCTAACAGTCATTGTGAAGGTCCAATGCATGGAAATATGAAAGGTATCAGAAAGGTGTTGTATCTTCTTCAGCAGATTCAGTCCCAGAATCAATGAAAATAACAAAAAAATTGAAAAAAAGTACCTTCTCTTTTATTAATTCTGCAAAAAACTTGAACTGGTACACATCGATGTCATTATGAAGTGCTAAATCAAGACCAAAGACCCACCATCGTTTGGGGAGTTGCAAGGCAAAATAACTCTTCTTCTGAGGCATGAACCAACCGCCCAACCAGCTCTTGTGACAGATATGCCTCATGAAAGTATGAAGCCCATCAAACCAATCTGCAAAACCCAAAACAGAATGACTTGAAATAAACTAGAATGAACATCATTCCATCATAAGAAACCAGGCCCGGGTAAGGAAACATGTATTGGTGGCTAGGTTAAAGAAACCACGTCAGCAATATGCACTCAAACAAATCTTCTATGAACTCTTCTTGCCCAGGAAAGATCAAACTTTAAAAACCCAAATGGAAACCAACCATGATTTCCAGGAATGACAAAACACTGAGGTCCATCATACTGCTTCAGTTCAGACACTCCATGGGGTAGCTCAGGCTTCTGAGCAGCTATATGCTCTGGCATATGCCATGGTGGGGGCTGCAGAGCATATTCAAACGGACGAAACAGGCGCTTCTCATATGTGAATGCTGATGGATTAGGATATCTACACCAGAAACATGACCATCCATCAGAAAAGGGTTATATTCATGAAGCACGATATTAATAAAAACCTTTAGAAGTATACATGAATGCTCACACAAACATAGACAGCAAACTTGTTACAACTATCCATCAGAAAGGGTTTATATTTATGAAGCACGAGATTAATAAAAACCTTTAGAAGTATACATGAATGCTCACGCACACATAGACACCAACTTTTTATAACTATCTTCTGGTGCACATGAATGCCAACAAGCAATTCCTGTACCAATATTAACCTGTTTATTCTTTCAGGAAGAAACCAAGCCATGGTTAAGAAAAAGGATTACCAAATGTGAAGTAAGTTTTCCAAAAAGCATCATTGTGTTATAAGATAAAATTACATCTCCATATCCCTTATTTTATGGTCTAAACCAGAGAATTAACAAAACCTTTCAAAAGCAAGTGTTGAATAATGGCATTCAAGCACTGTACATGCTGAATCATTTTAGGGCCAAAAACTGTCAGACAAAAATATGAAAAGTTTAACTTGCAAATAAACCAATAAAATCTGCAACAAACAATCATATCATTATATGCAAGAAACACCATAAGCTTACGCAAGATCCCCTCCTATGAGAAGAAAATTTCCGCGTGGCAAAGAAAGCACAGAATCACCACTTGTGAGACAAATGGAAGGCTGTGCAAGTAACCGTGCAACAGTATAAGATGAATTTCCCCCATCACCAGTATCAGCCATGAAGTCAAACCAGATATCTTCCTTTTCACTAAAATGATCATATATTGTATCTCCTTCAGCCCCATCTTGCACGTTGTTCATTGCTGCCTGATGAAACACAAGTGAGGAGATAGATGTCACCAAGTATGATCAATCTTTAACAAAAAATGCAAAAGGAACAATATGACTAGAATCAGCCATTAATTTGAGCTTCACCAGTCATCTTAGCATAAAGATTATAAAGGATACCAGTTAAAAATGGCATGTGAAATTATAATATTATTTTCTAATGACATTTTCAGAACTTTGAAGAAAAGATATGTTTATTGTCAAGTAACACATTTCCACTCTATTAGTGACAACCAAAACCTTGCCCACTAGTAACACCAAACTTGTAGCTATGACAGAAATTTCCAAGAACATCGCTTCGCCAGGAAATTATGTCATATGGCTGAATTGAATTACTCGCATGAAGAGAAACGGGGCAAAACATATCTGAAGAATTAAAACAGACAAACACAACACATGAACTGATATCGGACAGCAGTATCACTACCTGCATCATGCGCATGTCAAAGCGGCCGACAAATACTGTAACTGATACCAAGAGGTCAAATACTGTCTTGAACAGATCAGCAGAAGTTCTGCAACATATAGACATTGACAAATCAGGAAAGCTAATAGAAAAGCACCCAAAAATGACATTAGTGACAAAACCAAGGAAAGTAAGGCAACAAGCATATACCCTGAATACCATGGAACCATGTCCAGGAAATCAGGCTTCATCTGCTTCTTCTTCAATTCCTCATACTCTTGAACTGACAAAGGGTGAGTAAGAGCCCACCTATACATTTTCCCAGAACTGAATGAATTGGAAGGGAAGCTAAATACAGTAAGAGTGACAGAAGCAAGAGCAAGCATAACTTAACACATAACCAAATGACACCCAGAAAGTAGGTATAATTCAATCATCACCCATGTAGTGAAATATGCACAACGGACTGCCAGAATCATGTTTTATTTATATCCCTGACAGAATAGTTATCTAATGGTGAATTCAAGAAAAAGGAGAACAAAACAACCTTCCCCTGTTATCAAGGAAGAAGATTTTTAAAGCAAAATGAAAATACCACCCATCTCCTAGTACAACATTTTTAGAACTTGTGAGGCTAGAATACAAAAAGGACAAGAAGAAGAACCTTAACCAATCAGTTGTCATTGAGAATCCTTTAGTGAAAAGGGTGAAAGAATAATAACACATGAAAATGATATCAACCACCACTTACCCAGTTGACCTTTCCACTACATAGTTGGCAATGTAAAGGCCAATAAATGTTGCCCACAATGAGTATATTGGAGAAATTTCATCAGATGACCCAACACATTCACTTCCTTGGCAACCTAACTGCAAGTAGTTGAAGAAAACATGAGAGGGATTTGCAGTGAACAAAACCTACCACCTCAATATGTTTAGAGCGTTGAATAAGATGATACAAATCCTTGGAACTTATAGCTTTACCTCCCCATAAATAACCCATTTGGACAAAAGCGGATAGTCACTTGCTGATCCAACTGGAGCAAACCAAGATGAGCAGACCTGGTCCTTTAACTCATTCATGCGAAGAAACCTTGCAATCCATGTATTTCCCTCACCATTCTTCCTCAAAGGAAACCAACCAGTGTTTCTTCTTTTGGGCAGCTTATGTCTTGTGATAGCAAGATTACCACAGTGGCTATAGAACACACAGCAGGCTACACTAAGGACCTAATCCAAAGATAATGGACTCAAGTTACGAATAAGAATATACAGTAGAAGCAAAACCACTTAACCTGACATGCTGGAAGCACCAAATGTGGCTTAGAACACTTACAGCACAATTTTGCAGAATGGTCAAGATCTCTGGCCTTCTTCCAGCAACACGGGAAACAATACCAATGTACCACAGGCCATAAAAAATGATGTGGAAGACAAGAAGAAACAAAATTGATGACACATAAATTGTGAAGAACAGGGACAAATTCATCCTCAAATCTACTCCCATAGACTGAAAACTAGGAAGATGATATAAAGCGGCAACAAATATCCAAACAATATACCTGCACTGACAATGTGGAAGCAATGAACACCTCAAGGTCCAAATAAAAACATCAGCCATGTAGTAAAAACCTGATAATTTCACTAAATACAAACTTACCAGCGACTGAAATTAGAGTAGCTGGGTTTTAACTTCTTCCCTAAGAATGGCGAAGAAAAGAAATAAAAGAAACCAAGCAGACAAGCATACATAGACCACCATTTAACATTCTTGTCCAGTTTGTCTACAAGGGTATGCATATTATCCGAAGAGATAAAGAATAAGCAACCAACAGCCACCGCAATAATGGCATGGCGCGAATGCTCGTGAGGATATGGACTCGTATATGTCAAGATAGTCCTCACTCTCTCAATTTTGAATGCATCTAACAAATCAGAGCCCATTGCGCAATTAACTCTCTCAACACAAGTAACTCGAGAGTTTCCTCAAATTTTATACAGCAAACCACAGCACTCCGCAAGCCCCAAACTGCGGCAATGACAAGTTCCAGGATTCAGAACAAGCAACCAAAGCAGCAATAAAATAAAAATATCAAGCAAAGCGAAATGTTAACGTAAGAATAGAAATAGACATGATTATAATAAAATTCAATGCGCGCACCGAAACTGAACAAACTACCACAAGCTAAAGCAATTCCGATACATACGCACATACATATCAGGTGGTTAACCAGTTGAATGTACCAATTTCACGACATCCAAACAGAGCACTAGGGTTTACACTAGAACAACTCAAGTCTCAAAACGCAACGAACAACAAAACAAAACCGAAACAAAGCACTCACAAATTTCGAACACAATATAAACATATCAGAGAGAGAGAGAGAGGGAAGATTACCTGAGAGAAATGAAGGCGGAGGATAGGGAGAGAAGAGAAGAGCATTAAGCAATAAGCATGCATGCGTTGAAGTAAGAAAAAATTAATAATTAATTGAAAAACGTTTTATCATAGACCGATTTGGCGTCTCACAAAGTCACAACGTGATTTCAAATTCTGCAAGAACACGATAAACCGGTCTGGAGAGGAGCATATTCTCCTCCATTCTTCTATCCTTAATTTTCCAGTTAACTGTTTTTATTTTTTCATATATAAATAACTTTATTAATTTCCTGACTTCTCTATTTCATTAAACACATTATGTAAGTATTAGAGTAAAACAGTTTTTAATAAAAAAATTATCAATAATTATTTATAAAATTTCTATTAAAATAATTTGGGATATCTTTAATAAAAAAAGATGCTTTTGAGGGCATACTCTTCGATTATGATAAGAATGAAAATCATTCCATTTTTCACTATATTAATTATAAATTATATTACTGTTTTTTTCAAGTGAACTAAATATGCCTGAGTCTAATTAAATATATTTTTAAAAATTAAAAAATAATATCATTATTATTTTATTTAAAACTTTCGAGTTTTATATTGCTAGAAATTTAAAATTGAAAAAAGGATTCATTCAACTCAAAATTTCAAAGTGAGCTGAGCTTATTCCGGTTCTGACGCTTGGTTTGATTATTGCTCCAAGGTCAAAATCATACAACTCAACAACTCCTTTGCATTATCTTCGAAGTGCAGTACAATAATCTTATGAAACGTGCCGTGCTGGTTTCGGATGACTGACCCTTGGGTCGGGACATTTGTGTGACTCATTCTCGATGTGATCGGGTCGGGCTGGCAGTTTGATTCGACCCGAAACTGATATCTCGACCGTTTGTTTCTAGTGGGCTTCAACAAGGTCCAAAGAACACTTACTATACAAATATTTCTTGAACTTTGCGACCCATGTAGCAATGAAGCATACATAAGATTCACATCTTGGAAGGGCCTGGTCAATCATTGACCCTCGTTGACAAAAATCAATTCAATTTATCCATCAATTTTCGATAATTTTTTACTTAATAATGTAAGGTTTATTCTTTATTAAACAGATATTGGATTTATAAATTACAATTAGATATACGGTTTGGTACAGGTAGCTTGAACACATATGAGTATGGATAGCGATGAGCCAGCCCTCGCCAACTTTTTAAAAATTAAAAGGGTTAATTATATAAAAAGTTCAATTTTTCGTCAATTTTTTAATTATATCCTGAACTTAAAAAAGGAGCAATAAAATGTCCAAATTTTCAATTCTAACTCGAACTTCAAAAAGTAGCAATAAAATGCTCAAATTTTTAATTTTTTTCAATTCTAACTCGAAGTTAGTGTTTCTGTTAAGTTTAAAAATGATCTAAATCAGATTATGCAGCCCCAACGATCTTACTGATTCAGTACGTTGTAATGTGAGAGTAGTTGAGGGTATTAAAAGAACAAACAAAAACAAATGACTAAAGGCATCAAGAGAACAACAGATAATTTCGGGTTATAATTGAAGAAAATTGAAAGTTTGAACATTTTATTGCCACATTTTAAAATTTGAGTTAGAATTGAAAAATTGAAAGTTTGGGCATTTTATTGCTACTTTTTTAAGTTCGAGCTATAATTGAAAGTTTGACAAAAGTTTGGGCTTTTTTTGGCCATTAAATTGAATTAAAAACATAGAACAATTTATTTTTTTAATTGGATCTGGGTCCAGACTGTCGAGGCCCAGGTTTACCCAGGCTCAACTCTTTTAATAAAACGATGTTATTTTGCTTAGAATAATTGAGTCTTGAGTCAGTCTGAGCTTAGACCTAGCCCATGAGAATCTGCCCATTGAAAACAACTAAATTTAAGCTCATAAGCCAAAAATTATCATCCCTTATATGAGCCTTATTAAATAAAAGAATGAAAGAATTTGTTAAAATATAATTTATAATTTTATGATTTACCAATGTAAAATTAAATTTAAGGTGTTAAATGAATTTTTGTTAAAATTTAAAGGAATAAATTAGTTTTTCTTATTTTTTAGGTGGACAATGGTCCCTTAAAATAACAAAAAAGAAATAACCTTAATTATAAGCACAAAGTTGAGTTTCTAATGTTACGTTGGAATATTAAGTCACGCAATATTGATCAATTAGGTTGTCCCATAAGATTAAAAACTTCTTTCCTAACGATTATAAGTGATTCAAATTCATTTTTCACTAAAATAAATTTATCTTTGCTTTACATGATTGAACCTTTATGTGGATTAATTTTTAATGATTTTAGATAGTCTCATCACATTATGAAATAAATATAATTAAATTGAAGTCTCACATTTAAGCTTTAATGGTCATACAGGTCCTACCCACTCATTACTCATATACGGAGCTAGGAAGACAAGCAAATGTATTTGATATCGCATCGAAAAGATTCCTTGAAATGGATTCCTTGACCACTTTGATAAAACAAGGCTGTCATGACATTTTATCTCTTCCCGACCAAGTTTGATGGTTGCTGGTTCCCATCATAACAGTGGGTGCTCCATTTTCTGAGGTCCATAACATGAGCTGAGTGGCCGTAAATGTAATGAACTTTTCCCCAACTCGAGGAGCCAACCACGCAACTAGGTAAGCCAGCCACCATCTTTAGTTTGGTTTCTCCATCAAATTCAACTCTCTGATGTTGATTGTGGAATGGAAGAGACAGACAGGAAAAGGGAAGCAAGCTAAGACACGGAACGTGTGAGGGAAGACGAAGAAGTAAAACAATTCTGATGGAACTACGCATTTTCGGACCAAATGGAGGAGTTGCAGAGGCAGGTCATACCGAAACAGAAAATCATGGGACCCTAGTGGATTTGTGCGGGTCTCAAAGGTTGCCCATCTTTCTTTCAGTGGTAAAGCTTTTAGATGTTAGTGCGGCACTTAGTCACGATCACTAGCACTTTTAGTAATCCACCAAGATCATCAATTATTGCAAGTGCCAAATCTTCATTGAATACTCTAATCAACGTTATTAATTTCCTATGTTTTGCATAAAAATAGAATGCGTTCGTCCTGTGTTCTCTAGGCTTGGTCCTTGCTTATCTTAATATATTAATTTAAGGTACTAAGACATTCGATTAATGTGGTCAAGACCTAGATATGAATCTTCACTTTTTTCTTTCAACTTGACTTGATAAGACCTCGTAGATTTCCTCTCTTCTTCTTCTGAATATCAGTATTACTTTTTTTTATTGATGATTTTATTTTGATCTTTTGCTGCAGTAACTTTCCAGTAGATGCCAGCTTGATTTTTCTATGCAGTAAGACTTCTGTACAGGACTTGTGCATGTTGTCCTAACTTTTTATATAAACTGAAAGCACCCCAACTTTTCATGTTCAAATTGTTTCTTTCTGAAAATCATACAAGGGAAATTTTGTGACAGTTAATTCGTATTAAGTTTAAATTTGATTGGGCTTATATCAGTAGAGTTTTTATTAGCAGAGGCTTTTTTAAATGTAGATCTTTTATGAGAAGAACTTTTATAAGAAGTCAGTTGACTGTTTTGACTGTTTGACTGTCATTTAAAAAAAATTCTTTTGAAAGAACTTCATGCAGTAGACTGTTTGATAACATAAAAATAAAAAGTACTTTTAATTTTAATTATATTTTATTTTGTAATAAAAGTTATTTATGCATATAAATATTATTTAAAGTATATTAAACAATATGCAAAGGGCAATTTATTAATTATTATATAATTTTAAACTATATGAAACATAAATGAAAATATATCTAACCAAATTTTTTTATATGGATTATAACAACAGTAAAACTAATATAAAAAATAAATATTAAAACATATAAAAAAACCAAATAATATTACATAATCGTGAGGATGAGTTTGTGGGTATTGTGAGAATTATGTGTATTGTGAGAATTATGTGTAAACATAAGGACAAAAAGGACTAAAAAATAGGCACATTAATTGTTCTAAAAAATCTATCGAAAAAGTCATTTGAGAGGTTTTTTTAAGAAGTTCCAAATTTGAGTTTATTAAAAAACTGTATTTTGGCTGTCAAAAAAGCCATATCTATTAAAGAAGTGCTTTTTATTTTACAGCCAAACACCCGTTTTTTTAAAAAGACTTTTGTGGTGGAAAATTAAAAAGTATGTATTGACCTTCCACAAAGTCCATCCAAACAGATACTAAATATGTTAAATTATCACAATAATTAAGAGTGACTATAATTCAATTGAAGGTGAATCCTTTTTTCTTACATATGAGTCGTTATATTCTAAATATAAAAAGCCCTAAATTTTAATATTGTGAAACTATTAGATCATAAATTACAAAGTTATAAATATTTTCATATTTTCATTTAATTGCCTATTTTTAAAAAATCATTTAAATATTCAAAAATTAGATAATCCAATTTAAAATATTATTTTTATTTATATTTTGTGGATATAATTGACAAATTAACATAAAGATTGATAATTTAAAAAAATTATGACTTTTTTCCACATAATTATGTAATAATTTTGAATGCATAATTATCAACGTGTTTGTCATAATAACTTCAAGAACTATAGTAATATGTCTAAATATCAATCTTTACGTTGTTATCTCTATAAATGTTACTTTGTTGTGGGCGATGGAATAATGATCATATTAACAGTTCTAACTGTTACTTGCACGGAAGAAGATATTTTTGAAACTGCATGACCCACAGAATTGTGCGTGGATTTTTATATTCACGGAATCAATTGCTGAAGAAATGGAATGTTAAACATATCGTTACTATATACCTTGTACCGCAGCCAAGGAATGTGAGTGAGTTCAGTTAAAAGTCAAGGTGGGTAATGTATGATTTCGTTGAAAGTATTTAAAAACTAAGTGGACTTTCCAGATTCTACGGACTTCTTTCTGCATTACTGATGTTTCATAACCTAATTGCCAAGTTAAATACGAATTGTATTCTCTTTCGAATGATATGTTTTGCTGAAACAAGGTGTAAACCAGAGTCTGCAAGTTGCCAAACTATGTCCTGAAGCGAAAATGGCGCAGTTTATCTCCATCACTCTCAGCTTTTAGATGATGTTAAATTCATGAACCAGAATTACTAGCACGTGAAGTATGATGCTGGTATAGTAATTAAGCACATAGACTTTTCAGGGCACCAGTCACCAAGTCAAATTTAGTTTATTGGATTCATGCCAGAATAAGTCTCATTCATCAAATGGCGACGCTAGTTCCTCTTCCCTCTCAAGAGAGCTATTTGAAGTACGACTTTAATTTAGTGAATGCAATGAGTTGGCTAAGGCCGGCCTGTGCCATTTTAGCACATAGGTTAATTCTATTAGATGTTTCACTTATTAAATAAAATGATATTATTTTAATTTCAATTAATTAAATTATTTATAAAATTTAAACTTACAACCTAAAAATTTATATTTTAAATTTTAGTCCCTTAGTATAATTTGGTCTACTCGCGGAAGTAACATTTGAATTGATATACAGAGCACTAGAGGAAATAAATAAACTATTTACATTATATTGTTGCATGGGGCATGCAAGGAACCAAAAGAATATTCCCCAACTGTTATTGATAGAGAATCTTGAAGGCATAATCATGACAAACTTTGAAATCAGCGTCCCACGCGTTTAACCTTGGAGAAGTATTTCCCATATGTTGCAAACTGATCAGAGTTTATAAATAGCAAACAACGGAGTGGCATACATGCACCACCAAGCCTTCACTGAACTTGTTTCTCATTTCTAGTTCATCTCTTCCATTTTCAAAACCTGTTCTATCATGGCCGAAGTTTACAAGCTCAGTTTGAGCCTTGCTTTGCTTATTGCATTGGTACTTAGTTACGGAATCAGTTCCACGGAGGAAAGGCCATTGAACGCAGCATTAACACACGAAAACGAAAACCATGTCATGACCACCGAAATGAACACACCAGAGGCCACCAGTAACTTGAACGTGAACCACAGTCGTTCGACGTTGGAGACAGACTCTGTGCACTCCACACGTAGTCATGCTGATTCTGATAGCGATGATTTTCGTCCCACCACCCCAAGTCACAGTCCTGGAGCTGGTCACTCCACTGGCCCTGGAAGCATCCCTCCACACTAAAAGCACCTTCTTTGTGGCCAGCTAGCTATGTGCTTCCAAATTCCACCCATGATCTTCCTGTGATATATATATATATCTAGTCACTCCACTGGCCCTGGAAGCATCCCTCCATACTAAGAACACCTTCTTTCTAGCCAGCTAGCTATGTGCTTCCAAAATCCATCCATTATCTTCCTGTGATATATATATATATATATAAATATATGGAAGTGTAGTTATAGCTTACTCCGAATTCGTGGGAGATAAGCATTCCAATTAGTATTTGCTATTTCCGGTTTATTGTACGTGACGTCTAGGTCATGATGTATACGTATCACCATGTCAGTTGTATCAATCGTGTTGGATATCCCAGCATGCTAATTATCAATGGAGCATTGCTTGCATTTAGTTGTCTGAATTTTTATTGAGCTTTAGATTCTATATATGGGGGTTGAGACTAATGTCCTTTTGATCATTTCATCGTGATTCTCGCCATCTTACAGATTGCATCAATCAGTCACTTGCTAAGTTGGTATGTGAAGAACGTAAAGACACAAAAAACTTGATAATGCAAGTAACTGAATGAGGCAAAAGGCAAATTAAGACACAAACAATATCCAAATAAAAAAATTTTGGTCAGTGGTGATCAATAAGAACTCGGACGGACATGCCTGCGAGCTCGTGGTTGGAGATATTATGAGCTTATTGAATCAGTCGTATAAACTATAAAGAATCTGAAGCCATTGAATAACCCACTATAGTTTGCCCCCCACCTCGTTATATAACACGAATGCTTAAATCTAGTAAATGAAACCGCAACCTTAAACAAATGATGACGATGGCTTCCAAGCATTAACTTGAGGATGCTCAAGAAAATAAAAGGACAAAGAGGAATCCAGATCTTCTGTCCAGTTTTACTTTATCTTATTTTGTATCATAAAATTTGAGCTATTTATTTTACGAAATTTATGCAAATATTACGTAAATTCTACATAAATAAATTACTAAAATTTATTACATATAATAAAACACTATAATATTAGATAGAGGATCCGTAATCTAAAAGAGTTCCTTTGCATTATATTCCTCTACATTACGTATTATCTTACGACATGTTTCGGGACAAAGCAAAAGGAGCACTGACGCTCCATGTTCACCTGAATTGACTAGTCACATCACTCCGAAAAGCAAAGTTTCTGCTCTGCATTTTATAATAACAGTTTGCGGCTATGAACTTGGTCAGCTCGGTCCCATATAATGGGGATGAGAGGTCATTATGCATTGACTTGATAAATAAAAGTGGTTGAAGATAATAAATAAATAAATCTTAATATTTCCAAGAGGACAGTTAGAATCCCAAAAGACATGATAGAAGCGTTCTCACGTTATGCGTTACATTCAATGGCTGTAAATCAGAAAAGAATGTGTCTCTAGTAATTAAAAAAGGCCTAATCAAATTATACCTTGACTTTATAATTAGAATAGGATTGAATTGTACTATTTACTTTATTATAATACGAATTTTGATATTTTATAATAGAGAATTGAACTTAATTATATTAAACTGTTTCAAATTAAATTAGATAAAAAATATACATTTAAGTTTATTAATTTTGAATATTCAAAATATAAATTTATTTACTTAAATTTAAGGACATCAATTTCTATTTTTTGAATTAAAGATATGGATATTCTAGATTACCTTTTAAAGAAAAGACTGATAAAAATTTTTAAAAAGTTAATTTTAAAATACAATATTAAAAAGTAGGAACCTTAAAATTCTTTTCCATCTCCCTATCCTTAGTTCCTGAAGTAATATTAGATGTCATCCCTATACTCTTGAATGAGGGATTATAGATATAACTATCATCTTACACTACATGATTATCTTGGGCTTATTGGTGTCTAGATATTTTATGTACCTTAGTTAGGTTCTCTGGTGATTTCATGTATTTTATTGTTATGTATTAATAATGGCACTACAAGAAAATTATTTATTAGTGATGGACAATTAACGACAAAAATGTAACCACTGGAAATTACCAAAAGGAAAATTATGTTCCATCGGTACAATTGCAATGGAAAATTTTCAATTTGCAACGGAAAAATTTCCATCGATAAAAATGGAGGGAAATCAACTTATCAAATTTTTCGATAGAATATAAAGACAGTAAAAAATCTCAGTTGGTAAAGAAAGTAGGAATGCTTTGCAGAGAAAATGAGTTTTGACTTTACCGATGATAGTCTGTCGGTAAATTTTAGTCGTAAACATCGTCGTTTACTTTTGGTTCAGAGTTTTAGGTTATACGAAAATGACATCGTTTGGTGTAACTTCCTTCCCCCTTAACACCAAATGATGTCGTTTTCGTTTAACCCAAATCAACCGCAGCTTCCTTTCCCCTCATTTCCCCTCGTCCATCGCAGCCCCTTCGTTTTCGTATAACCTATATCGACCACAGCTTCCTTCCCCCTCATTTCTTCTCGTCCATCGTAGCCCCATTTTATTCTCTCTTCTGCTGTCATCGTTCGATTGCCCCTCCTCGTCATCCCACCGTGTGTCATCGTTGTGCCACTGTGTGTCCTCAGCATGCCATCGTCCTCGGCGAGCCAGTGTCATCATCTCTATTGCTATCAAAGGCCACCGCGCGTCGTGCCACCAAACCTCTTCGTCGCTTGTCCTCGCATCTGCTTTAGGTATTGTATAATCGTTTCTCGTGCACCGCATCTCATTGCCGTCGTGGTCCTGTAAATGTGTAGGTTTATTACGACGTCATTTGGTTATGTAAATGTGGAGTTGTCTCTTTCGAATGAAGTCCATTGTTAAACTTCTTTGTTAGCTACCTTTCAATCTTCATATCTCATGTTTGCTCTTAGTTTATGTTTTTGAATATAAGTTTATTTGAATTTGAAAGTATTTCTTGAAATTTTAGATAATATTTGTTGTCTGTTGAATTAAAAATAATTATGTAATTAGTAGTTAAGATTTTTATGTTTAAAAATCTCTTTACGAGTTATTCAAGAAGTTGAGTAGTTCGATTATTGACGATGGATTGATTCATAAGGTAAGATTATTACAAACTATTCATATCTTTACCAACTTTTGGTTGCTTCAAGTCACAATTTTCCTACGGAGGAGATGAGAGGTTCTTCTCTTCTCACACCCATTTAATTCTTTACTTCCATGATGAACCGAAAAAAGTGAATCTTTGTGTCGAGAGGGGCACTTCTTTCTTATACTTATTGATGTTACCATGAAGCATTCATTCAATTACTCTATTTCACACGCCTATTACATAGAGAAATGAACAAATTAATGTGAGGTCTTGTTATTCACAAAAGATTTTTTATGTAGGGAAATGTACGGAATTAATATATGTATGTTAATCCCTTTATGTCCAATTTTTTTAAAATGGTAAACATAGTATGATATTCTTGTACAGTTTAAAAGAAAATATAACGTGATAAAATTGTGTTAGCATGGACTATTAGCTCACGAAATATACATTTAGATTTTTTCTAATTTAATTGTTAAAACAAATGGAGGTAGAGATAATTTAATAAAAGAAAATTAGTGGACTCAACTTCTTAATTAAAATTACATAAGATATATTAATGAAGCTAAAGAAAAAAATGAGAGCACACCTTGTCAATTGTTTCATAAAAATCAGAAAAGGAAGATCCCTAAAGTTGAAAGTTTCGTATATCCTGCTCTAACTACAAAGTTCCTAAACCTAAGTGGGTTGGATTGCAATTAAGAATGAGATGAGGAGCAAAAGTGAAAGAAAATGAAAAAAATTGCACACTTGAATTGATAAGACGGAGGCGAGTGTGAAAAATGTGAAACTAGGGGGCAAAAATAGGAAGAGGACTTCATAACATTAGAAAAAGAAAAAGCTGGCATTTGGAATAGCCTATAGGAAATGCAAGCAATGGCCTTTGGTTTTCCTTTTCCCTCTGGTGAACCAACTCTATTTCTGTTTCAGCCTTGCACAAAAAAGAGCTTGATGGATTTGAACTTCGAAATTCTTACATTGATGTTCACGATGTCTTTGTTTTATCTTGCATACTTTTGAAGATGGAGCAGATTTTTATGTAGTTGTAGTCCTTTTCAAACAATGGTGTGTTCCCACCAATTAACTCATACAAAATATTTTTTTCCGCAACCCCTATTTTGTGTTGAAGAGCGTCGCTCATCCTTCTTCTTTGTAGTATGTAGTTGTCCGTCCATCCAGGTAAGTCGTCCAACTAATATCTACCATATGTGTTGCTTTAATAATACATTATTTAGATGCGTTTGAGTTTTGTGTGAATGCAAAGGAGGTCTTAATTTTGTATTGTTGTTTAGAATATTCTTATAATCATTGATGAGTTTTTATGTTCTTCTTTAATAGTCTAAGTATTTATGTTTGGGTTATGTTTGAATCACCGATGAGTAGATGTATAATTACATAAGCATTTACTATATGTGGAATGAGTTTGAGATCTTATGGATGATTTGAGGCATAATAAGCCCCTAAGATGGTATATAGGTTGGAAACCCGTGATGCAGCTCCCATTAGGCTTATTGGTGAAAATTTTCACAAGCTTAGAAGTCACAGCAAGAACTTGTTTTCTTGATTCACAAGTGTAAACAATGCCATGTACCATAGTATTGAAATCAATTGTAGGTTATCAATTTAAACATAAATATTTCAACTTCAATTTGATTAATACAAACTTAGTATTAACATAAGAAATTCATACCTTTAATAGACAAGACAATTCTTTGCATAGTAAACCCTTTGGACGGTATATAAGTTGGAAACTTGTGATGCAACTCCCGTGAGACTTATCGATGAAAAATTTCATGAGCTTAGGAGTCACAGCAACAACTTGTTTTCTTGATTCACAGGTGTAAACAATGCCACGTACCATAGTATTGAAATCAATTATAGATGAATAATTCAAACGTAAATACTTTAACTTCAATGTGATTAATGTAAACTTAGTATTAACATCAGAAATTCATACCTTTAATAAATAAGACAGTTCTTTGCATAATAAACCCCTAAGACGATATATAGGCCTGAAACCCATCATACAGCTCCTGTGAGGCTTATCGGTTAAAAATTCCATAAGCCTGGGAGTCACAACAAGAATTTGCTTTCTTGATTCACAGGTGTAAAGAATGCCACATACCATAGTATTGACATCAATTGTAGGTAATTAATTTGGTTGATTAATACTTTGGGTATGTTGTGTAAAGTTTAGATGTTCTGTTAACTTAGGGGACATGAAGGAAACTAACTATGAAATCACTCTTTTAAATTAACAGTTTTGCAGAACTTAGTAATGTTGATAGATCTTGGATGTATAGGTGATTAATACCTGATGGTTTCATTAATTCTGAGTTTGTTAAGGGAGTTGAAGGTTTTATTCATTATGCATATTCTCAACCTACATATATGGATGGCCCAAAGATTAGATGTCCATGTAAAAAGTGCAAACACATTTGTTTCCTTCCTATTGATGAAGTGAATGGCCATTTGCTGAGAAAAGAGTTTTTTTCAAATTATTTTGAGTGGACACGACATGGGGAGCCATTGATTTGTGGCACCTCAAGGAGTAATGAAGTAGACTCGTCAGCGAATGTAGATGAGTTTGAAGGAGGGATTAGATTTAGAACAAATAATGTGAGTGCAACTAAAAATCCTTACATGTAAATGGTTTATAATGCAACCGGTTATACCTTTCAGGAAAATATAGAAAATCTTGAAGAAGAACCAAACCCACATGTAAAACGATTTTTTGGCTCACTATACTCAGCTGATGAAGAATTATAACCAAATTGTGAGACAATGACTCAATTGTCTTCAATTGCTCGAATATTGAACATAAAGTTTGAAGGGCATATTTCTAATTGTAGTTTTAATAAAATTCTTGGATGGTATAATAAATCATTGCCTTTTGATCATACAATGGTTGATAGTTTTTACAATATGAAGAAAATTATTAGGGGTCTTGGTTTGCCTGTTGAAAAGATTGATTGTTGTAAATTGAGATGTATGTTGTATTAGGGAGATGATGTAGGATTACAAGAGTGCAAATTTTGTGGTCAATCTAGGTTCAAGCCTAGAAAGCATTCTATAAAACAGAAATTAGTACCCTGGAAGTGAATGTATTATTTCCTGCTAACTTCGAGACTTCAAAGACTATATGCTTCTGATGTTACTGCATCTCACATGAGATGGCATAATGAACACAAATAGAAAGATGGAATAATGAGTCATCCATCAGATGCACTGGCATGGAAATATTTCAATAACACCCATTATGTGTTTGTAGCTGAAATTCAAAATGTTAGGTTGGGATTGTCGATAGATGGATTCCAACCTTTTGGTCAATTCAGCCAACAATATTCATCATGGTCAATCATAATTACTCCTTATAATTTGCCTCCATGGATGTGTATAAATGAGGCATATATGTTCTTGACAGTGATTGTGCCAGGGCTTACAAATCTAAAGAATAAAATTGATGTATTCTTACAATCATTGATATCTAAATTGTAGCATCTTTGGGAATATGGTGTCGACACATATGATGTGTCTCTAAAACAAAATTTTGTGTTGAGAGCAACTTTGATATGTTAGTGTTTTTTTGACATATGCTATGTTGTCTGGATGGAGCATAACAAGGAAATTGGATTATCCTTATTATGGCAATGATTCTTATGTGTTTTATCTTCCAAACGGGGGCAAAATATGTTGGTTTGACAACCACAGGAAATTTCTTCCTCCAAATCATCCATTTAGATGCAATAAACAAAAGTTCATTAAGAATTGGATGGTACAGACACCTCCTCCTCCTCACAAAGTTGGTGAAGAGATATTGCATGAGATTGATGAATTAGGGTTGCTGAAAGTTACAAAATTTGAAGCTGATGAAGTTGATATAAGCATTAGTAAAAACTTTGGTTGGAGAAAATGAAGCATCTTTTGGGATTTGCCATATTGGAAAACTATTTTGATATGTCATAATCTAGATGTGATGCATATTGATTTTTTTTAACAATTTGTTCAATATCATAATAAACATTGAAGGGAGGACAAAAGACAATGCAAAATCATGAGCTGATTTGAAACTTTTTATAGAAGGAATGAGTTACATAAAGATCTTCGCACCAGTAAATATCTGAAAGCATGTTGTACTTTGGACAAAAATCAAAAGGAAAATTTGTGTGAATAATTGAAAAGTATAAAGTTTCTTGATGGTTACGTTTCAAACTTGGCAAGGTATGTGGACATGAGGAAGTACAAATTATTTGGGATGAAAAGTTATAATTGTCATATGTTTATGCAAAGGCTAATTCCAATTGCATTTCAGGAGTTGTTACCGAATAAGGTTTGGAAAGTTATAACAAAATTAAGTTTGTTTTTCAAAAGCTTAACATCATCTGGAATCAAGTTGGTTGAAATGGAAAACTAGAAAGGGAAATTTCAGTAATTTTGTGCAAATTAGAAGAGATTTTTCCTCCAAGCTTCTTTGACTGTATGGAGCATCTACCTTGTATTTAGCACACGAGGTTAAACTTGCCAGTTGAGTTAAATATCGGTGGATGTATCCGTTTGAGAGGTAATTCATCAAAAATGATTGTAATTAAAGTAATAACATGTTTTAATAACTAAATTGTAATAACCCTATTCGCTAATGTAGGTATTTGCATCACTTGAAGAAAAATGTCAAAAATAAGGCTAGACTTGAAGGTTTGATATGTAGTGCTTATTTAGTGGAAGAAGCTAGTACATTTTGTTCACATTATTTTAACCCACATGTTCACACAAGAGAAAGAAAAGTTTCTCGTAATGACGATGGGGGAGGAACGAGTGATGCTGATGGTAATTTATCCATTTTCATAAATCCTGGACAAACATATGGACATTCAACAAGAAGAGTGTTAACAATGGAAGAAATTGAGACTACCCATGGTTATATTTTATTAAACTGTTAAGAGGTTTTACCTTTCGTGCAGTAAGTTGAAATTGATTATTTGGTTTTTGAAATTTAATGTTATTCACAACTGAAATACATAATAAAGTTTTTAGATTATACGAGTAATGATTACACGAGCTAATGCCTGAGAAAACACAAGATGATATCAATAAAGAAGTTGGAAGACACTTTTCTCGATGGTTCAAGAAATATGTAAGTTTTCAATTACAATTATTGAAATGATTGAATTATAAGATTAAAGTATTCAAATGAAATTATACTGTTTAATATGATAATTTCTTTTGTGTAAGCCTTAGAAAATCTAATAGAGAACAAGTTCATATGTGATCTTGTGAAAGGACCTTTGTGAACTGTTAAATCGTATCCGGTATATTTCATTAATAGATATAAATATCATACAAAATATCATGGTCATAGCATAGTAACAGTAAATAGTGGAGTTTGCATACAGGGAGAATTAATGGATTACTATGGTAAAATTATTGAGATACTAGAAATTGAGTACCCTGTATTGTTAATAAAGTGAAGTGTGATATTTAAGTGTGACTAGTTTGATCCAACTCCAAATTTTGGTGCAAAAGTGCATAGCCAATACGATCTATTTGAAATCAATAAGGGGGGAAGATTTAGACAATTTGAATATTTTGTGTTGGCAATGCAAGCGATCCAGGTGTATTATGTCCCTTTTCTTAGCTTACAACGAGATAAGTCAACTTGGTTGGTTGTTTGCAAAGTTAAACCTAGAGATATTTTTGAATCACATGAAAAAAGAGAATAAAGAATTGAAAGTAAGGCGCTTCAGGAAGATGCTTATGAAATAAATGCATCTATTACATATGAAGAGAATGAACCTTTGAACGTTCCAAATAATGAATATGTTAAAATTTCATCTGGAGAGGATGAGGAGGGCTAGAGATCTGAAAAGGAGCCTGAGTTTGATTCTAATTCTTCAGAAAAAGAAGATGATGATGATTTTGATTTATAACTAAGTGCTGATAGCAATTAATTTGTGTTTGTAGTATAATATTTATTCAACAAATCAATTATTGAATTTTCAATATATTGTGTGAAATATTGAACTAAAATTATTATATTTCTGGAATATTCAATCAAATATGAATTTCAGGTTGAAATATGTCACCAAAGAGAAAACAGGATATGATGTGACCAAGGTTCAAACCACGATTTGGAGCCAGTTACTGTTCAGGTGAAACATCACATTCTGCAGCTGCAACCGAATCAGATGTTGTACCTCTAGCTACTACACTTGCAGATGAGACATCACCTTCCATACCTATTGCTACATCATCCACCACCCCTATATAGACAGAGATATCAGGGGTGAATGATGCGGATGAAGGAGGCAACCTTCACCCTAGAGTTGAAGGAGCTGATGAAAGAATTTACATCACAATTATCAATAATCTGTAAGTGAAAATACTTGAAACACCATATATTTATAATTAAGTTATAGGTTTAAATTTAAAAAATGGTATAAAATTATTTGTTTTAATATTAGGATGATTCCGTTTAGACCGTGCTCAAGAAACATGACACCCAAATTCAAGGAAAAGATTGATCTTGAGGGTTATATATGGAAGAATATCTCTCAAGCGATAAAAGAATTTTACTATTAAGAGTTTGAGGTACAAAAAATATAATTTTTTGTATTTTTTAATTGATTTTATACATTAATTAGATGAATATTACATTATAAGTACTTATAGTATGTTTTTCCTTTAGTTTTAGAAAGATTTTTTTTGGAATTCTGAATTTGATGTGGTCATTTATAAAGTACAAGAGAGACGAGTATGTACACGTTCAAGACTTTGTTGGTGCAATATAGAAGACCGGTGTACGACCGCCTTATGTTTCTAAACAAATATGGAGTTGTTGGCCACAGTATTGGACATCACCGGAGACAATATGCAATAGACGTGAAGGACCTGGAGGAGAGAGTATTCCCGTATATATTGGAGGATCTATTACCCACCACGAGCATGTAGAGAGACTTGCAAGTATCTACACTTTACATTTATATTATGATTTTTTTTACTTTGGTGTATTTCAATTTAATTTGATGTGTAAATTTTGGAATGAAAATATGTATATTATGCAGAATGGTAATGTTATAAATGTCATATGTCATATATGGCTGTGTTGTTGACTTACTTTCTTTGTTCAACAGGGGGTAAATATCATAAAAATAGAGGAAATTCTGTCGAAATTTTTATAAATTGTAGTTCACTCATAATATTTTATTATGATGCAGGAAAAGTCTATGGGCACGAAGCCTACGCCTCGTTAGCTCTTTTTATACACTTACACTAAGAAGCATGACGGTGTGACCTTCATTAACACCCGATGTAGAGAACGAAATGTATGTGAAATTTATGCTTTAATGTTAATGCTTAATAATTATCACTTACTAACATAAACATTACTTTCTGATAGAACCAAATACAAGAAAGCATTCAATGACAGTCTCAACAGTCTGAAGATATTGATGAGAGTCAAACTTATCTTTATGCAGTAAGTGGTAGGGATCGTTGTGGAAGAATATTTGACTTAAGTCCATTTGCGAACACATGTTATTCGCAATCCTCCACATCCAGCAGTAGCGAAGCTACTGCTAAGGGAGGGTGGGCAAATGCCCACCCTCAAATTTTTTTTAATAAAGAAGATATATATGCATATAGAGGTTGCCCACCCTAAAAGAATGTCGTTGCTCATGGTGGATTAGATTTAAAAAAAAAACTGTATTAAGATATACATTGCCCCCCTGAAACAAATTCTTGGCTTCGCCACTGACATCCAGTACAGCAGTATCTAGTAGGCAGTCCGCACCCAATGAAGTCTATGAGCTTCGAAGTATAGTACAGACATTGGTAACTCAGTTGCATCAATTGATAGAGTACATAGCTCAACTTCGTAATGAGGTGGATAAGTTGAAGGAGAGGGGAGCACCTCATTATAGCAGTTAGAGCATTCGCGGTCACCAAATGAATAATGTTCTTGTAGTCATTTCATATGAATTAAGTACTTATTATGTACAAAATAATTTTGTATTATCAATTAAGATAATTTTTATTTTATATCATCAATCTACTTTGTCTTAACAAATTAAATGTAGAAACAAATCAAAATATTATCAACAAATAACTAATAACTGTACAAATTATGCATCAACCATAAGATTATCAAATAAAATTAAATATAGAGAAAAATTAAAAAAACAATTTTAGTAAATTTACCAACGGAAAAACAAAGTTTGTCGGTAAAATCTATTTGATTTACCGACGAATAACTAAAAACCGTCAGTAATGTTGTCGTTAACTTACCAATGAAATAACCAATTACGTCGGTAATTGTCCGTTAATAACTTTACCGATTGAAATAATCTTTCCATCGCTAAACTCACTGATAACATAAAATAACCGTCGGTGTATTCATCGATGGTAACACAAAATGTTGGGCCCCCGATTCGTAACAAGCATGTTTAAATTATTTTGAGATTTTAGTTTGAGAATTTTTAATTTGATTGGATTAAATGGAGGATTTTATTGTGTAAGTTATGATTATTAAACGACGGGATTTAGTGAAATTCGATTTGTCGATAAATTATTATTTTGTGATACATTGCTAGTATTAAAAGGAATTATATGAATTGAGGGTCCTATGAATTTA
>JAOTAX010000006.1:3340427-3377211 GCA_025629825.1 Erythroxylum guanchezii | reverse complement strand
TGTTTTCTGGTTTCTGTAAAACTGTTGTGGTTTTTTTATTTTTAAAAACAAAAAACCACAACAGAGTAAACCAAACACGTTTTACTTCCCTGTTTTTCTTTTTACAAAAACGACAACAAAAAACGGAAGAAAAAAAGGAAACAAACAGCCCCTTAGTCAATCACTTATAACTTAAACAAGTGTAACATGATTAAATTTTGAAGAATAAATACATCTAGTTCTGGTTATTACTCCAACAATAACGTAAAAAACAGGTTACACAGCGAAGAAGTCGGATCTAGAATAATTTGAAGTCAACATCGAATGTTAAATTTTTAATTTTTAAAAATAAGATTTGTAAAGTGTTATGGACATTATGGTTTTACCGGAATCCTTATTAGAAGATTTACAATTTTCCCTGCTTAAATGATGAAGAGTTATGATATGTTTCTGAATCATGAGTATCCTAATTTTAAGTACGGTGTATTAAAGTCTTATGGACCATGGCATATTTGGGCTAGCTTGGTTGGTAGTTTGGTGTCCAAGGCCTCGTCCCACTCAGTATCTTTAGTAAATGCGTATCTTAGTAATCTTACAGAGTTAAAAGGTGAGCTGCAATTAAAATGCTCGCAGTACAAGAGATGACAATTTTTAACCATAAACCTAAATTTAATTGTTTTTAATGGATCAAGTTTAGGGTTAGATTTGGACTAATTCAAGGTTCAATTATTCTAAGCTAAATAACATCATTTTATTAAGAAGAGTTAACCCTCTAGTAAACCTGAGCCTAAGCAGTTCAAATCCAGACCTAATTAAAAAATAAATTGATCTATATTTTAAAAAAATTGACAAGGGCTAACTCATTGTTATCCCTATGCAGTACAACTCTTTCGTATTTTTCTATAATAATTGAATTATTAAAAAATTTAATCGATTTAATTGTAAAAATTTTGAATCATTTAATTTTTTAGTTCAGTTTTCAACTTTTCAGTTCAATTTATCTTAATAATTTGTGTTGTTAAAAATTTTTTGGATGGATAAGGACAATCTCTTTCTATTATATCTCAAATTCTTTAATTTTATTCAATCTTTAGTTAATTTTATGACAGTTAAATATCGATTAAATGTTTTAAAACTTTAAACTTCTTATCTTATCGGTTTAACTTCAATCTAATTTTTTAAAATATCGATACCAACTCCGATTTAGGTTCTTTCCCATAGATTGTGTTGCCTGATCAATACGTAGAGATTAATTTTTTAAAAGAACTAATTTCGTGATTGTGATCTGATGACTATTAAATTATTATTATTTTGGTTTAAAGTCATGGTGTCCCCGTCTAATGACAAGGGAAAGATAGCGACTAATAAGACCAGCTGGCTACACGCTAAGCAAAGTCTTACAGTGACCCAAGAATGGGACATCATTAACTTGTTTTAACCTATAGCAAAACACATGTGACCTACAATACCAGCTTGCATGGCCCATTTTGGAGAGTTACTTTAGCATCAAAAAGCTCTATGATTTAGCTTTATTCCCCAATAATAGAGATTTGTAGACGTCTCTTCAAATGGGATTTCATCGGGACTCTATAACACAGTGACTGCTAAATCTTTACAACAGTCTGGAGCTAGCTCCGGCCACCAAAAGCTTAACCGACTTTAACCATCAACTTCTTGAAGATAAAATGAAGCTTTTTTTTTTTTTTTTCCTCTGAAAGTAGCTGCTGCTTTTCCACTTTTATGACGAGAGTGCATTGGAAGTGTATTATTTTGGCCTGATGCTCCAGCTCTGCTCACATAAAGCTGAGGCACCTGAAAGCCATGCATTGAGACACCACCAGCTTCTATAGAGATCAGTAGGGCCGCTTCATCTTCATGCCATTGGTTAATTTTGACCTTCATGGCTCGACCGAGTGATTCTATATCTTGGAAATAGGTAGTTGAATTTTCACTATTGTAACTACTGGATTACTTGTATTTTTAGTAAGCTGCCATTCACATGCCATCTTCACTATTCCTCTTATATTTTTTAATTGACTTACACATCCATGGTCAGTAGTTGTTAAACAACTGATCAGATTTCTTAAGACGAATCTACTCGTGTAAGTTGTGAGAAGACCCGATTTAATTTCAAGGTTATCCTGTTAATTAAGGTACGGCTTTTGGGATTGGAGACATCTTTTACTGAACCACTTGAGAGCATACACCTAACATGTTAAAAGTAAATAAAAGTTGAAAAAAAAAAGTGGAAAAAGAAGAGAAAGAAAGGGAGAAGACGATCAAATGGCAGCAATAGCAGAGCTTTAAAGAAAGAGGAGGGTTAGTACAATCATTTTGGTGGCATGGCGATCAATTCCAACTCATTATCCAAAAGTCCCCACATTGAAAAGCTACAAAAGCCACATAAAATCGTGCACTTTTAGAGGAAGACATGGACATGGCAGTTGTATTTTAGCAAAGAAATGGAGAAATGACTTGTAGGGTATAGTCGGAGCACCATCATAGTCTGGTGCCACCACCTTCTTTTGCCTAATTAATTAAGTTTCTATAATCCCATTATTAAATTGTTTGATCTGTAGTTTCTACCTACAATTAAAGCAAAATGATGGAACATCTTGATACCAATACCCTTTATTAAATCTTAACCATAAGAGTGATGATACGTATTATGACTTCTCAACTAATGAAAATGGCTGAAAGTAGATGTCCTTTTAGGAGAGAACTATATAGGCATATTGCTGTCTTTTGTTGTAGCGTACGAAATTAAAAGCACACACTCACCCGCGTAAGAAAGAGATGTAGGTTACGTTCTAGGTAGGACCTGAGTGTCTTGTTTTATAATGAAAATGATGGTGTATGGTCGTGGATCAATCCAAAACAAGCTGAATTTTCTCATCAAGTTCAATCCTCATTCACAGGTGGGAGCTTTGGGTACAACCACCATCGGCTGTCACCCACAGAGCAAATTGTCGGCTTTGTGAGGGAAACTAATCTCCAACAATGTAGTATTGCTATGTTCATTTAAATGGTGCTTTCGATTTGCCTCAGCCTGCAATATCCTTCTTGACTTGCGAAGTGTTCGATGAAGCCATACGAATCCTTCAAGGGGCTGACACCAAAAAATAAGTTTTCTTGTCCATTTGTCATTAAAAAAGCTAAGAAACCGAGTCTTAGTTAATGCTTTCACATGTGGGGCAAAATTGCTGCATGGACAATACTACTGGCTTTTGGACCAAGCAATTACTGAAAAGTTTTAGCAAAGTAACAGTGCATTGTCAAGTGATCATGCATCTGTCTGCCCTTTTTGCCTTTGCCCAAAGCCGAGCCTCACTCAGTGTTTGTTACTAGCAGGTAACACTTCTAGGAAGCTGAGTAGCACCATCTAGAGATCGAAACTCTTTTCAACAATTACAAACTACATCAAGGTCAAGGTAAATTTTAATCTGACTTAAACCAGTGCATTGAAGATTGGCATTTCATCTGCCAGGACAAGGGTGATCAGCTAGCTGTGTGACAGGAAATTGGGTTTTAAACAAATCTTGTCCTATTACTTCCAACAATCATTTCCTTGAACCTCATTCTTTTTATTCTGAGTCAAAGAAGCATTAATTAAATCATTTCCTTGAACCTTATTCCTTTTATTCTTAGTCAAAGAAGCATTAATTAAATGGGGTAGAGGAAGAATCTCAGCAATCTTCTGGTATATATTTCATTTAAGAAATGTGAGAAGAAAACAATAAAAGGTTTAAATAAATGAGTCTTGCATAAGATCAATGTCACCGTCCTAATTTTCTTTTCTTTTTGCTTAATTCTTGGAAATTAAAAATCATATTCTTGTCAAAATAACCATTGAGACTGGCACTTGTTGTCCTATTAGCTCTGTGCTTAGATCCAGCTTTCATTAGTGGAGGACAAGTTCTGTCCCATATACACTTACAGATGCAGACAAACGATGGACGGAAATAAATATAAATGGCAAGTTCTAATAGAAGATTGAGAAATGACTTTTGCTTTAGGTGCTGCTTTTCTTCAGAATCTTAATAGGGAAACGAAAAAGATATTAAAAGGGAGAAAAGTGTAATTTAAACCCTAATACAACTTAAACTCTGTGTTCAAATTGAACCCTAAATCTTCAAAATGATCATAACAAATCCTAAATAGACAGAAAATTTAACGGGGTTAACTATCCATCAATTAAATATCATGTCATTATATATTTTTTAAATAAAAAGTGGATCCATCACTACGTGACAGTCAAATTCACAAATATACATTTCACACAGTAAGTCCTACTTGTCACGTAACAAGTGAAACCTACTTTATTTTTAAAAAATAAAAAATAATGTTACTTTAATATAGATGTAACATTTAATTAATAAAAAGTTAACTCCATAAAATTTTCTTTCCATTTAAGGTTTGTTTTAAATGTTTTAAAAATATTATGGTTCAATTTAAATACTTCAAAATGTTACGATATGTTCTGATGTGAACAGAAAGATTCAGAATGGACATTTACCCTAAATAGCGATAAATATATCCAATCATGTTATAAGTTATTTAAAAAAATTTAAAAATACCACTAATTGAAATAAAATTACACTGATATGTTATTATTCTAAATCATTAATTCATTAAATAATCTATCTGGAATATATAATTTATATTTTTTGGACCTATAAAAATTGACCTAACACTAATATAGTTTGATGGGGTCTGTTAGAATTTATACTGATAAGTTGACAGTTAAGTTAGTTATGTTTGTTATTCATTCTTAAGACATTCTGTATAAATACTTTTAACTCGATGAAATGAAATAGTTTTTCTCCTTTCTTAATTCATTTTTTTATCATGGTATCAGAGCAAATTTCTTCCGCTTCTCCAGTGTTTCTGGAATTTTTCTAAGATTTCCAAATTTTCTTGTTTTTCTTTAACAGAAACTTTATAATTTCTTTACAATCTTTGCATCTTGCATTCACTGAACCTTGCTGCTATGGCTAATTTCAATGCCTGGACAGTTAATAATCATACTTCTGGTTCAACGTCCAAACCAAAAGATAATCCTTCTAGTCCTTATTATGTTCATGTAAATGAGAATCCAACTCTTGTTCTTGTTTCTTCAGTTCTCACTGGACCGAATTATCATTAATGGCAAAGAGCCATGAAAATGTCACTTCTCTCCAAGAATAAACTTAGCTTTGTAGATGGATCGATTTTGCAACCACTTCATTCTGATCCTTTGTTTGTTCCTTGGGAAAGATGCAACAATTTGGTAATCTCTTAGCTTATTCATTCTGTTTCACCTTCTATTGCACAATCTATTAGTTGGTTGGATTCTGCCTATGAGATCTGGAATGATCTTAAAGCTAAGTTTGCTCAAAGCAACTCGTTTCATATATGTGATCTTCAGCTTGAAATTTATACCTGTCAATAAGGTGTTCTTTCTGTGCATCTGTGCATGAATACTTCACTAAGCTCAAAATCTTGTACGATGAGTTGCAAATCTTGCGTCCTCTCCCATCTTGTTCTTGTAATCCTCAATGTTCATGTGGTCTCTCCAAAAACATTAGGGACTTTCATGAGAATGATCAGGTCATGGTTTTCATTAAGGGATTGAATGAAAATTATTCGACTATGAAATCATAAATATTGTTGACGGATCCTTTGCCTTCCTTAAATAAGGCATTCTCTTGTGGTTATTCAACAAGAACGACCTTTGGCTTCTGATGTCAGTGCTTTAGCTGTTAAAGGTGCTTATGGTTCTACACTAAGAAAGTTCTTTAACAGTTCAACACCACCAATTTGCATTCATTGTGGAAAGGAAGGTCATACTATTGACAGATGCTATAAGAAGCATGGGTATCCTACCAATATGAAGAATTCTAAGAAACCTTCCAATCGAGTGTATGCTAATGTTATTGATACTGATGATCCTACTAATCAATTTGTTGATTATCATAATTCTGAAAATACAGAGGATCAGGTTTCTAATTTTCAGTTCACTAAGGATCAGTATGAACAATTGTTACAGCTGCTTCATGGTCTTTCCTCTACCTTTCATCATGTTAATTCAGTGACTTTGCCGAATCCTATACAGACAAAGTCCACTTCAGGTTTGATTCCTTCAAATGGTGAGATGGTTTCCCACATTTCTTTAAATATCTCTACTATCAATAATTCCTATTGCACTGAATGGATTGTTGATACTGGTGCTACAGATCATATAGCATGTTCTTTAGCATTTTTTCATTCTTATAGATTAGTTCGCAATGTTTATGTGACTCTTCCTAACAAGTATAGGGTTCCGGTTACTCACCTTGGCACTATTTATTTGAATAACTCTCTAAAACTTTTAAATGTTTTATGCGTGCCTGATTTTACTTTCAATCTTATACCCATTTGTAAATTAGCCCATGATCTCTCTTGTTGCATAATTGTCTCATCTTCCAGCCATGGAAGATGATTGGGGTTGCTGAACATTCTCATGGATTATACAGGCTGAATTCAAGTGTTATTTTACCTTATTCAAATGTTGTAGTTGCTAATTCTGTTCTCTGTAATAAAGAAACTTCATTACTATGGCATACTAGGCTAGGCCATCTTTCTTTTCCTCGACTAAAATTGATAGTTCCCTTTTTCTCATGTTGAACCCTATGATGTCTGTCATCTGTCAAGACATAAACGTTTGTCATTTCCTATCAGTACTTCTGTTAGCAATGTTGTTTTTGATTTCATTTACATTGATATTTGGGGGGACAATTATGCTCCAACTTTTAAAGGAAATAGGTATTTTCTTACTATTGTGGATGATTTCAGTGGATTTACTTAGATTTTTTTAATGAAAAACAAATCTGAAGCAAGAACAATCATGCAAAATTTCATTTCTTATGTTTCCACTCAATTTAATAATACTGTTAAGTGTATCCGAAGTGATAATGGGCAATAGTTTTAATATTCCAGCTTTCTATGACTCCAAAGGCATCGTTCATCAGACATCTTGCATTCAAACTCCTCAACAAAACAATATTGTAGAAAGAAAACATCAGCATATTTTGAATGTAGCAAGAGCTTTACGATTTCAAGCAAAATTACCTATTCATTTCTGGGGTGAATGTGTGTTGTATGTTGTCTATTTAATCAACATAATACCCACTTCTGTTCTTAATAGCATATCACCTTTTGAAACATCATAATCTAAACCACCAGATTTCAATCATTTGCGAGTCTTTGGCTACCTTGCTTTTGCTTTAAATCATTCTAACATTAAAAGCAAATTTGATTCTTAAAGTATCAAATTTGTTTTCTTTGGTTTCTCTCCAGGTATTAAAGGTTTTAAAATTTTTGATCTTAAAGCTCAAAAGATCTTTACTTCTCGAGATGTTTCTTTTTATGAACATATATTTCCTTTTTTCGCACTAACATCTGATATGCAGATTTCTGTTAGGCCAAGCACTGATCACTTAATTCTGCCTTCTTCATCAGTTCAGTCATCATATGATAGCATTCAACATATTCCTGCTATTTCAGCATTACCAATAATAGATCTCACCTTATCATATTCTGTTTCACCCACACCAGAAGTTATTCCTTCATCTGTTCAACCTAAGAATCAGATTCATGATCAAGCTCCCATCCAACAACATCCGAATCAACCTTTAAGAAGAAGCACCAGAACAAAGTCTATGCCGCAGTACCTAACTGACTACAAATGCATGGCTACTCAAACAATAAGTCCCCATCACCTTTCTAATGTCTTCTCTTATTCTAAACTAACTCCTAAGCATTATGTATTTGCAGCTGCAGTGGATCAAGATCATAAGCCACATACTTATGAACAAGCTTCTAAGCATGAATATTGGAGAAAAGCCATGCAAGCAAAAATAGAGGCCCTACAGCAAAATAACACCTGGGAGCTAGTTGATTTGCCAACAGGAAAGAAAGCAATCAGTTGTAAGTGGGTCTTCAAAATTAAAAAAAAAAAAGCAGATGGATCAGTGGAACGATACAAGACTAGGCTAGTTACTAAAGGTTACACACAACAAGAGGGCGTCGATTTTTTGGATACTTTCAGTCCAGTGGCCAAAATGACAACAATCCGACTCCTCCTTGCATTAGCAGCAATCAAAGGGTGACATTTTACATCAACTCGACATCAATAACACCTTTCTTCATGGCGACCTTGATGAAGAAGTGTATATGCAACTTCCTGAGGGCTATGAAGGTAATAGAAACAAAGTTTGCAGATTGTTTAAATCTCTTTATGGCCTAAGACAAGCTAGTCGTCAATGGAATGCAAAATTGACTTCAGCTTTGTTTCAGTATGGTTTCAAACAAGCTAGGATCAAACTTTGTTTCTCAAAACTTGAAGTGACGGTTTCATGGCACTTTTGGTATATGTGGATGATGTCATTGTGGCTAGTGATAACATGGAAGCAATCCATAACATCAAATAGAACCTACAATATACATTTACAATTAAAGATCTTGGAGAACTCAAGTTTTTTCTTGGAATTAAAGTGGCAAGAACAAAGCACAGAATCAATATTTATCAAAAAAAGTACACATTGGACTTACTCAAAGCTACTCAGATTTTAGAATCAAAACCAGTCTCCATGCCAATTTTACCACAAACAAAGCTCTAAAAAGATCGAGGTGCGAAATTGGACGATGTTACACAATATAGAACATTGATCAGCAAGCTTCAATATCTGACCACAACTAGACCAGATATCACATTTGTTGTCCAACAATTAGCACAATTTCTTGATTCTCCTATAATGGATCACTTGGCTGCTGCTCATAAACTATTGCAGTATTTAAAGGGCTCTATTGGATAAGGTCTTTTCTTCTCTTCTGATAGTGAAGTTAAGCTCAAAGCTTTCTCAGATTCGGATTAAGGAACTTGTCCAGACATTTATTACAGGATATTGTATGTTTCTTGGCTCTTTCTTAATTTCTTGGAAAACTAAGAAACAAAACACCGTCAGCCGCAGCTCTTCAGAAACTGAATACGGAGCGCTCGCAACTACAACTTGTGAAGTACAATGGTTGCATTATCTCCTCGATGAACTACAGATGTCTCCTACTGTTCCAACACCACTATTTTGTGACAACCAGTCTGCACAAAATCCAGTTTTTCATGAATGCACAAAGCCCATTGACATTGATTGTCCTATGATTCGAGAAAAACTGCAATCTGTTGTTATTATTTTACTTCCTGTTTCCTCCAGAAATTAGCTAGCTGATTGCTTCACCAAAGGCCTTTCCTCAACTGCTTTTAAGGATATTTTTTCACAAACTGGGGGTACATAATATGGGGGGGTGGGGGGTTAGAATTATATACTGGGTTTAGAATTATATACTGATAAGTTGACAGTTAAGTTAATTAGTTATGTTTGTTATTCATTCTTAAGACATTTTGTATAAATACCTTTAACTTGATGAAATGAAATAGTTTTTCTCCTTTGTCAATTCAATTTTTCTATTAGAGTCAATCCAAAAATTAAAGGTATTGGCTTATAATAATCAAACTATAAATTAAATTTGAGTTTAAAAATTAATTTTTAATAGTTTATAAATCGAATTTGTATCATAAAAATTTTAAATTTTAAATTAAATTCTATATTTATAAATATACTAAATTTAGGTCTACTTACAATTGTCATCATAATTTATCATTTGCATAATTATTTATTGTATTTGATTATTTATTACAGTAAAAGATTATTCTTTTCGAGTGGTTTCTTCAAATGATGATAATATTGAAACTTTTTATTTAATATTCAAATAAATATTTGACTATTTTTTATTTGACAAATAGTTGAGTGTTTTTATCAGTAACTTCATATGCTAAAACATAAATCAATGTCTTTAACTATAGTTTTCTTTATTAATTAAGGCACTAAGAATGCTATAATGTCGCATATCATGATTATGAGCAAACAACTTGCACCAAATAAGTCTCTTGCGGCTTTCACCATCTTGCCGTGCACGAAGACGTTAGACATCACATTGGTTTTTTCACATAAGCCTTTGAGACCATCAGCTGCTCACCTTAAATAATCGTCCTTTCATTGTAACATGTCGTATCTCAGCTGCTCACCTTAAATATATTACTATAATCGTCCTTCCATTGTAACATGTCCTAAAGTTTGGCTTCATTCTCTAAACGATCTTTGCTCAGCTGGCTTGTCCTCATTACACTTTTCAGGTACCAATCACATGAAGACTAAACTACCCTCTCCTCTCTGTATAATAAATTTAAAAATATTTAATATTTTGAGATTTTTAATTATAATATTAAAATATTTAATTTAGTAATGTTTTCCAAATTTTATACAAATAATGTCAAAATATTTTTTCTGATATAAGATAGATATTTACGCGCTACATAATATTTAAAAAGTTTATTATTAAATTGAAAATTTTATAAAATAAGGCACAAAATTTAAAAAATCTCAAAAAAATTAAGCGATATTTAATTTATTAACCTAAGTGTCTGTTTGGATGGACTTATATCAATAGAGCTTTTGTCAGTAGAGTTTTTCTGAGAAGAGCTTTTCTAAAAAGTCAGTTGACTATTTGGTTGTTATTTAAAAAAGAGTTTTTTTGAAAAAGCTTCATACAGTATACAGTTTGACAACATAAAAGTAAAAAGCGCTTTTAATTTTAGTTATATTTTATTTTGTAATAAAAATTATTTATGCATATAAATAATATTTAAAATATATTAAACAATATGCAAAGCACAATATATTAATTATTATATAATTTTAAACCATATGAAACATAAATGAAAATATATCTAACCAAATCTTTTATATGAAGTATAACATAAGTAAAATTAATATAAAAAATAAATATTAAAACATATAAGAAAAAGTCAAATAATATTATATAAATATCAAAATAAACATGAAGATGTGTTTATGGGTATTGTGTGAATTAGAAATAAAACATAAGGGCAAAAGGGACTAAAAATAGGCTCATTAATTGATTTGAAAAAAATACCTAAAAAGGTAATTTTTTTAAAAACTCCAAATTTAAGCTTCTTAAAAAGCTTTATTTTAACTAGCAAAAATATATATATCTATTAAAAAAGTGTTTTTTATTTTACAGTTAAACACTCATTTTAAAAAAAAAAAAACTTTTACAGCAGAAAAAAGTGTTTATTCACCTTTCAAAAGCTCAACCAAACAGGCACCAAATACCCTTTCTTTTTATAAGTTAAAGGATTGAATTTCTAAAACTTAAGGATCATATCGTGCACCTTGCTTTTAGTACAAGTAAGAGTAAACACATGTGAATTTGGTTGGGAAGGTATTTATACTTGCCTAAGCATAAGGTTAAGTTTCTAATCTCTAATTAGGGTAGAAGTAAAAGTGGGCCAAACCAAAGTTGAAGAATCTATAAAAATGGTTCTTTCTTGCATTCTAAAAAATGCACCAAAGTGTCATATATATATATATATATCACGTGGCTCTCCAACCCTTTTAATCTTTTAACTATCATCTCTCAACCTGCCGTCATTATAACTTTACAGCTTGAGCACACACTCCATGTGTGCGTATCATTTTGTTTTCACGTCACTGGAAAAGAGAATCGGAGGGTTGCCATCGACAAAATGAATTAAGAAATGTGTGAAGCTCCTTCGTGTGTCGTCGTTTTAAATGATTATTTATACATTTATCAGTTCCTTTAAGAAAGGAGAATAGCTCTTTTATATGATTTAAACCTTAACTTTCATGAAAGAAACCCTCTACTGAATCAAAAATGTTGGATTTATTTAGGTAAGTTCTTGATTGGTTCTAATAAGATTGATAATCATTAACCTTCAACTTGTCAAAAAAGAGAGAAGCTTGAATCGATGTTGCGAATAATTGCATTTGCTAACATACTCTACAGCCTCCCAAAAGAAAGAAAAGTTTCAAAGGATTGCTGAAACCAAGAATTGGGTGAAAACCAAGAAATGATTACTGAAGACTATGGGGAATAGGCCATATCATTTGTGCACAGAAATGGAGTTTCCATTTAGATGAAACGTGAGAGCAAATGTCTATCCCATGAAAGGAATGGACCATTGTACATTCTTTGGAATATCTGTTGTTATATTATAATTTTGTGTACTCATAATCCTGTATCCATCTACCTCCAATTAGTTGGCAAACATGTGATTGGTGCAGCTTTTGGCTCTCAAAACCAGCACTAAGAACTAACAATAACTCTTAACTAAAATGTAACCACAACCTCCACATTACCTTCATAACCACAAGTCCACATCCAAATCCAGCCAATCTAGTTCTGGTATCAATCCATTGCTCTGTTCATTTTCCATAGTCAAAACTGGTTTCTAAGAGAGATTTTCGACATTGGAAAGGCAGAGACGGTGATGATCTAGGGGCATTGTGGGAATGACGAGTTAAAAAAGACACAGGGGTCGTGTCCAAAACTCGAAGTAAATTATGTTAAGAAAATGGTGGGCGCACGTTATTTCATGATGACGCAGGAACGCCATCGAGCAGACCAGAGCAGAGCGTGAAGTGTAGCATTTAGATACCAAAACCTTACCTTCCCATTTCACCTTTCACTGTTTCGTTACGCAGTTATCCAAATTCAACCATCTCTCTTTTTCTTTGCAAGTTGTGTTCCAGCTTAGCATTATATGGTATAGTAGTAAATCTGTCTCTCCGTCTCTGTCTCGTCCTGCGTATATATTCAGATGCAGATATATAAATGATCAGAGGACTGTTTCATTTTTTCGGGTGTTGGTAAATTTGCTTCACATTAATCGAGGAATTAAAGGGTTAAGTGACTCGTGTGCATTTCCAAAGGAATGAACTTTCTATAAAGGTATATATTAATCTGCTACTCTGTTTTATAAATGATGATGACGTTCAATATAATCAGTGCTTTCAGGCTCTGTTCTTTTCGGTTGTCTCTTTGTCAATGTTGTTTCTAAGAATCGGGTTCTCCCTATGTTAGATTTGCTGCCTCGGAGAGAGTGGTGATTGTAGAAGATGAATTCCAGCGTGAGGACTAGGCTTCAGCCCATTAGAGCTCCATTGAAGCAAAAAGTAAGCAACTTTAATCAATCTCTAGTTCTCTACCAGGGTCGATTGATTACTCAATGCTTGTTTTGGGGAACGGTTTGTTATGTGGGCAGCGTCTCCATACTATGAGGTTTATGTTTTCCAGGTTTTGAGTTTGTAGTTTTGTCCAGAAACGGTGACTTCAGTTTCAGTGAACTGGATCCAGAAACTGAAAAGTTCCCGGAAAATTCTGCTGAAGTGGACCTTTTTTAATGACAATCGAGAATGGATTTTCTATTAAAATTGAAAGTTGTCGCCTTCCTGCCATATTTCAAGAGAGATTTCTAGTAGAGCCTGTAAATTCTTGCTTTCAGCGAAATATCTCTGAAATCACCACTTTCTTCATCTGTTTCTCTTGTTTAAAATGATAATAAAGGAACTTTCATGTACGCCAGTCTCTTCTCTGCATGGTATTTTTGTTCTAATTCAACTCAGAACGTTGATGGTTCTGTTGTTTCAATAAAAATTTCATTGGTCATTGAAGGAGAAAGTGGAAATGCAGCGGAGCAGATCAAATGAAGCTACGAAATCAGCCAAAAATCAACGAACCTCAATCAGACAGAAGAAAATGGCATTGGAGCAAGATGTATGGTCATTGGTACCTTTGTCCACTTCCCCTACCATTTCTTTTACTAATTGTTAGGTCTTAAATTGTGATGTTTCAGGTTGACAAACTGAAAAGGAAGCTTAGGCATGAAGAGAATGTTCACAGAGCTCTGGAGAGAGCTTTCACAAGACCTCTGGGATCTCTGCCTCGCCTTCCTTCATACCTCCCTTCTGCTGTGAGTAACTAGAAATCCTTATCTACTATAGCGTTTCTTTTTCGTTTTTGTTTTTCTGCCAGTAATTAAGGAATGAAGAAATTTAGACGATGATTATGGAACAAGATTTCTAGCTGAGAAGATGCGAGGGGAAATATATAAGACATTCTAATTCCAGATAATATTCTGAGATTGGAACAGGATAATAACTGATGTTGTAACTTCTGCAGACACTAGAGCTTCTAGCAGAAGTGGCTGTTCTGGAAGAAGAGGTTGTCCGACTCGAAGAACAGGTTGTGCATTTCAGGCAGGATCTGTACCAAGAGGCCGTGTACATTTCAAGCTCCAAGAGGAACAATGAGAGTTTTGGAGATTTATATAACTTGCATCCAAACAAACACGCCAAACCAGAAAATAAGTCCTTAACACGAAAATCAGAAGACTCTGCCACACACAAAAGGCATTTGTCATCACCTTCTGGTAAGCTGCATTTTGACACGATCACTGCTTTATACAATCAATCACATTTTCCCCCCTGATCCTTTTTCCTATCTTCATTTTATTCGTAGATGATGGACAAGGGAAGGAGAACCAATTGTGTAACAATTCTGTGAAGACCAAGAAAGGATCAATAGTCCATAAAGCCCAGGTGATCAGAACGCCACAGAAAAGGCCTTCCCTTGAAAATAGATCATCAGAGAAGCTTTTAGTCCGTCGAAACTTACAGGTTTGTAATTCATCAATTATTTGTTAAGCTCTATTCAATTCATTTACACCAAATTAATGAGACTTACCTAATTGTCCAGCTAGATCAAGAAAATGCAGATGCATGTAGCCTTAGTAAATCAGAAGAAAAGCCGTCAGGAGGTGACAACCCAAATAAGATATCTGAGGACATTGTAAGATGCTTGTCCAGCATCCTTTTAAGGATGAGCTCAATGAAGAGTAGGCATACTGCGGATAGTTTACCTTTCCTATCAACTTTAGTGTCTGGAGACAATGGTGAAGAACCTGAGTTTCGAGATCCTTACGGAGTATGCTCAGAATATGGGAAGAGAGATGTTGGTCCATATAAGAACCTATTTATAGTAGAAGCTCACACAATCAATACTAGCAGAACATCAAATTCTTTGTTTCTACTTCACAGACTAAAGTAAGTGCTTCAATGTAACTTGAAGTCTTGAACTATTTTACTTCATCCCCTTCACGGTATAATGAGTATAGAGTGTTTTCTTATTGAATTTGCAGACTTTTGCTTGGGAAACTTGCCACTGTCAACCTAGAAAATCTCACTCAGCAAGAGAAGCTTTCATTCTGGATAAACGTTTACAATTCCTGCATGATGAATGTATGTGAAGCTATCCATTTTTGTTGCAAATGTAAATGCTGTATACTTGGATTTTGTCTTCGGCATCAAGAGAAAGAACCACTTATTGTACTATTAACTGTTTCAGGCATTTCTAGAGCATGGCGTACCAGAGAGTCCAGAGATGATTGTTGTACTCATGAGGAAGGTCTGTATCATTAGGGAATTTCTCTTCTATTTCCAAAGTGTTGTCATTTATTTTAACAGTTTCATTTCTCAGGCAACAGTAAATGTCGGTGGACACTTGTTAAATGCAATAACCATTGAGCATTTCGTTCTCAGACTGCCTTATCACTCAAAATATGTAAGTGGTGTGGTGACCATTTGAGCTTCTTTGCAATTTCTCTTATCTTTTTCAGTTAGATATTTACCTTTGGAATTCCGTCAGACTTTTTCTAAAGGTGCTAAAAATGAAGAAATGACAGCGAGGAGCAAATTTGGATTGGAGTTATCTGAACCTTTAGTGACATTTGCCCTGTCGTGTGGAAGCTGGTCCTCTCCTGCTGTAAGTAAATAAAATAACAAAAATGGTTTTGGTTCCGTTCTCGAATTTACCTCAGCATCAAACTCATGAGTGGTCCAATATGAAATGCAATACTGTCTGTATTCACGTTGCACCATCACTTTATTGCATGCACAAGTCCAAAATAAATAAATAAAAGCTACAATCTGCTCTCCAATGCACGCTTTTCTCATAGCTTTCCAATCACTACAAGATTGTCGACTGCCTTTATCATTTAACTCTTCTAAGATAATGGATCTCTGCATGCCAGTGATCGCTAGCTTCTGGGATATTTTGTAACGCTCACATTATGCTATTACTGACTTGTGGACCTTCTGTAATGAAGGTAAGAGTGTACACTGCCTCTCATGTGGAGAGCGAACTCGAAGTTGCAAAGAGGGAGTACTTACAGGCTGCAATTGGAATTTCGAACACAAAATTTGGAATACCAAAATTGTTAGATTGGTATCTACTCGACTTTGCCAAGGATTTGGAGTCATTGCTTGATTGGATCTGCCTTCAGTTACCAACTGAACTCGGGAAAGAAGCAATTAAGTGTCTGGAAAGAGCCAAAGGCGAGTCTAATTCACCGTTTGTCCGAATCATTCCTTACGAGTTCTGTTTTAGATACCTTCTGTACACACAATAAGGCTGTGCTTCAATAGAAATTTTTGTTTTGATGATTCCAGGGGAGTTGGGTGTAAGTTTTGTACACAACTATAGGAGTTGGGGGTGTTAGCTACAGGGTTTAACCCATGTTAAAGCTCGATGTATAATAACATGGTCGTGTTGTAAGTAATTGTAAGAAAATATGCTCTCTCCAAGCTTGGAACTATCCTTTTCCTGGATGCACATGGAATCACAGAGATATTGGTTGTTCCGGGACATCTTTCAATGGTCTGTGTGCCCCTTCCTGTCAGAAGCTGAGCCATACTGGAGACATTTATTCTGAGATTAAACGTTAGACTTATGTAATGCTTATGATCTTATGGAATTACTCTGAGCTGGCTTCAGTAAGCAGGATTCCATTGCTGTGACTGGCACAGTTAAGACATCAGACTGTGTTCGTCCTGGGGAACTATTTCCACCTAAAGTCATGGATCTGGACATTCTAAAAAAGCAACAGATGTTGAAAATACACCAATAATGGCACTTGTATCTTTTCTTAGTGGTCCAAAGAAAACAGACCACAGAAGTCACGTAAAGCCATTTTATTCGATGCTTTTCAAAGATGGCTGCTTATTCAGGCTTCTCAAACTCCTGTTGAGACTCCAGGGAATTGTCTACCCGATATCCGCCAATCTTCAATCATTTTGTGGACACAGTGTTGATGAACTTGTTCATGACAATTGAAACGAGGACGAAGGAATCTGAACGTTGTCCAATGGCGAAGAAAAGTTACAGGTACTACAATTGGAGTGGTCCAGAGTGTTTGTCTTCCTTGTGATATGGGGCTACAACTACCATGTGCATCATGTTGAAGCAAAGAACAAAGTGCTTTTATCAAAAAGAGATCACTAATTGCTAGCAGTTATGGAAATGTAATAGTGATTTTTCTTTAAAACAAGTTGAAAAAAATTTAATAAATATTTTTATATTTTTTAGTAATTTAAAAAGATAGAATGAGAATAAAATTTTTAAAACAAGGTTTGTATCTTGTACTTCCTACAAATATTTTATAGATGTTTTCAAAATCAACCCGTATTAGACCGTCATAAAATTAGTTGAAGATTGGATAAAATTAAAGAATTTGAAAAATGATCAAAGAGTAATATCCTCACCTATCGAAAAATTTAAAATTTAATTGTAAAAAGAGACTGATAAATTAAAAATAATATATTTATAAAAATTAATCAATTAATTAATAAAATGATTGGTTTTTTAAAACAAAAATTATTAAATTAAATCAAACTAAAAATTAAAAAAATAAATCAAAAAAATTATCGTAACATCAATCACTTGGGACATTTATCCTATTTTTCTTTTTATTCAAGTTTTCATAACTGTAGACAGCCTCATGCCTTATTACATACAGCTACAAGGTCCGGCTCAAACACACCATTGGGCCCAAATATTGTAATAAATGACTGTAACGAAACTACATCTTAAGTAATAAACCTAAATTTCGATTTTAACACTTAAGCTTTTAACCCTTTCATTTTCACTTCTGAAAAAGATTCACACTATTTTTCATTAAAATGAATTCAATTTTAATAAGATGAATTATGAGTTTATATAAATGAAAATAATTTAAAAAAACATAAAGCTTTTGTTATTCTTTTTTTGAATAAATGATTAGAGATTTTGAGAAAGCTCGCAATTTTTGAACAAGTTATTGAAACTTTCGACTATCATTTACAAATGTTGTTACGATCAAAGCTAACTAGATCTTTTTACATCTTTTTAATGTATAAATTTTTTAACAAGTAAAAGAAAATTGGATATTTGTAAAATTTACTTAACCAAGTTCAAGATACCTAGTAGAAACTTACTTAACCAAGTTCAACAATAGTATGCCTAATAAACAACAATGTACAATGTTTTATTTATCAATATAGATTCTTTGAATTTTATGCTAAATTGCAACAAAGAAATATGTTTTATCTTATTGTATACTAAACTACATTTAAAAAAAAACCTTTGTGACATTAAAATTTATATCTCTTTATGTCTTTTAAAACTTGTATGTATCTCGAGATAGTTAAATATGTTATAAGATATAAGGTTAAGGTTAAATTGTAAATATTTCACTGACCAGTTATATGCTTAAGATTAATACAAATCTTAAAATTTTCACTTATATTATAACAATATAAAATAATATGTATGACTCAAAACAAAATAGTGATCATTAATATATAAACAAGGCAAACTATACATTGAGAAGAAAATTGTACCTCGAGCAAATATACTATCATATCTCATTAATAATATCAAAAGACTTCAAAATACCCGTATTGCAAACATGTTTATCAAAAATAGTTTGGTGAAATCTTTTAGTTAAAGGATCAATTAATATATACTTAGTTAAATATGGTCTATTGTTATCTCATCTTTTTTTACAAGTTCCCTTCTCGTCAAATATTTAATGTTTAAATTGTTATACTATATGATATTTTTACTATTATAATCCAACAATATTGTAGAAAGAGTATCACAATATAATCCAATAGATCTATCAACTTAATCAATCATATAAAATTCAAAAATTAAATTTATTAATCAAATTACTTGTAAAGCAACACTATAACATACATCTCAATATGCATAGTAGAAAAGACCACAAGTATCTGTTTAACACTTTTTTGTAACATTTTTCATGAAACAACTCCATCTGCTAACATAAAAATGTAACTTAATAGAGATTTCTATCATCTAGACACATAGTAAAATCATAATATGTATACCCATTCATGTCTAATTTCTCAATCTATATACTTAATTATATATAATTTTTCAATTTTCCTATATGTTAACACATAATTCATTTTTCTTTTAAAATATCCAAAACTCACTTAACTACATTTCGATGGTCTATAATTAGGTTAGATAAATATCTACTCAATAATCCAACAACAAAAACAATGTTCAATCTAGTACAAACCTGACCATATATCAGACTATTGATTGAACTAGAATATGGAACATTCTTAATGGCCCCTCTTTTAACATCATTATTTCAATATGGCGTCTAAGATAATTTCTTTTCGAGATATTTCATTACTAAACATTTATAACACAAGCTTAATGTATGCTCTCTAAAAGCGACTCATCAAATTTCAATATTTGACATGTTAAATATAAGTACTAAGGATAAAAGATGCTTCACCGGGATCTATAAAGGCTAAATGCTTGGACAACAAGTGCTTAACTTCATACAATATGAACAAGTCATTTGATATAAGTAAGACATCATTTACAAATAAAAGTAGAAAAGATGACCATGTACCCTTTGAACTTGTAGTACAAACATCTATCATTTTTATTTTTATTTTTCAGAAAGTCAAATGAGGTGATTATCTCATCAAATTTAAGGTACCACTAATAAGAAGCTTTTTTTAATTCACATAATGATTTTCTCAATTTATAAATAAAATAACTTTCATCATTTTCTTAAAACACTTTAGACTATACCATATTAATATTACCATAAAGGTCTCCATTTAGGACAACAACTTTAACATTCATCTTATGTAGCTCCATATTATAAAGAATTACTATTGTCATTTTCACTCAAAATGTCTCGTTAAAAGATATAGGAGATAAAGTGAAATTAAAGCCTATTCCTTCTTTTGAGTAAAACATTTGGCAATCAACCTATCTTTAATTGCTTAAACTTACCTTAGGAGTCCTTTCTAATCTTATAAACCTATTTACATCCAACAAGTTCACAATTTTGATGTAAAATAACAAATTTCTATACTTGATTATGCTTCATTAACTGCATTTTATCTTTCATTATATCCCACCATAAATTTGTATGAGGAATAAAAACAATATCAAAAAATAATTAGATCAACAATATGTCCAATTTTATACTCATTCTTACAAAAAAAAAACTATATAATCAGATGAGATAGCAGACTTCCTCACCCTAATATATCTCCTTAACAAAACAAGAATACAATTTATTTTCATAAAAATGATACGAATATACCTTAGTGGGATAACTCAAAATTTGGAAATGAATGAGACTAGGTTTCTAATTTTTTCATAGCTCAAAAGGTATATAGGCACTTGTTTGATTAGGACTTTGTTTAAGATATACAAATAGTCTTAATAGCCTTAAAGGTAATTTGGAAGGTTAGTCCTATTTTACATGGTTATCATCATATCTTTTAAGGTGCAATTCTCTTTAACATATCAAATTTTGTTACTACTTCATAAGTTTCTAAGTATTTAATAAATATACATTTTTATTTTTTGAAAATCCCACATTTTCCATAATATTCAACTTTGTGGTCAAGTTTGATAATTTTTAGAACTTCAAATTAATCAATAACACATATCTATGTCAAGAATAATCATTAGTAAAAGTTAGAAATTATATGGAATTACAAATGGTGTGTGAATAAGGGTCACATATATTAGTATTAATAAGTTACCAAAAAAAAAAGGAATTATAGGTTAACCTATTTTTGTTTTATTTTGTTCAACTTTCCTTTGTAATAATCATCTCTAGATCACTAAAATCAAATTTTGAAAAAAAAATTATCTTTATCAACCTTTCAACTATTTCTCTAAAGATATGAACTAATCTTTTATGCCATAACATATAAGATTTTTTTCTTTGTCAAAGATCTTTTACTAACAATCTTTTAAACAATATACAAAGAAGCATATATTTCAACATGAGTTAAACATATTTTGTATGAACCATATTGTAAAAAGATTGTACTAATAAGTTTTGTATCAAAAAATAATTGTACACTAAAATTTTTCTATTACAAAACTATTTCTTCTTTATCTAAAACCCATCAAATCTATATCAACTTCTTTATCATTGCTAACCATTACTTTTAACTCATCCTTAGATATGAACTCTTGCACCATGAAAGTAACATGATTAGAAGGTCCATTATCTAGCCATTAATTACTTGATGTGACTATAACACATTAAATTCATAAATGACAAAAACAAAAAAGTTGATTGTTCCTATTTTTCTCAAGCCTTATAATTTATATAGTCCTACTTTTACAACCTTTCTTTTTTCAAAAGAAGCTTCATATTCTATATGATATCCCCAACATTCCTCACGCCACTCATTTGTCCTAGTTCTTAAAATGGAGGATCTCTAAGAGCTTTAACTTTTGGTTTTCTAGGATTGGCTATAGATTTTGGTTTAGTGGTTATTAATGATGATTATGTTGTTTTTGTATTATGTTCTTTAGTTTTTCTTCCTTTTGCTACATAGTGTGTAATAAGGTAATTAATGTCTTAGTTTTCATCACATGCATTGCAACTAGTAACAAGAATATCAAAGTTTGATGGAAATGTTTTTAGAACCTAGTGAATAATACAAGTATTAATGATGACTATATTTAAGTTGTTTACTCTATGAATGAAATATAATGATGATATATCCTCTCGCTCTCCTAACCTTAGTGTATCTCATAAAATACAACTATTTCATAATAGTTCCAATCTCAATATTGGAAGAAACTTTGTACCAAATAGTTGGTTTTGGATCTTATAATTAAAGGTTAGAAGAAGAAGAAAAGTCCTAGAAGATTTACCAGAGTCAAATGGTAGAATCTAAAAGGGGATACAATGGAACAATTTCGGGAGAGGGTAAAATATATAGAGAAGAATGGAAATTTAAAGGAGATGGTAACCAGATGTGGGAAAAAGTAACAACTCTTTTAAGAAATACAACTAAAGAGATATTGGGTGTTTCTAAATTGCCTAGGGATAGTAAAATGAAGTCTTTATGGTGGAATGAAGATGTACAAAAAAGGACTAGGATCAAGATGGGTGCCTATACAGCTTTATTAGATAGCACCATAAAAGTAGAGAGAGTTTTTAATAGAGAAAGTAAGAAACTGATAAAGAAAGAAGTAAAGAAGATAATCTCATAAGCTAAAAGCAGAGCTTACAAGAAATTATACCAATGATTGAAAATTAAAGATGGAGAAAAGGATATTTTTAAGTTGGCGAGAGCTAGGGAACAAAAAACAAAAGACTTAGTTAAAGTTTGTTATATAAAATATTAAGCAGGGTGAGTGCTCGTGGCTAAAAATAACATAAAGGGACAATGATAGAGATACTTATATAATCTTATTAATGAAGATGTAAAAGACAATATCTCTTTAAGTGATCTTAGCATAACCAAAAGGTATTGTAACTTACTTGTTGCCGACAGATTAAGGGAAGAAAATAAAAAAAACTTTGAGGGAGATGGAGAGTGGAAGGGCAGTAGGGCCTGGCGAGATACTCATAGAGATGTAGAATAGCCTAGGCGAAGAGGATCTTACTTGGCTAACTAAGCTTTTTAATGTGATCCTTAAGTCCGCCAAAATTTCAGATAAGTAGAGCCTTAGTATGCTAATGCTTCTATATAAAAACAAAATGGGACATCCAAAGTTGTAACAACTATAGAGGCATCAAACTACTTAGTCACACCATAAAGTTAGAAGAGAAGATGATTGAGAAGACAGTGAGGAAGGATGCTCCTATCTTGGAGAACGAGTTTAGCTTCATGTCAGGAATGTCTATGATGAAAGCTTTACTCCTTTTAGAAGATTAATAGAATGATACAAGGAAAGAAAAAGTAAGCTACACTTGATTTTTATTGATTTAAAGAAAACATATGATAAGGTACCTATGGAAATCATATGGAGGTGTTTAGAAATTAAGGGAGTTCCTATGATCTATATACAGGTTATTAGGCAAAGGTATGAAGGTATAATGACTAAAGTCAGGATAATGTGAGGAGATACAAAGTATTTTTCTACTGACATTAGGTCATACCAAGGCTCCTCATTGAGTGCCTTTTGTTTACAATAGTGATGGATGAACTCACCATGAATATCCAAGGGATGTGTCTTGGTGTATGTTGTTTTGTTGATGATATTGCTTTAGCGGATAAGACAAAAGAGAGTGTGAATGCCAAGTTAAAACTTTGGAAGAATACGTTAGAATCGAAGGGCTTTAAATTGAACAAGACTAAGACTGAGTACTTAGAGTATAACTTTTCGGATCAGGTGTCTACCGATGTGTAGGTAAAGTTTGGTTCAGAAGTTATGCCATAAAACGAGTATTTTAAGTATCTAGGATCTATCATCCAAATTAGTTGAGTGTTGCAGGCATTTTTATCATTGAAATGAGTGGCATTTTCTCATAGTTTTTGATACGATCATTGGGTTATATATATATTTTTCCTGCTAAATTGTTTAGTTTACCTGAATTTGCATTTATAATTGTTCATGTTTGATTTGTAGGAAATGCACTTGATTTTAGTTGTAAAGAACTACAACAGTCCAAGACGAAAATCAAAGAAGGCAGCTGGCGTGATTTATAGGGGTTGGAACATAAACACAAAAGAAAAGGAGGTTGGCGGCAAAGGATTGAAAAAATGCAGTAGCTAGGCGTGAATGTGCATGAAAGGTGGACCAAACAAAATTCAATCAATACATAAGAGACAAAAAGATTAAGGCGGCGTTAGATGGCTGCAGCATGAAAGCTAAAAAAAAGGAGGCTTAGGCGTGAATTAAGCAGCAACAGGTGGCATAAAGTGGACATTCCATTAGAGGAGATAAAAGCGTTGAATGGAGAGGAGACAAGGAAATATTACGTTGAAGAAGCTGGTGGAACAAAAAGGAATAAACAAGTTGATTAGACATTGATTGGAGGTGTGAATCAAGCAAGCAGCTGGTGGCCTCAAGACACGTTGAAGTTGATGGCTAGAAGAAAAACGTTAGCTGGTGCATGAACAAGGGGTGGATGCGTGGGCTGAAGAAGAGAAACTCACGTAGCAGCAGGTTGAGACAAAAGGGGACCACCACGCATGCAAGGAGAGGACAGCTCCAGAAGACCCACCACAACGACTCTCCAAGGAAATAACGCATGAAGAAAAGGAACCAACGTAGGAGTTGTTGCTAGTGGGTGGCTGTTAGAGACAAGAAAAGGAAAGCATGCAAAATGGAGGTGTGAGCTGAAAGGGAGAGAATAACGTTAAACATGCTACATACCCAAGGAGACCCACTGAAAAAGACACACACTAGAGGAAAATACGGCAAATGGGGGTTGTTGGCTAAAAAGTAAAAAAGAGAAACGTGGAAGCAATGTGGAGAACAACGTTAAAAAAAGAAAGAAAGAGAGGGAGCTGCTGGGTTTTTGAACCATAACGCAATACACTAACAAAAGGGGACTAGCTTGGAGAACGTTAGAGGGTCACTCCACATACTCTCCAATTTTTTTACAGCTCTCTACTCACTCTACATCCAACACCAACGCTACATTCAAATTACTCAAAAAACGTTGGCAGAAAAGGGGGCCACACACCACTCAAAACTCCATACACACATTTGCTGGCAATTAATTTTATTGAAGAGCTAGTGGAGACCAAAGCCGCTGGCAGCTAGAGAGGAGTGAGCACTCCCGTTAAACCACTAGTAGCTCCAAAGATATTCAGGCACTACACAAAGGGAGGGACCAACAAGAAGAGTGCGTGACCCACACCAAAGGAGAAAACAAAAAAAACGTTACACCAAGAGGAACTGAACGCATACACCAAGTGAGAGACCAACCAAAGGAGAGCACGCAGAGGCTAGAGTGGAGGTTCAGACCATCAAAACAACGCAGACCAAGCAAAGGCGTAGCAACGCACACAGTGAGCAGAATAAAAGGTGACGCAGAAAGGGGATTATTTCTTCTCTGATCTATTATTTAATTTCTCCTAATGTTGTTTGCTGAGCATAATTTATGTGGTTTTCATTCTACCATGAGTGAGTAGCTTCCCCGAAGCTTCAAGGTTGAGCTGAAGCTTTTAGCTAATTTTATGGATTGAAATCTTGGTTGATTTATGAGCATGGATTTTTTGGTTTTGATTTCTCTATTTTGAATTTGATTTTGCTAGTATTGTGTTTGGCCAACCATTACTTGACGTTAGTTGTTAATTGAAGAACCGATAAGTGAAAATTGATAACGGAACTCCAAACAGGGAACTTATAAACTTCAGATTTAGACATAAACTAAATTTATGAGAGAAAACCAGGTTAGCAAATAACTTAATGGGTTATGCTTGATTGCTAGTTTACGATAGTAGATTAGGATTATTGCATAACACTCCTTTGATACCTTGAAAAAGCATTTAAGAAACTCTAGGCTCAACCTTCTATCAACCAAAATTCGCCTCATAAATTGATCCAGGTAAAGTCCACAGAAAGCGCTAAAAGTGGAACCATCCTTGAAGCTTACCACATTCCATTCGAGTAACCCCTAGAAATATTCGCAATTTTCTTTAGCTGTGATTTTGTTATTTTTGATAGTTAATAAATTTCTTATTTTAATTTCCCAATTTTTACACAATTGCTTAGTCCAATTAATTGAGTGATCCAAGCTTAGTACTTGCACAATTACTCCCTGTGGGACGATATTATGCTATACTACTTGAGACCCGTGAACTTGCGGAATCCCATCATTGAGATATCCATAAATACATAGTTCACCTTATTAGATTAAGGTGGCATAAATGGAGAAGTGTATCAAAAGTTTTATGTGACAAGAAGATACCACTTAAGCTCAAAGATAAATTCTATCGTTCAGTGATGGGATGAAGTGTTAGCCATCAGCCGAAAACGAAAAGCTTGATGGTGCAGTATGTTGCAATGTGAGAGTAGTTTGAGATGTTAAAAGAATAACAAAAAACAAATGTTGAGAGCGTGGGGGACAACAAACAAATAACGAAGGGCTAAGGTTGCGTAAATTGATTTAGATATTTCATTTTTAACAACGACGTTGTTTCATTAATAACTTAACGTAAACACTAATGATGAGCTAGAATTAAAAAAAACTTGAAAATTTAAGCATTATGTGTCACTTTTTGAAATTTGGGCTAAAATTGAAAAAAAAAAATTGAATATTTTATTGCCACTTTTTAATGTTTTGGCTATAATTGAAAAATTAAGCAAAGTTTGATATTTTTTGTAATTGACTCTTATTATTATTATTATTATTATTATTATTATTATTATTATTATTATTATTATTAGTTATTTTATTGTATTTTATTTGCTCCTATTATTATTAATATTATGACTATGGTGTTTATGTCATTTATTTTAATTTATTTTTTGGTTTCCCTTCTAATTTTCTTTTCATTTATTGTTCTTTTATTTACCTATTTACTTATTTAATTAATTTTTCTATTTTTATTTTATTTTTATTTATTCATATGAGTCATTTGAAAACATCTTCTTGACTAATTAAGGATAAGGTTGTATATTATTAGATCTTCCTAAATTCAACGTTTCACATTTTTATGGATGTTGTTGTTATTATTATAAAATTAATAATTAATAAATATAAAATCCAATGTCCGTAATGCTCGGGATATCAATTCGGGCTCAGCCCGACCCAACTACAAGCTGACTTATTCATAACTCGACGAGTCACAAGCTGGCAAGGCTAACCCGATCCATCACAGTTTTTTTTTTTGAAGTAATAATCGAGCCACACTTAGCGATGGTAAAACCAGCCTAGCTTGCCCCGATTTTGACCATAGTTAACCTGGTCATGGGCGGGCAAAATCGGCCCAAATTGGGTGGGGCAGGCTAGTTTTAACAACTTTATGTATTTCAAACGTTCATCCGAATGGTCAAACGTTTCGAACGTTCAATTATTGCGATAACGTACTTTCGGAGTGACAAGTTTTGGAGGGGTTGTCACTAAGTTCATCCAGTTAAGTCCACTGTTTGAAAAGACAGTGATGTTGAGCTTTCAAGTGCTGTACCCCATACGTCTCATATATCTGTTTTCTCGGTTGCCACCAGATCTCAACCATTCAATGTTGAAAATAGGGAGAACTGGGTAGGGGAACAAAAGACCCGTTAGTATTCAATGCAGCCTGTATTCAATGAATACGTTGAAACTTATGATATTGAAGTACAAAAGTTTGGCCATCTAAGTATCCTTGTTCTACCTAAAGCCTGTTTTGTTCTACTGGTTCGTTACAGATCTAGGAAAACAATTGTATCTATGAACTATTGAACTGAAGACTTCTTCTTCCAAGTAACTTTTTAATATTAATTCTTGATTTAATCGAATTTGTAAGTATTGTCTGAACTCAAGTTTTCAAACATAGTATAAGGATCTTCTTGTTTGATCATTATCCACTTTAGGGCAATGATGTTTTAGTGGCATTGTTGTTATTATGGTAAACGGCAATGACCGTCGTCTTATGACATTTTCAGTTTCCTTCTAGATGGTCTTTTCCATTAACAGACAATACTATTAGTTTCAAACAAACTAATATCAAATTCGAAATCTTATTCAAACAAACTAATATTAAAATCGAAACCTTAGGACTCATTAACTAAGATATTTATATGTTTAATTAAAAATTATGGAATACAAAGTTGCCATGGCATGACTTGTTGCTTTGTCGATGAACTGTACGGCATATTAAATAAATATATCGGACATTAGGTTAATATTTTAGGTCCATTTGAAAGTTGTTTCAATCAAAGGCTGTCCTAATCATGTTTCATACGATCCTATCTACGTAAATATGATTTACGTGGAAATATGTGGATGGGATCTTATAGAACAAAATTAGTATAGGGTTATAGATGCAGAAAATCTTATTCTTAATACGGGATCAAATTCTCTGCACCCATAATACTATACTAATCCTGTTTCATACGATACCATTTACATAAATACGTGGGACTCACAGAAATTTATAAATGGAATCGTATAAAACAAAGTTAGTACAGTGTTATGAGTACAAAAGATCTTGTCTCCAATACATGATCAAATCTTCTGTTCCCATAATCTTATATCAATCCTATCTCATACAATTTCATCCAAATAAATATATGAAACTCAAAGAAATGTGTGAATAAGATCGTATAAAATATAATTGAGACAAGGTTATAAATACACAAGATCTTGTCCCAATCAATACATACTCTGAATTTCAACGGACATTAATGATCTTATCTTTCGTCCCCATGTACTGGCTCTATGATATTATTACTCTCTGGAAGGTGCATTACTTCTATTCTCATCAACCTATACCTAGTAGTGGGACGCCACCAATAATGTATATCAAAGTTTGGAAAATGTTTATAATATATTTATGAGATTGCCCATTTTTTCTCTTCAACTTATTGTTTGACAATAGTAAATATCTATTTTTAAAAATGTTGACCTTAATGGGGCACAATGGAAAAGATTAGATATGAAGCGGTCAAGATACTTAAGACGACTTAGCTGTATAAAATAATGTTTGGTGAAGGTAATTTTTATAATTATTTATTTTTATTGTACTGACAAAAGTAATTATTAAAAAATTTAAACAATTCAGGCGTTTTAACCGTAAAAACTTTAACTGTTCAATATTTTAGTTCAATTTTTAAGTTTTTGATTCGATTTTTTAATAACTTTTATGATTGCAAATCAATTAATTAATTGGTTAATTTTAACAAATTAATAAATTCTTATAAATTAAAATAAATCAATTAATTTTTATTTAACAATTTATTTTTCAATTAAACTTTAAATTTTTTGATAATAAGAAAAAAATACTTCACTTATATTTTAATATTATTTAATTTTTAACTAATTTTATAAATGTGTGATCCTGATTAAATCTTTAAAACCTTATTTTTTTTATCATTCCATCTCATTTCTGTTCCGGTTTTTGAGAAGTAAAAGTACAATCAGATCAGAAAATATAGTCTGAAAGTGAAAACAAACAAAACAGCCTCCAACTGCAATACAGATCATATAGGTTTTTGAAATATGTTGCTCGTGGCAGAATTCAGCTTTTTATATAGAAATACACTTGCCGAAAACTCAAAATTAGCAGCGCAAAACGAACTTGTCTAAAAGGCTATATTGACTGCTAGCTAGGTTGAGTAATTAGTCAATATCATTTTTTGACTCATAAAAGTGGGTCAAGTGTTAAGAATTTTAGTTCCAGTTTGTTAGTGACTTTTAATAGGATAGAAATTTAGGTTCAAGCAAATCTTATACAGATGAAATATATAATATACAGTAGTTTTCATATATATGTAACTAATAATTAAAAAATTCAACTAATTTGACCGGTTCAATCGTAAAAATCTTGAAATTATTCAAATTTTCGGTTCTATTTTTAAATTTTCAATTTAATTTACTTTAATAAATTTTGTCGTTAAAAGTTAATCAATTTTTATTAATTAATAAGTTTTATAAATCAATTAATTTTTATTAACAATATGTTTTTTCAACTAAACTTTAAATTATTTGATTGATAAGAACAATCTCTTTTAATAATATTTTAAATTCTTTTATTTTATTTAATCTTTAGCCAATTTTATGACTGTCTTATATTTATTGAATTTTTTAAACTTCAATTCTTTTGTTTTATCGTTTTAATTTTCAGTCCTATTTTTAAAACACTGTATGCGGAAAAAAACTTGTGTAAGATAATATAAATATTATATGTATATAATGTGAATAATCCCTTTTTATCTTTTTTCTTTAAACAGAAAAGAATGTAATATTTAAAAACGACTTGAACAATTAATAAGGTCTACAACTCTATGTTCTAATTAATGCGAATTTCAAATAGATAAGAGTATTTCTCTCTGTCTGACCGCACATTAAAAAACCCATGTACATAAAAATCCAACAATTCTAGAAGTCGTGTACTATATATGAAAGCAACATTAGATCATATATATAATTGTAACGGATAGTGTGTAAAATTAGCTATCTAACATACACTATAATGTTTAATCATACCAAGCACGAGGGAGTTTAACAAACTTGGCTTAGAAAAGTGGTCAGTGAGTAGTAAATTAATACATTCATAATGCTTAAAAGTTATCGTAAAAGCTAAGTCAAGTAAATCGAAATCAACCCGTAATAATGAGAAATAAGAATAATGTGATATCATGCTCTTAAGGGAGGACACGGAGAACTTGTTAAGAGTCTCTAATGTTAAAATCTTGGGTTGGTTTTAGCTCTTAGAATGTAAGCATGCATTTCATCACAATTTACTATTATTAAGTGGCTGTTTTATCAAATAATTCAAACTATTGTATAAGGTCAATTTAATTGGTTTTATATATTCACTAATACACTCTTTTAAGTAAAAGCCTTTTAGGCTTGAAACTTGCATAGATTTACTCTGTCTTGTGTTGAATAATAAGTAAGTGGTAGGATTTAAACTCACGACCATTTGATTAGAAAGACTTTAATACCATGTTAAGTAACCGTTTTACTACAATAACTTAAGTTGTTGTGTGAGGCCAACTTAATCTGTTTTATATATTCCCTGACAACTATCAACTCTTGTGAAATAACTATCAAATAAAAATAAGAATAATAAGATTAAAATTAGGTTATTGTAAGCAATGACATGACGAAAACTACTCTGTCAAGTAATCGATTCAAGACGTAAAACGAATGAGTATCAACGTTAACATCTAGAAGAGTTGCTCACTTGCTCGCCTCCGCTCTAGTGGGCGATTTATTTGGAAATTCTCACGTTTTGTTATTGACTTTCTTTTCCTCGTCCAAAGCACACCTTAATTAGGTATTTTGCCTGGAAAAATCTGTCCACTGTCAGTTTAACAAATGCCAAGTTTTGTCGCATACAATCTTAGTATAAGAGAAGACAAAGTTCGCCTTTTGCACAAACTTCATAGTTCAAATCAATGAATTATTCCTTAAATGGCGAAAATAACAATTTAGTTCTCATCGTTTATACTGAAATTTAAATTAAACCATAATGATTGGAGGTGTTTAAAATAAACTATAATATTTATAAAATGTATAAATGAATCTTAATATTTAGAAAACTGTTTAAAATGATCATATGATTCGGAGGGCTGTTTTGAATGCATTGAAATTTTAAAGTTCTAAGTCAAAATTTAGTATAAAAGATGGGAGTTAAATTGCTATTTTTGCTTTCCTGGGATGTTTTCTAAAACTTAATATTTAAAAGAAAGAAGGAATTAAATATTCTGTAAATTGATAAAATTAAACAAGCAATATGAAGCCAACCAATTACATACAAGTTGGGTAGGGTTCACAAGACCACGCCACGTCCCTGCTCAGCTCAGGTAATGTGTGGTCCGCAAGAAATGAGTTATCTTGAGTAGGTTGACCGAAACCCCCACCATTGAGTCAAACAAGACGTGGTTATGAAGCCACGAATGCATCATGGATGATCCCTAATTACTCTTTACATGTTTCAATACGTCACTTGTCAAATTTAAATTATGATGACAAGTGTGTGGAATAACAATCTTCTACCCCTAATTGCTCTTTACATGTTTCAATACGTCACTTATCAAATTTAAAATAGTAAGTATATTATTACTCCTTTTAAGTTTTACTTATCAACCCAAAAATACCTTACCATATCAACGTCATGACTAGTCAAGTACTTGCCTACTACGAAACTTGCCCATCTCCTAAATCCCCCGTGCGTAATCAATAAATCAAAAATGGTAGACGAAAATTATATTCCGAAACGTACGTGAAATGGGAAAACGACACGGAGACAAGAGCGATAAAGTTGTAAAATGGCGGCTATTTCTTATTAATTAATTTAATTAATAATAGTCTCTGGTCAACAATATGCTACGTACACCTCCGTTATATGTCGCTGCTTCTTTGGTTCTTCCTTATAGCCGTCCTCGTTGTAAAATCTCTCTTATGTTTATATATATAGACATGTTTAGGGATTTGCCCAACAACCCCGCACACTCTCCTTTTCTCTCATTAGTTTGTTCTTACATTACATTCTAGTGAACATCGAACAAAACATAAGAAAATCTTCGTGTTTAGGAGATATGGAAGTCGTGATACCTTCGAGGAGTTTAGACTTCGATTTCAACGACGCTCGGCCTTTACCCTTCTTTAGCACTCCCTCTACGCCTAAAGGATTTGGCGATTTGTCTTTAAGTGCTCCAGCCAGCCCTTCTCGCGTCGCCGAGTTTTACCGATATTTCGACAGCTTGTCGCCGATCAGTGGAACAAGGCCGGCTTCACCAATTGGTGGAGGTAATGATGATTTCGCTTTTGATTTCAGTGCTGATCTAGAGAAGGCTTCGCTGCCTGCCGACGAGCTTTTCGACGGCGGTAAGATCAGACCCTTATTGGTTCCACCTTCTGGACTGCAAGTTGAAGATCAGAAAAGTCCGCTTTTGTCTCCGAGGTCACCGAGATCGCCGTTGGCGAGAGGAAAGAAGATTCTAAGTGGCGTTTTCTCGAAGATGAAGGATTCGAGTACAAAACCATCAGGGAGAACAGAGAATGTTGCTAGAGGGAGAGATTTAACGGTAAGTTCAAGCCGTAGAGCGACGAGATCGGTTTCTCCTCACAGGGTCGCTCAATACCCGTGGGAAGAAGAAGACAAAAGCAATCACCACAATAACAACAACAACAACAAACATTCAACGTCCCTCAGTTCGAACACTTCATCATCGTCTTCTTCGAAGAGTTCTTCTAGGAAATGGAGTTTGCGAGACTTCTTGTTGTTCAGAAGTGCATCAGAGGGCCGAGCGTCGGATAAAGACCCACTGCGGAAATACTCGGGTAGGAAACACGACGACGTCAAGAACACCAACACGACCGACCACTCAAAGAGAAAGGGCAGAGTGTCGGCACACGAGTTGCATTACACCACGAACAAAGCAGCTTCGCAAGATTTGAAGAAGAAAACTTTCTTGCCGTACAAACAGGGCATTTTAGGCAGATTAGCATTCAGTCCGATAGTCCATGCGCACTCTAATGGCTTTGGATCCACCACACGCTGAATCTGATCGATCCGCCACCCCTCCGACTTATCGTCTACACCTACAGCTTTTGGATGTACACCTACACAAGATTGGATGTACACTACGCCACCACCACATGATTGAGGCTTCTCTAAAGCTACAAGCATTCTTTGTTTTCTTTTAATTCTTACTATTAATTGTAAAAGTTCGCAGTAAATATTGTAACAATACAATACACAATTAAGTGTCAAGATCTTAAGTATTCAGTAATTGTTATTAAAATTAAACTTCATTTACAATTTTGTTAAGTACCAGAGTAGATAGGTTAAAACGGTTAGTCCAACAACCTGGTGATAGCGAGGAAACATAAAACAAAACTCCGGAGGAATGTGAACGGATTGTGCTTGGCAATACGTGGGAGCTGATCGGAAAATGTCAAAAATGTTACAACGGAGCCTTTTGTCCTTCTCGAGGCATTATCTTATTGACTGCTATTATGGAGTTTCATTTTAAATTAACCTGAAATGTCAAACTCTCAACGAGACATGGGCCGCGTAGACTTTGTCAACTTCTAGAAGTAATGTAGAATAGATCAGATAAAGGATTTTTTTTATAATCACAAGCTGTGTTTTAAGAAGGTACTAATTATAAGAAGGTATTTTTAAGTTACTTATATTTAGATTAATTTTTACTCGAATCGGATAGGTTTTTTACGAGAAGCAAAGATCTGGCTCTAAGTCCTTTGCCAATTTACCTACGCAACTAAACTTATAAGGGCAGTTTAAACTTACGACCTCACTTAAACAAAAAAAGTTCTTTGCCAATTTACCTGTGCGACTAGACCTATGATTTATGTATGGCAATATTAAATATATATTATTCGACGTTGACATCTAATTGTTTGCATCGCATTAGATTCAAATGGAACTCAGTTGAATTGAAAGCAAACTTTAAATTACTTGTGAGTGACAAGTGATTAGTATGATATCCATTCCATCTCCCCACAGTACAATAGGTACATTCGACGAACACCTTTTAGATTAATATGGGAAATTGAAGCACTCTTAATGTTTTTCTTATTGAATATATAAAATTAACTAAATTGGCTTTATATAATCACTTAAATTATTGTAACGAAACTGTTACGTAATATGATATCAGAGTTTTTGTGAATAAGTGATTGTGAGTTCAACTCTTACCATTCATTTATTATTCAGTATAAAATAAAATAAGCTCGTGCAAGTTTTAAATCTAAAAAACTTTTATTAAAATGTGTTAATAAATATATAAAAATAATTAAATTAACTTCACAAAACAATTTAAATTATTGTTCATAAACAATCGTTTAACAGTTTTTACGTTGCAGTCATTTCATGGGCATCCAAGTCCAACGTTTGGTTTGTGTTTTAGTTTACCCTCCCAAAAAGTAGCAGTGCTTATATAAAAATAAAAAAGTCAGTACTTTCCTCGTGAACATGAATCTTAAGTACTGCACCGCCACCGACCCGTCAGTGCAAGACAATAAAATACCTAAATGCTGACACGCGATAGATAAAGCTGGTCCGGTCTATGTAAAACAGAATTCAGTTAGCTGGAGCGGGGCCTGAAGATAAAACTTGATAAAGTACGTCATGATTTGTTCTTAAGAAATCAGAACGTCATCGTTTAACTCAAATTCCCAGTCCAATCACTACTCAATATTTTAATTTTAACTAATATTTTAAAAATTAGATCAAAATTTATATCAATTAGATAATAAATTTAAGGTTTAAAAGTTTCAATTAATATTAAATCGTAATAAAATTGACTAAAAATTAAATAATTTAACATATAATTAAAAAATATTTTTATGAATTGAAGAACTTAAAATTTAATAAAAAAATTATTAAACAAAAATTAATTGCTTAAAAAAAGAAATCACTTAGACGAAGGATATAGGCCCGGATTACAAAGTCTCATGGACTTGAAACCACTAGTTTCATCCGAGGCCCAATCTGTACCTGTCCAGCACTCAATGCGCAACATTATAAAACAGTCGGTCCAATACAACGACGTTTCATCATAATTATTTGGGTAAAAGGGGTTGAGCTAGTTTAATAAATTTTGGAGAAATATGTGATCTTTAAAATTCTTAATTACTTGTACGACATTTACTATTTAGGCGGGAAGGCTCGGGAAAATACATTCCTTTGACTATTGATACGAAACCGCTGAGCCGAAAGCCTCTTCTGACTTGAAAGCTTCTCGTAGAAGATAACAGTAAATGGATACAGAACCACCACCTGCGACGGTGTCGGTGGCGAGGCACACCTGTATAAAACTTGAAACCGACGGCGCCGAACCCTTATTCGTAAAAGGCACCTGGTTCGATTCCCACTTCCACCTCTCCATCTCCGACGGTCTCCATTCCTGGGTCTGCAACGGTACTCACATTAACACAAACCCTTTTGTCTCTCTCAGTCGAAATAAATATTCTTACTTTTTTTTAGTATTTGGGTGTTGAATTTTGGCACAGCTAGCGATGAGGAAATAAGAGAGAGAGCTGATCAATGGGACCAACCTGTCACTGACTACATTCAGTTGGCCGAGAAACACTTGGGTTTCCAGCAACCCGGTTCTGTTTACGGATTCTCCGATGCCGGCGGGGGCCATAAACGGGTTAGTTTTGGGTTCTTATTTGAAGCGCTTGGTAGCTTCAGGAATTTGCTGCTTAATACAAGTTGGGGTCTAAGACCTTCTCAAGTCATACTTATCTTAAGCTCTTATTGATTGCTGAATATATGTTCGTTTTCTACTAAAGCGAAAGCTGATATTTTTCTAGTTCCTCTGCTTTAGACACAAGGGTTAATCACTTGTGTATGTCAGACGTTAAGGTTGTGGGTTATAGTTTTTAGATGTGATCTTTTTATTTTATTCGGTGGTGTTATTTTCCTTGCAGCTCTCGTGGACATTTGAGAAGGAAGGGACTAAGCTGGAGTGGAGATGGAAATGTCAGCCTTCTCCTGATAGTAGAAAGACTACAGCAGAAATCATGGACTTCCTTATGGATGCTAATATTAGGCTAAGTGTAAGTTTGTCATATTGAATTCATTTTTTCTCGCCAGATGGGAAGTAATTTAAATTAGTCTATGCTCCAGAATAAGCATTTATTTGTGAGAATTAAGAATTGATATTGTTACTGTTCTGTTCCATGTAATAGCAGCTAAATATTCAGAACTTCCTGGTGCTGTGCTGTAGCCGTGTATAGCTTCTAAACTAGTTAATGAGTAGAGATTTGTGACATGAAGCCATGAACCATTTAATTGAAGATCCTGTTCAACCCACTTATAATATATCAGATCCCAATTGACAAGGAATTGGTTGAAGCTTCTGGCAATCTGATGGGTGATTTCTAGTAGATTTCTATCCTTCATCCTTAACACATCCTCAATTCATCTTTCCAATTCAATAGACGTTAAGCACTTCCTGCTGAGCTTAGATATAATAGTATTTGAGTCACTATGTTTGTGGAAAGTAATATAATGTAAGTTTCATTTTGTTTTATCGGAATATACTGGTATAAATTCACTGCTTTTATTAATGTTACTAATGCATGTGAAGGAAGAAGTAGTTAGACAGACCCAGTCATTTAGTCGGCTGAAGGATGAAG
>JAOTAX010000006.1:3297751-3322822 GCA_025629825.1 Erythroxylum guanchezii | reverse complement strand
TTTCAGGACGTGCTAGCACACCACAGCCGCAGCCCGGATCGTGCATGCTCGTGTGGATACCGGTAGAGGGCATTCGCGTTTGCAGTGTCTTGGAATCCGAAAAAGAGGCAACCTATTCACGACAATAAGGTATTTTCGTACATCCTTGGTGTTTTCGATTATACATCACGACGTTGTATGGTCTTTTCCGCAGAATATTTTGAATATTCATGCCATATGGGATCTAACATGAACTTCAGGTCATCTTTAATCTCAAAACAGAACCTTTAGCGGAGAGTAGAATCTTTAGAGCTTCAGCAGGATGAGCTAACTTCAATAGATCCTTCCAATCTACTTAAGATTGAAGCTTGAAGATGGATCAGAATCCCCAGCAGCAAACACTTCAGCAAAAATGACTTGAACTTCAAGAGCTCCAGCAGAAACAAAATTTCAATACCACAAGCTTGAAGATGACTCGGATCTGCACTCTTCAGCAGCAACGTCTGTGCTGAAATGATTTGTCTCCAAAGAATGAAAATTTTGCTTAAGAACAACATTTGCATTCTATAAGCTTGATGTACTCTCTGTAATAGTCACTCAATAATATCAATGTATGTATCTCTCCAGTATTTGTAAGAATTCAAAATTAGTATTTGTGTAAACCAGAAACAATGAGACTTCCAAAATGGAAATTTTGCACTTTCAAATCTGCTTCATTTCCACCCTCAGAAAATTTCTTTCATGCCACTCAAGATACACACATTCATAACAACTCTAAATCAACAATAAAAATAAGAAAAAATTGAAATAACAGATGAAAGAAGAAGATGAAGTTTTTAATAAAATTTTCTGCTACTGTTCCATTGCTTCGAATGTGGTGGCTTTGAGCTTTTCAAATTAGCTCTTCACACCTTCCTTGCTTGATTACATCAGTGGTCCAAAATGAAAGATAAAAACAGCTAATATGTAAGATCTTGACAAGTTACATACTCTCATTGGTTCAGCAGAAACAAAAAGTAAAATTGTCAGTTGATATACCAACAAAGACTGATATTGTGATCTTCTAATGATATAAAACTGCAAAAATTAAAAAGACAAAAGGTGTTTGATAGCTATGGAACAAAAACGGACACTCTGTTTCATTCCTTCAATGCCAATTGTTGTTTTGACTTTAAATTCCTCAGCTTTGATGACTTGCTGGACTCTAATTGCTTCAGATTTTTTTTGGAAGTTTACTTCAAAAACCAATACTCTGCTTCGGGTTTCTCCAGCTGATGTAGCTATACCTGCTGCACATTTTCTAATTCTTCATTCTTCAATCTTCTATCGCATATAGCTTCATTCTTCTTATTTGTCTTGCATTGATCTTCATTCCCACTCTGAATTATTCGGTTTCTGTTCTTTGTGTCCAAGCATTTTTGAATTGCTACCAAGATCATCATCTCTAGCTTCCTCTTTAATACTGAAAACTTGCTTTTCATTTTGCTTCTCGTCCTCACTCTCACTAAACTTGCAACTCCTCCACAAACTTCAACATAGCATGCTGCAAGCAACATAAGTCAACAAGTTTTTCAGGTGCTTGCCAACTTTTGCATTTGGAAGTCCCTTGTAAATTTGTATTACTGTTCTTTCTCTTCGATCATAGTCACTGCTTCTGTCCAATTTCTCTCTTTCCCGTCTCGCCAACTTACCATTTATTTTGCTAGCTATAAGCACTTAAAGATCAATGGTTTCTATTTGTTCGTATCCATTATTTTCTTGAAATTGGGTTTCGTCAGAAGATTTTGTTTATATCTGCTGTGCTGCATGAGGGCATGATAGTACGTACAACCATGGATTTAAGCTTGGTGGATATTTTCTGATATGATGACGGAACCATAAAAGTTCGATGAACGACTTGTATGACATGGTGGGGCATATAGACCAAATGGACCACCTAGGACACAGAAGGTTCAACAGAAGCAACTTTCGGTGCATGGTTGGCCCCAGGAAGAGAGTCCAGGACATGGACATCTGGATCAAACAGATTCACGTCAGTTTCAGCGCTAGTTAATGCTACGTAACGATCACATTTCAGAATTGAAATCATATCCACCACGAATTGGTCAGAATAGTGCTCTGAGTGGTAGTGTACACAACCACCACATGTTACTTCATTTCAATCCAGAAAGCTCATGATATTAATATATTATTTAAAATAGTCAATCATTGTCTGCCAAATTGATTGAAATGTTCTCATTCTGAATAAGACTTGCAGCTACTACTTCTGGTACTTGTATGTTTCGTGAACACAAAGAGTACATGGCACCGCAAAGAACTTGATGGACCCATTAGCAAAATAGAGAGGCCTTCATTGCTTCAGCTAAGAAGAAAATGCTTATCCACTTCCTTGGTAAGGGTTAGCCAACAGCTTGGTTTATAGTTTTGCTGCAACATGTAGACACTGTATCTACTTTATTTCCACATGGTGGATCATATTTGTACACTGCACAAGAAGACAGAACTTGACCAAGATTGGCGCCTTATAACTTGAGAATTGTGGAAATAAACCAACTATAATGGGCTTCAGGAATTCTTGGATTGACCTAAGGTGTCATCGATGTAGAAGGGATTGTTCTCCAGAGACCAATCAGTGTAGTCATAGCCCAAGTGCCAATTTTCAGATTCCCCGAGAGTAATGGCCTGGCTTTGTTAACTGTGATCAAAACCTACCTTCATTTCTGACAAGAACGGTACATCACTGGCACGGCAGCTTGAAAAGAAATGGACTTGGGATAAAACTACGTGCCAAAGCAAGCATTTAAAGGTAGTCTGTTGCTTGAGACTTGACACGAAGGGGACTTGTCTCAAGTTGTTACGTCAAAGAAGTAGTGGCAACCCCCAAGCAAGGATTTCGGTTTCTGGAAGAGGATTTCGATTAATCCATAGAGTGCATCGGTGTGCCAGAATCTCACAATTCAGGATCATACAAGTGCCATTGATGTGGAACGTTTTAGTGATGTTAGGTGCTGGAAGCGACTTTATGATAATGTCAATAATGAAACTCTAGTTGCACAGCCTTCTCTTATCAAATTATTGTTTTAAAATCAATCCGTTTCCTGTTTATTACGGAAGCTTCGTCCTTGCATTTTCAGAGACAAGAATAAGTATCGATGAAGTGAAACGATGACAGTCAGTGGCTCCATTTATATGATTCTGTTTGCAGATCCCCTAGTATGACATAAAACTGTTTACTTGCTTTATACTGTTGGACAAGGGAAGGGACTGGAAAAGACGTGTGTACCAAGAAGTACGCACGTTGTGGCAGGTGTCTCTTAGCTTCTGAAAATAAAAGACCCCACTGATGGTAGGAGTACAAATAAGCTGTTGAATCTTATTTAAAATTGAATTTTTAACATTTTTTAGTATATAATTAAATAATTTGAATCAATTAAACATTAATATGATTTTAAAAATAATTTCTTAAACATTAGTTAAAGATGTGATTTTCTCTTTTATGCTTAATAAAAGTCTAATAAATTCTTAATCTATTGTTACATCATATTCAAAATATAATAATTATTATTTTAATAAAATTAAAATTATTATTATTATTTTAATAAAATTAAGATGAAAAATAGATTTTTTTCTAAATTTTTTGTAAACATTAAAATATAAATCACTCTTTTAACCTTGTAATTAGTTGTGCAGAGACCAGCCACTGAACTGATTTGGATTATTCTCTTCTATTTTCTTCTCCTTCTCCCTCCTGGTCATTGTGGAACTAGTTGTCATTTTGAAGTAAAGATGCAGCCTGCAGGAGCATCCATTAACTTATGAGGATGTAATTCCTGCTGAGTGATGATGTCGAACCAATCTGTTCTTCCCATTATATGAAGGGCAGGCATTAGGGTGTACTTTGGTTGATTATGTTGTTTAAGATAGTCAAATTCTTTTGCATTTTGGTTAAGACAAGGAACAGCAAGTTCGAAAAGAGACTTTGACTAAACACTGGTTCACTTCCCGAACCATATGTACCGATGTCCCAGTAACAACACAAGTATATTATATCAAACTACAAATCTGAGCGTCTGTCTTTTCATTAAACTAGCAATCAATGCTTGTTAGATGTAGAAAAGATACTTTCTTATATAATTTTAATGCTAGATGATGGAAGTCAGACATTGCTCATTGTAGGCTGTTTTAGAAACGGTTGAGCATAACCAGAATAAGAACTGTTGGCTACCATAAGCTATGCATTGTTGGGATGGAAGATATATTCTGGCAAATGTGAGCTTATTACCATTGAAGAAGTTAGAAATTAAGAACAAAAATTGAAGCTACGAAGTCAGGGAGACAACTAACGCTTAAGACAGAAGATCGAATAAGTGAACCTGACGCACAAATGATGAGCCTGACATACATGTCACAACAGGAGCTGATTTAAGAACCGAGATTTGTGCTTTCAGAAGATTGCTCTGGTCGCTTATTTTCAAGGTTGGGTTGAACTGGAGTTGACGCTGGTGTGGAGTTGTTAGACGTACTGTGCCTTGGGGGTGGAGGGCTAATCCTTCCATCAATGCAGGAAGAGCATTTCCTCTCAGCCCAAGCCTCTACATCGTACCGTCCGTAGCTCATGATTCTCCTGCCTGAGCAAAGCCTTCCAATCATAATAGCAGCTATGCATAAGACCACGATCACTACTAGTACAGCAATTGCTGGACCAACCGAGCTGTGGGTTGAGTGAAAATTGAAGGTTTGCTGTGTTACGGTCTCTGCTGGTGGTTGTTGGCTAACTGGCATTGACATTCTGGCCTTGAAATGGTTCGAGACGAAAGGATTTTAAGTTACTCTTGTGTGGGCTTTAAAACAATGAAGAAGCAGCAGCGTTGATGAGAGCTTCAGGATTCTTTCTAGTAGTTTTGGGGCATCATGTGAAAAGGGTTCGAGTAAAATGACTTAACATGGTGGACGAAACCAGAGGCGAATGTTACGTGTCCCCACATGTGTTATTTTAACAATATGTCAGAAGAAGAACCTCCGGACGGTAAAAACGACGATAAGAAAAGTAAAAGGTGAACAGAAGAATTGGGGAATCTAAAAGAACTGACTGTTGTCTGTATTAAGCTCCAAAACCTCTCTGCCAGGGGAACACTTTTCAGAAAGGTCTATTTGCTTTCTCAGGACTACTCTCTGCTTCTGTAAGATAGGCAAACAAGCCTCGAACATATTATTAAACAAACCTAGAACATATTATTTCAAAATTGAGTGACTTCCACCAACACCAGGCGTCTAGGCTGTAGGCTATACCTAATTACTGTCAACACTGTCCAACCAATCTGAAGGACTTTTCTAATCTATGCCTTCATGTACAGAAACAAGGGAAATTTAACCTAGTGAAAGTATATTCACTGATGTTTATAGCTGTGCTTTAGATGGACTGATCATCTGAAGTCTAAGGAATAGTTTCTTTTTTTTTTCTAGTACCAGCTCGCATTTAAGCCGTATTGTAGGATACAATTCGATTCTGAAACTTCCCCATAAATTAGAGCCTTCGTGACAAATAATAGTACATATGATGTCTGAAATTCTCAGGTCATAAAAGTAAAGTTCCCACTTCCCACATTCACGGCAGGCAGTTCCTGCTTAGAAAATTATGAGTGAACAAGTATTTGACCAACCCTTCAGATGGCCGGATACATATAGTTCGACAGCGACCATTTCAACTGCCATAACAGCTACACACGTACACCGCCTTTAAATATATTAGATAGTTCGTTGCCATTCTTCCGGTTGATCTTCTATCTTCTTGACTGCACCATGATTTTGCATGGTTTAGGATCTCTGGCTCTTTTCAAAAACAATAGATTCCAAAACAGCTGTTTGTTGTCAAAGCGCCATGGAATCATACATCATCCATGAACCATAGGTGAAGAACTCATTTTGCTGCTAAATGGCGCTGAAAGGCAGGGAAATGTGGACCACCGGTTCCGACCAAAATTCAATAATGATGGACCTCTCTTAGCTCCAGAATGCCAGTTTCAACCCAGAATCAATCCATCAAACAATGGCAAATGCAAAGTTTCCCTTCCAACTCGAATAAATCTTTTCAGACACCACAATTGTCAATGTTATAGTGGCCATTGTGAATAAACCGTATGTTCATATGTCTACTTCCAATAACATGAGTAGACTCCTGAAGAAGATCATTTCCGATCACCCCCCCTGATCAATTGCTAGGTAATTTGCCAAAGCAGGGTATTAGGGTTCATTGGCCAGTCAAATTAGGCAAATATATAAAGTTAATACTGAATTCATACTTCGGACAGATCATACAAATAATGCCAAAGAACGTAGAAAGTGCAATTTCTTAAGCGATTACAATCAATATAGCGGATGTATACTTTCATATGTCATTTCTCATTCAAAATTCGGCAAGTAATAGCCATGCCATCAAAGACTCAACGATGCATATAGCTGATGGTCATCGTATGTTACAAACATGTGCCACCTCCAACCAATGCCACACATCTTGCAAGAGAAGACATTGGGGACAATTGAACAAATATCAAACGAATAGCACTAGCTACCTTTGAGGACCTAAATATGATATAAATCTTATTTCATATCCAGTTGAAATAAATATGGATAGTTACCTACTTAGCAGTTCTCCGCTTCTCTCCCTGGCCCCAATCAAATAGTTTGTGTTGTACACTTCCATGGCCCATACATTCGTAGCTGTCGTTTCCAGTTGCACAAGGTTCTCTTTATCCAGCTTCTTAACAACATTTGGATGCAGAGCACTAGCAACAACAGTCTGTCAATGAGATGTTAGTCTGTCAATGAGATGTTAAAAAGTCACAATTAGCTGGACTTTATAAAAACAGAAGAGGCTTGATTAGGGATAATACACAGCTTATATCAATTGTGGGCTATTACAATGGAAATATAGGAAAATCTGTCAAATACGACCAAATGGTCGAAGGGTTCCATAAGTATAAAATAAGACTTGAATCATTTTATTCAGCCTAGACATAATCATAAAACACTGGGAATTTGCGTCTCAAGTTCTTTAAATTTTCTCACCCAAACTGAGCCAAAGCAAGCATTTAAAATTATAAACTTCAAGAGACTCTCATCTGAGCTGCTGAGTGCATTTTCTGGATTGACAGAAATAGAGAGATCTTGATTACAAGAATCAGCTACCAATCCATAGTTTCTCACAATAATTCTATCATGCTTCTTTAAAATTGTTTCCAGATGACACTTGTTGGACCTTGAAGACCCATGCATCAATACACATCCACAGCTATGAAGAGCTTCCACCGGAAGTTCTTCATCCAGCCTTAGCAAAATTGCTGCTCTTTCAGCATCAGCCCAGCAAAAACATGAAGATGATCCATCGTCTACACATGCAAATGAGATATAGTATAAAACATAACATTGGAATCAAAATTTTAAAGCTGGCAAGGCCACTGTGTACCAAGTCTCTTGCAACTGCAAGTAAAGGTAGTGGCTTCTTAGCTACCGTTTGCTTATTTCCATACGATTATCAAGAAAGTTTTCTACGCTCTCACTTCATCTTTTACAATCAGCCACGTATGTAGCAACCAGAATTTGCAGGTAAGTCAAGTAACGACTGCAGATCTATTTGTTACTTAAACTTAAACATTGATTAATGCCACAGCAACCCCAAGTTTTATTTTTAAAAACTCGGTATAAATATTACCCTTAATGATGATCACAAATACTGCACATTTTTACACCCATTTATAACAACTTACCTAACACAAACCCCGCAAGTGGTATGTCAATACAATGTGAACTGGAGTGCACTTTTGAATGTATCCCATCATATTTCTTGTACTCCAAAACCAAGATATGTACAGTGACTATCTGTCACAAACACGGAGGCAAATCATAACTGAAGTTCCACATCTCATAAATTGTTCCGTCAATGAAGAATATTTATGAAGGAGAAGCATAAATTTATGAAATTAACCCTAGACAAAATGCAAATATCATTGTTACACTTACCCTGCAACTAATCTGCATAGGCTTGGAGCTTTTGCACCAAATTAACTCATAGATTGAGCCGGAACAAACTTTGTCCAAAGATCCAGCAGTTGATGTATGAAAATCAGACCGGAAATTAGACATATCATGGTTTGGCTCATGGAGAACTCTTGTGCAATTTAGTACAATAAAAGAAGTAGGTGTCAGCATCAATCGATTACCCTGCCTGGAAAATTAATACATATTAGCCATGAAAAAATGCAGATCTTAGCATCAATAGCCAAAATAAAACATAGAAAAGTTGATAGCCAGGCTGTGATATAAAGCCAAAATACTATAGCAGATGTCCTCACATAAACAACAGAATAATAACTATGAATTTCCAAGAACTCAACTCACTAATAGTTTGCATATCCCCCCTTTTCATCCATTAGCCAATCTAAATGACACCAGAAATTCAGAGTTCTCCAGAATGTTCTAGCTTTACTGATTCTGCCCAACGTCACTCACTCTAGCGGAAGTTTCTTGATAAAATTCTTCCAAATTCAGGATATCTTTAAACAGTAACTTCAGTGCAATGATGGCACTGGCTTCTTTTAAAAGCCACTGAAGACTTCTAATTTTTCTAATCTCAATAGAAGAGTTGAGGCATTGCCATTAAATTGGCAAGAGAAAGCAGAACAAAGTGAAAATTAGAATTCATGTGAAAGCTCAACAAGGCTTTTATGTGCAGCATACCCTAACTTAAGGATCCGATGAAATGTTGCTTTAACACCAGGTCTGAATCCAACAGGGCACTCATATTTGCTTCTGAAACCAAAAATATTGACCTAGAAGATACTAGTTAGCGTTAGTGATAATGCAAAATATGTCATTTCCTGACTAAAGGGAGAGTAAGAAATAATCTACTAGAAATTTACCATTTTATTGTCCACAAAGACATGTATACAAACACTGATTGATATTTTCAATCTCTTTGCAAAAAAATCACCAGGCCCTCCACAACTTAAATGACTACTGGATGAGCCGTCGTCAAAAGCATGAACTCCGACCACATCTCCAAACACAGATATTAGACTTCCTTCAGGAAAAAGACAGCTGGAGATGGAAGATCCAGATAATGGACCACAAAGAGGCATTGTGGAAGGAAGATCATTAGCATTCTCTTCTGATGCTTGAGCAAACTTAGCTTCATTAAGTTTTATTTCCAATAAACCTAGGACATTGACAGGGAGATGAAGATGAACATCTGAACAAAATTTGGCACAATTGGCAATGGATCTGTCAATATCTAGTTCAAATTGATCTCTAATCCTGGCCTCTTCAATGCTGAAAGGAAGATCATTCTCAGGACAATCTTCTGTTGATCCACTATTTGTTAAAGCCTCATCATGACAGAATGAGAGCTCCCAAAGATGTGTTCCAAAAGTGATAAGTACCTTACGGAAACTATTAGCACCAGGGTCTTTAAGATGGCAACTAGATTCGTCTATATGATGCTTTACAATGTAGTAACCACCAATCTGCAACAACTGGCATTTAGAAGCACCTATATTGTCAGTAAGCACATACATAAAATTCTCAATATCTCTTCACAAACAGAGAATTGGAAAACGAAAAACCTAGAAAAGAGAAGATATAAGATATACCTGATACTTGAAAAAGCTTTCGGAACTGAATTCCAGCAATACCTTTTCTGCCCTTGGCTTACGATAAGCACCATTCTGTAACTTAAATTTTGTAGAGCACAATTTTGCTAAACAGAGCATGCTAGAACCATCAGATTTCCTGGTCATAGCTAAGCAGGGAATTTCAAGAGAATGGAAGTTTCCACATTCCCACTTGACAGATTCATCAAAAGAAGCGCAAGTACTGACTTTACCTTTACCATGATTATTATCATTCATCAAATCAAAGGCAAAAGTCTGGCTTGATAACTGATCATTTTTACAATTCTTCTCAGGTAAAGCTTCAAGGGAATTTACATAAGGACCCAAGGGTTCAGTCAGTTGACTATTCAAATCTTTAACAGTGCATAAGGTTTCATCTTTTCCCCGCAAAAAGAGATCCCACGGCAAGATGAAGGCCTCGATAAACAGACTATACCCATCAGATATGACTGGCTCATCTTGAGACTGCAGATAAAAACATTAACAATTAGCACAAGAAAATGAAAAGTAGTCATTTGAACAAACACGCCATTCTTCATTCCAGTTTTGGTTTCTTTTGGCAACATAATCCAATAAAACAGAAACTATAAAAGCAACTATGATTAAACTTGCCAAGAATTAATCAAGCTAAAGCATATCATACCTTCTGCAGCACAGGGTACTTATGAGCTATCCAGATCAGATGAAATCTACCACTCTGAAGATTTTTCCAATCATCATTCGAGGCCAAACAAGGATAAATAGGAATATTTTTCTGGGCCGCATTTCTCAAGTGAAAACAAGCATAAACTGTCAATTGCACCTTGCTTTCCCATGGAACAAAATGAAAAATGTTTCTGCATGAGAGTAACTCATTCTCAAGCAACTCTAAAAGATCAAGGGCATGGGGTGTGCCCTCCACAATCAGACTATAGTTAACAACCTGAAAAAAAAAAGTCAAATTACTTGATTTCTGACATTTTACATAACATAAAGATTAATAATGAAGATCAGAAAATTCAGATGAGGACCAGGGTGGTTGACTCGTAATTAAGAACAACCTCATATATGCTGCTGCTTTTCCAAGTGGTTGGAAGGTCAGGTATGATGACATCAATACTGCCTGTTGCATCAACCAGCTGCAACCTTCCAGTAAGCTGAGAAATCTGAACATCCAATAAAAAGACTTTAATCAAAACTAGTTTTCCACTATTTCACCCAGGTCACCTTCAGAAAACAGAGTACATAGTTTGCACTTAGACATTTGCAGAGAGGGAACAAGTAAACAAATGGTCAAACGAATTTTATCCGAACAAACATTCACACACTAACAATAATATTATCCACCCATAGATTAATACCCAAAACCTTGATATTAGAAGCTTATTTTATATCCAAACATTGAGTGGGCCAACAAAATGAAATATATGAATCCCAATTTGATTAACCACCTCAAACTTGCCATCAGAAAGTCAATTGTGCTCTACTACTAACCATACAATGACTAACTTTATGATACAAGTTCTTACATTTTAAAACAATCACATAACCCAAATAAGGAAGGCCACAAAAAATTCCAGAGAAAATATTATGACTACCTTAAGGCACCCAACAAGAGAAAGACCACCTAATTCATGACTTGTAAGTATTCTTCTCAATGGTAGGGCGTAAGATTTCCCTTCACAATTTAGAAAACTAACATTAGTCTTCTCCACCTGCGATAATGTTTTCATCCACATGGCCTGACAATGATGAAGAACAGTGGAGACAGGTGGAACCTGAGATGGGTGGTTAGAGAGTTAACACTTTTTCTAATATACATTCTCAATCGCTACAAAACAGTAAATCCTGCAATTAGCTAAATATACTCTAATGATATGAAGCAAATCATTCTGATGGTACTGTGCAATGAAAAAGAAAAGAGCATTGACATTACTGAACTGACCAATTTTAGGCTGTCAAAGTATCCTTCGCTACAACAGCCCAATGAATCATGTTTTGCTACTTCTCTAAGTACCCCATGCTGCAAAGGAAACTTGTTCTAAGAAGGCATAACCAAATCCAAAACAACAGCCTTACCATATCAGTTCATCAAACTGAATTTACCAATATACCCTAGCTCGAGACACTGAATGAGGTAAATGTGAACTAGAAAACAACTGAGCCAGCCCTTCTTTCTGAAAAAAACTTGCAATCATTCACAATGTGTTAGCATATGGCAATGTAAAAGACAGCTGGAAAGCAGAAGTTTCACACAGTAGTAAAGCAAGGAAGTTACATGGTTTGATCCCAAAATCTCTTTTACTGATAAAATCCCAGCAAATTTCCTCTTGAAACATGAAATGACAAGGAGTACCCTGTAACCAAATTAGCAACATATCAATACAAAAATTGTGGCTAATGTCTTATGTCATAAGCATGGGCAAAATTTGACACCATAGCCTGGCAGAAAATGTCAATGACTCAATGAACTTCCCCAGTCGACCCTGTGATCGTGAAACCATATGACACCTGCAACAAATCAGAATATGGTTAACCAGTCTATATTGACACATTCCAAGAAAAGTCAATGGCTCTAATAATTTGCCACATCTTTTAAAACGAAGAGATTAGAAAGCATAAGTTCTGCAACCAAAATATCCGTATACAATCAGTTTCAGGCCAAATTAAGAAATAATTTCATCTAATTCCCAAGGGAAGATTATAGAGACAAAAGTGATACTAGTAAACAAGAATTAAAGAGATATACAAAGTAGATTCAACATGCCGTACCCAGATTCCAATGGAGAGAATAACTCTACATTAATGCTAGTCTTGAAGCAAGCCCCTAGTATGAGCAGTTTTGACCACGAAAACTTTGGATTCACAAAATGTACATTCTTCACTGAAACCTACAATTAAAGCAGATGGTTAGAAGAGCATACTTTGATTAATCGATTTGTTCTAGCCATAAATACGTATGAAGTCATTTTCTGTAAACAAGATAATAGAACGTAGTTTACTTACTATCGCGCCAACCCTAAGACTATGAGGTGCAGTGAGCAGCTGATCAGTTAGTAGAAGCCACACTTCTTTATCCAGTTCAACAACCATTCCTTGCATGTAGCTACCTTTAACAACTCCAGTATAATCACCACATTCCCCTTTCCCCTCGACAAATTTTCTAGGAAAATTTGATCTTTCTTTGGACATTCTATGCAAATGCAGACGAGAATTTTCGGTAACTATAAACATCAGCTGGGACTCCTCTTTTCCTATGAAGACCAGCTTCTTTTTCAACCTCGTCAAAGTGATAAAGCTCCCTGTGAGCTTGCAAAGCACAGGATGCCAACACCAGGAAGACCCACAAAAATATACAAACAAGGGTTTCGTAAAACAATGACAATCCATTTTTTGAATTGAATCTTCCTTATAACTACACAATTTGCACTTGCAAACTAGAATGCGGGTGATAAACCCACGAAGCTTTTGAGATTCGCCACCACCAAACGAACATGGAACAACTGAAACAGGGCTTACCAATTCAACTGCACCATGAACGTTATGAAAGGACTTGGATTTATCGTCAGAAGAAACAGAAGAGAAACGAGAAGTCAGTGGAATCGAATCAATGATATCTGAATCAAAAAGGCTCAATTTGATGATTTCCAGAAACCCGCCACCAGAATGTTTCAAAGGAATGAAATTCCAAGCAAGAACCCTAATCTTTCTCCCGATTAAATGAATGCCAAAGTTAAGTACATCACAGCAAACAGTGGTTGAATTGTCGGAGAACTGAAAGCAATTATTGTTTAGACAACTTTGGGCTTCGGAAGGTAGCGTAATCGTCCCTATCAATAGTGCGGGGTGGTCCAGCGTAGTGAGCAATTTAGGATCATGCTTAGGGTTAGGGTTAAAATTACGGTCTTCAGTAGACCGCGTTTCTCCATCAGACAGTATTCTGGAAATAGGGCGGCCAGAATCTAGTGACGCAGTGGCGGTTACCGACCGGCCACGGCGGACCAGTTCTGAGACAGTGAGGACCACAACAGAGTCTTCCATGAGTCAAAGAATCATAGTTCGAAACTCTTCTCTCTTCTTCTTCTGTGTTACATACGAGTCACACGGACATATACTTGGAGAGACAATATGCTCTGTTAAGTTTTACGCGTCTTATTCTGTCAAGAATCTCAATTATTTATTTACAAAGGTTCATATTAATTTTGTATAAATAAACATATAATTTATATAAATAAATAGCTGAGATTTTTAGAATAAAATAAAGCATCATAAAATTAGACAGAAATTTTAAAATAATATTTGGAGCGGGCATTGTCCTTTTTTCTTAAAAAAAAGAGTAAAATATACTAATAAATCATTGGAAAAGTATACATGCTTTTGCTGTGTGAAAAGTATGCGGAAACAATGGATGAGGAAAGTAAATCTGATGCAAAGTGCAAGTAACGAATTTATTGATTTTCTTTCCTTAAAAAGTATACTCAGCTGAGTGTGTTAGATATAAACATAAGAGAACTGTATTACTTTGGTTAACTTTTTAAAATAATAGAAAATAATCCCCTACATCCCATTTCTTCACAGCAGATTCCCCCTTTTCAAAATTCCTTGTAAGGAAAGAATGTTGGAAATTGTTGATGAATCTCAGTAGCCCATTCTCAAGTTGCATCCTCTTAATTAGAATGAGACCACTGAATAAGAAACTGAGTTGTTGCTTGATTTCCTCTTTTCACCATTTTCTGTCCAAAATAGTCACTGGTTGTGGAGTAGAGGCTGGTGATAGAAATGCACCTGGGATTGAAGAAGTCGTCTGAAAGCTTCCTTATGTTTTATTAAACTGAGAAATGTAAAAGACTGGGTGAATAGCAACTGTAGAAGGAAGTTTCAGTCTATAAGTCATTGAACCAATTTTATCAAGAACCTTGTAAAGGCTAAAGTACCTGGCTGCCAGATTGTGAAAAGACATGTGATGCACTAAAAATTGTCTATAAGCTTGCAGCTTGACCAACACCCAATCTCTAATGGCAAAAGAAAGTTCAATTCTGGCTTTGTCCCCCCCCCCCCGCTGTTTCATCTGATTTGTGTTTTAAGAAGATGATGCTTAATGACCTTGAGTAGTTCTTCCCTCTGTGTTAATAATGTATCCACTACCTCATCTGATGAATCTTTAGGAAAATATGACAAGTGAATAAGAGGAGGATAACCATACAATGCTTCAAAAGAAGTTAGTTGAAGTGAGGTATGGTAACTGGTATTATACCAAAATTTAGCCAAAGGTAACCATTTAGTCCAAGAAGAGGAAATCTCTCCAACCATACACTTTAGTTAGGTTTCCAAACATTTATTGATAACTTCTGTTTGACCATCTGTCGAAGGATGGTAAGCAGAAGAATGCAATAATGAAACACTTTGTACCTTAAAGAATTCCCTCCAAAAAGGGTTGAGAAAGATAGTGTCCTTGTCACTGACTATAGAATGAGGGAGACCATGAATTTTATAAACATGATCTGAGAAATTTTGAGTTATAATGACAGCTGTGAAGGGATGAGTTAACCCTATAAAATGAGCATACTTTGTTAATCTATCCATTACTACTATACTAGCATCTTTACCTGCTAATTTAGGAAGTCCCTATACAAAATTCATGCTGATATCTATAAAAACACCAATAGGGATTGGAAGAGGCTGTAATAATCCAAGAGTAGCTGTAGTTTCTGTTTTACATGTTTGACAAATGGGGTAAAGCCAAATGTACTCTCTCACTTATTTCCATAATCCTTTCTAATATAACATGGCTAAAATTCTTTGATAAGTCCCTTGCACTCCTGAGTGACCACCAACTACTGATGAATGGTAGAGCTCTAGGATGTACTGTTGTAACTCTTTGTCATTGCCCACAAGTAACCTCCCTTTCCTTTTTAATTGGTCATCCTTCCATGTATAGTGAGGATGACTAGCTGGTTGGTGTAACAAATTTTTTATGATCTTCTGTACATTCAAATCTCCCTCATAAGAAGCTTGAATTCTAGTCAATATGTTAAAAGAAACCACAAATAGTGTCATAAACTAAAGCTGCTGACCACTAATTCTAGCTAATGCTTCAACTACCAATTTATCTTTCCCCTGTTTATACTTGATTTCATAATCATAACTAGCTAGCTTAGCTAGCCAAGTAGATTGACTAGGTGTAGTAATCTTTTGTAGAGCAAATATTTTAGATTTTTATGATCAGTTTGAAGTATAAATGCCTGCCAGCTAGATAATGATGCCACTTTTTAATAGCAAAGAGAATAGCATACAACTCCCTATCATATATTGGAAGTTTTTTATGAAATAAGGATAATGACTTACTGATGTAAGCAATAGGATGTGCTCTCTACATAAGAACAACTCCTATACCTATCCCTGAAGCATCAGTTTCCCCAACAAAGGCAGTAGAAAAGTCAGGTAATGGTAACATTGGGGTCATTACCATAGCTTGCTTAAGTTGGTTGAATGCGAGATTTGCCTTTGATGACCACACAAACTCTGCCTGCTTCTTTAGTAAAGCAGTGAGTGGTGCAGCAATTACTCCATACCCTTATGGTTAGTCCTTAAAAAATCATTGTCTTATGTTTCAAGTATAAGCATAATTTTCATATACATATCACGATCTAGAAAATTATGGAACTCACAAATATTCAGTCATTATCATAAATTTATTCTAAACAAAGATAAAGTTTATAAATATTGACCTTTGTCCATAGTTCAGTGATGCAAAAACGATTTTCAATAAGCTCCTTTCTCAATCTGTCCCTTTCCTTGAACTTTCTATTTCACTTTCTCTTATGATGATGTTTTGTGAGAAGACAAAAACTTATTATTAGGTAGAGACAAAACCCTAATCCTCTTTATAAACTAACAACCATCTTTCAGTTTTAAAACTTTCCATTGTAATGGGCCAAAAGTCGAAAGGCACATTTATTAAATTATTAAATTCCATAACTACCTTTTAACACATGAATCACTTAAAGGATTAATTTCTAACATTCTCCCACTTGACTCAAATGACTTTATATGGTCTGTTGGATCAATAATTCAAACAATCATAATGTACAATAATCATCATTCACACACACGCACACATACATATGATCAGTAATCATAATCAAGTATAAGACTAATAAAGGTCATGACAGTCATACATTATTAATTCAATATAACCTTTCCATACTCCACTATACTAGCTCTTCTACTTAATCATGATTATAAATAGGAAGTACATAATGGGATTTACCATTTAGTTCTGTTTTCAATATCATACATTTCAATCAAATACATAAAGAAGAAAATCAAAACTTCAAAAACAATATATTCATTAATGTGTAAAGAGTGTGAAATATATAATAAGAGTCAATACTAAAAGACATCGACACATATAATGCCCATATTCTTTATATGACCAGAAAACATTTTAGGTGGTAAACCTTTTGTCAAAAGGTCAATTAATATAAGATTGGTGCTAATATGCTTTATTAACACTCTACGTTTATGAAACTCCTCCTTAACTCTAAAGTATTTATTTGGAATATTTGTCATTCTTAAAGAAGAAAATTAATGTAGAATTATCACAGTATATTTTCAGTGGCCTTAGATATACTATCGACAATACCAAGCAAGCCACAAACTCAATCTCTGTAGTGGATATAATAATTACAAACTTGTTTGCACTTTTCCGTGAAATGGCTCCTCTAACTAACAGAAAAACATAGTTAAAAGTAGATTTTCTTATAGCTACACAACCAACAAAGTTTGAATATAAGTATCTAACCACCTCAAGGAGATCAGACCTCCTAAAATTAAACATGTGTTATTTAGTTCCTCACAAATATCTTAGAACTTTCTTTACAACTTTCTAGTGATTCATACCAGGGTTACTCTAATATCTCCCTAACATCTCCATTGGAAAAATTATGATTGGTCTCGTACATGTCTAAACATACCTCTAACTTTCTAAGTCACTTTCTGGACATTGCATAGGGTTAAACTTATCTCCTTTTTGAATTAGAATTGATGATGTAGAACATTCCTCCATCCTAAATCTCTTTAACACTTTATTAATATATGCATTCTAAGACAAATCCAATAATCTTTGTCATCTAACATATAATATTTCTATTCTTATCACAAAAGTTGCCTCACTATATCTTTCATTTCAAAATGACTAGAGAGAAATTTCATAGTGTCACTTAATATACTAAAATCATTAGTTACAAGCAAGATGTCATCAATATATAATATAAGAAAAATAAACTTACTCTCACTGACCGTTAAATATATACACTGATGAATGATGTTTTCTTTAAATTTAAAGGAAACAATAATATTATTAAATTTAAGATACCTTTGTCGAAAAGCTTTTTTAAGTGCGTATATTGACTTCTTCAATTAACCAACCATGAATTTCTTTATAGCCTATGAACCCCATTAGTTGGCCCATATTGACTTCTTCCTCTAAATTCTCATTCAAAAAGTTGGTTTTCACATCCAAAACTCCATATCATAATGAACCACCAAAGTTAAAATAATTATGAGCGGATCATTCTTAGAAACTGATAATCAATGTCATCTTTTTAAGTAAATCCTTTGATAACTAGTTTGACCTTATAACTTTCTAGGTTACTAAGAGAATCACATTTGGTCTTAAAGACCCATTTATAACCAATTCTTTTATAACCTTTTAGTAATTACATAAGGTCCTAGACACCATTATATTCTATAGATTTAAACTCATCTTTCATGGCTCTAACTACTTATCATAATTTTCACTATTCAAGGCTTATGAAAAGGTTAGTGGATCAGTCTCGATTCCTAAGTCATTTTCTGACTAGTGTAGATATACCACATAGTAATCATAAATAGCTGGTCTTCTTTCTTTTTGGGACCTTTTTAGTGTTATTTATTGTGGTTCTTCTATTGTTGGTTCATTCACTTCAGGTTCAATTTCATTATGAACAGTGAATTCATTAATTTGTGGTTCTTCTTGATTATTAGGTGGTTCAATAATTTGTGGAGCAACAACTTAGGTAGGTGTATAAGCCACAGGGACTTACATAACCATAGGGACTTCCTCTCCCATGTCTTGAATATCCATTATATATGGTGTTTCACTCCCATTAGTCTTACCATATTCAGTGAACCTGGCATTCCTAGTTTTCACAATTCTCGTAGTATGGTTAGGATAATAAACTATGTACTTTTTAGACTTCTTTGTATAACCAATGAAATAGTCACTGGTTGTTCTTTCATCCAAGTGGATTATAATGCCTAATTTTTACCTGGCAATCTCAAACATGTAAATGCCTTAACCTAGGTTTTCTCTCAGTCCACTAAGAGTCCTTAGAAATGCTTACTAGGAACTACATAATAAGTATATGACAGTTTTTAGAACATATGTCCATAAAGAAGTGGGTAAAGATGAATTACAAATCATACTCCTAACTATATCTAATAAAGTTCTATTACACCTTTATACTACACCATGTTGTTGTTGTGTGCTCGACATTGTGTATTGCTCACAAATATTATGTCTTTCAAGAAATTTAGAAATCAAGATTTTGACCACTTTCATTATACTTATCATAATATTCATCACCTCTATCAAACCTAACTATTTTTACCTTTTTGTCTAATTGTATTTCAACCTTATTAGTATAAACCTACAAGGTGTTTACTACTTGAGATTTATCATTTAACAAATAGACATATCCATAATATGAATAATCATCTATGAAGGTGATGAAATATTTTTCTTTATTAAAAGTAGGCAGATCAAATGTTCCACACTCATCAGTGTGAATTATTCAAGAAGCTGAGTGATTCTTGTGGTTCCTTTCTTTATTGTGTGTTTTGTTTATTTGCCTTTAATATAATCCATAAAAATGTTAAGATCAGTAAATTCCAATTTAGAAAGTATTTCATTTTTTACTAATCTTTAAAGTTGTTCTTTGGAAACTTATCTTACACACTTATGCCACAATTAAACAAATATATCATTAATCAAACTATGTTTGATACTAATATTAAGATTGAAAGTCAATAAAGTTTCAACATAAATAACATCAAGGTTTAATTTATATAAACCATCACATAATACACTACTACCAACCATGTGGTTATGTTTGTACAAACTAAAACCATCACTACCAAATTTAATTGAGTATCTAGTTCTTTCAAGTTTGGATAAAGAAACTAAATTCCTAGATATACTAGGTATATAATAAGTTTTACATAAATCCAAACGATATCTGGTGTTTGAAGTTAAGCGATAAGTCCTAATAACTTCCATTGGAACTCTCATACTATTGCTATATAGACAAAGATTTTATTTGATCTTATGGTTTGGGTCATAAAGAATTCCAGCAAGGTATTAGAAACATGAGTAGTATAATCAAAATCAATCCACCGAGTATTAAAAGTAACTTCAACAAGGTTCGTTTCAATAAAATATACATAAGCACTATGCTTGCCTTTCTTCTCAAACCATGGTTACAATTAAAACATTCATTTTGGAAATACCCAACCTTCTTATAGAAATGATATATGTGTTCATCATGTTTCTTCTTGTGGATTTGAGAAGATTCCCTACTAAATTTCAAGGGTCCACTTCACTTTCTTCTCATGCCACTTTTCACGTTTCTCACCAGCTCCTTGATTGTTGACATAATTATTGGAGTGGCTTCCTTAATTATTGAGTCTAGCCTCTTCCTAAACCAACATACCATGTAAATCACGGACATTCCATTTGTCCTACATGGTATTATAGTTCATTTGAAAAGGACCATACTCAGATGGTAATGAGTTCAAGATGAACTACACAAGAAAGCTTTCATCCACTTCCACTCCTAAAGACTTAAGTCTTCCAGCAATGTTTGACATCTTAATGACATATTTATGCATAGTATGTGATCTATCAAACTTTATGGTGGTCAATGTACCATAAGAGTCCCAGCAAAAGACTTATCAATAGCTTGAGAGTGCTCTTTCACAAAATTAAGTAATTCCTTAGCATTTTTATTTTTGGGAAGAGCAGACTTAATATTGCTAGTAATTGTCATCTTTATATACATCAGACTCAATTTGTTTGATCTCTCACAATTATTAAAATAGATTTTCTCCCCGTTAGTGCTTAAAATGTTCAAAGCATCTAGTTCCTCAATTATTAATGCCAAATCTAATTCTAAAACTCCAAGATAGAACTAAATTCGTTCACTCTATTCAAAGAAGTTCAGTCCATTAAACATTGTAATGGATAAGATATTCAGATAAATGGCACTATTTACTGCAGAAAATTAGAACTTAACATTAATATTTTAAGTCATTCAACAACATGCTACACTTGTTTTAAAAAACTTCATAAATTTTATATTTATGTTCACCTTTGAGCAACCCGTTAACACACCATATAACAAGTAAAGATTCTAATAATTTTATACTAATGTTTAGCTTTGGGAAATCCATTAATATACCATACAACATATAATGGTGCTAATATGTATATAATTCGGTAATCACACATACACCAACTAGAAATATTTATTATCTTTGGATATTTAAAAATAACTAATTCTATATGTACATTATCTATCTTCGTTCCCATTAACTATAAAAATAAACAAGCCACCTTTTGGTGATTTAAAAAATATTCTATAGTAATGAGTTTCAATTTACCCATAAAATTACAATTCAATGGCATCAAATTATGAATAATTAAACTTTAATTATAGTATTTATAATTAAATTTTTTAAAAATAATGGCTAGTTGCTTGCCAACGCTAGAAATCATACCCAACACTTGGGGCTGGCAACTGCACTATCCTTAGCATTGGGATTTCCCTGTGCCCAATGCTGGCCACGTTGGCAACACTTGCTAGCGTTAGGATTTTATTCCCAGTGCCTGGCGCCGGCAGTTTCCTTTTTTTAAAAAAAAAATTCCATACATAAAATTGATTCAACCTTCAAATTTTCATAAATAATTTTTTCATATAATTTAAAAACACGTAAAAAGTTAGTGTTTGCAAATTTCAAATTAGGGTTTATAAGGTTCTCTAAATCTTAAGAAATCTATGGTTATTGAGAACCATAACATAAATTTCTTATAATCATACTCTGATACCACATTTAAGCATAATTTTCATAAAGATACATTTATAGAACACACAAACATTCAATCATGATCATAATTTTATTCTAAAATAAAGACAAAGCTGAATACTGACCTTTGTCCGGTTATCACTGCGTATATTTCAAGTGACAACTGAATGTCCAGCTCCAGTTGTACTTGAGGGGGAGTGTTAGAGTGTCTCATATTGTTTAGATATGAAAATGTTAAAGGGTTTATAAGTGGTAAGGGTCAACTATCCAAACAACTAGTTCTATTTATTTGGACAATAGTTGACCTAAGCACAATTCTTATTAATGAACTCTACACTCTATCTATATTAAAAATTTAATACGTAGCTCAGTGATTAAAAACGATTTTTAATAAGCTCCTTACTCAATTTGTCTTTTTCTTGAACTTTTTATCGCACTTTTCTATCACGACGGTGTTTTTCTTAGAAGATAAAAACTTATTACTACGAGAGATAAAACCTTAAACCCTTGTAATAAACTAACATCCATATGTCAATTTTAAAACTCTCTATCATAATGGGCCAAAAGCCCAAAGGCCCATTTATTAAATTATTAAATCTCTTACCTGTCTCTTAACATATAAGTCACTTAAAGAATTAACTTCTGACATCAAGTTATTTAGCATCGTATCTACTTTAGTTTGTGGCTAGGGTATGCTTTGTCAAAAAACCATACTATAAGGGTGTTCAATTGGTAAGTTATAATTTTAAAATATTAAGAGTCTTTGTGTATCACTACTTTAAGTCGCAAAATATTTTTAAATATTAAAAAGGTCTATATTAAATTTTATGGATAAAAAATTTAAAAGTATTTAATCTTTTAAAAAATTTTAATTTTAATTTATTTTTTAATTTTTAATATAGTAATCAACTTTTTGAAACTAATATAACTCAACTCAAAATATTATTTCAGTTAGTTTTTAACTAATGTGACGTGTTCATTAAATAAGATAGAAGGGTTCACTTTAGTTATCTCAATAAATAATTAACAGAAACAATATCTTGATCTGACTTATTTAACATTTGAAATTTTAATTAATAAATTAAAAATTTTAAAATATTACATCAAAATAAAAAATTTAAAAAGATTAGATATTTTTAAATTTATTATTTTTAAATTTTATTAAAGAATTTCAAAATTGAGTTAATTTTTAATCAACAACGGAACAATTTATGAACTACAACAATTATTTAATTTGCGAGTTATTACATATATTTAGGGGTTTATATCTTAGATATCGATTTAACAGTTATGATTTATTATCTATATTTAAAATGAGTAATTACATTTTTTTTTGGTTATACGCATATGGAAGTTATGCTATCAAAAGTATGGATGGCAATGGACCGGTCCTATCAATTTTTTAAAAATACTTTTAAAAATTTAATAGTGTAAAATAATGTATTTTTTAATTAAGTTCAGGCTTGCGTTAATGAAAAAACTTAAATCTAAGCTCATGGACCGGTTCATTATCATCCCTAATCAAAAGCTCATAACTCCAAATTTATAGTTCCTAGAAACTAATTGAGAGAAGAGGTTGAACGGAAAAAAATTATGGTTTAAAAATCAAACCGATTTAATTGGTTTAGCAATTAAAATTTTGAACTGGTCAATTTTTATAATTTATTTTTTAATTTTCTAATTTGATTTAGTTTAACAAATTTTGTTGTTAAAAAATAATTAATTTATTAATTAATTGACCAGTTTTTGTAAACTAATAATTTTTATAAACCAAAATAATTTAACTAGTTTTCATATGACAAATTTTAAAATTTTCGATAATTAAGAACAATTTTTTTAATTATTATTTAAAATTTTTAATTTTATTTAAATTTTAATTAATTATATATATAAGTTAATTCTTTTAAATTTTAAATACCTTATTGATTCAAGTTTCGAACCAATTCTGAAAATGTTTTTAAAAAAAAAAGATAGAAGAAAGCTTTTAACTTTCTTTTCGAACCGCCCAACTGTTGGCTATCCACATATGTTCCACTGTCAGAAATACTAGACTCTCACTTCCTCATTTCTCAGTTCTATTCCAAAGGTCCAATCGGCAATCATATGCTCGTCAACCCGGATAAGCACACCGAAAACAGTTGCCTTGACCTGTTCGGCCCTAGTCATGGATATATGGTTTTCGCGATTCACTATCTGCAAGAGCCGGCTTCTTCTGCGAGTCTTTCAACTGGATTTGTCACTTATCTACCCACCTAAACATGTTGAATCAAGTACTCCGACTTTGCTTTCCAATTACGACTAAAGGTCTAAGAATCTAAATAACATAGTCAAATGATTCCAAATGTTGTTTGTAATATAGTCAGAAGTTTAACTTTCTTCAACAATCTCTCCATCAATTCCGGTTTTTTTTTTTTTGACATTATCAATTCCGTTTCTTGATTTATTATTTAACTTACCCAACTTATATGGTTGGTGGACCATTATAATGGTTATAATGGTCGCATTCCAAACCATTGATTACGAATAATTAAAACGTGTAAAAACTAAAACCACGTGATTAAGTGATTTAAAGTGAGATTTACTTGCAGTACAGTTAAGGGTTTAACTCTCTTCAATAATTGTTTTGATTAAGTAAGTTGTTTGATTTATTAAATTAATATTTATTGATATATAATTTGTGAATAATTACATATTTTAAAATCTTTTATAATATGTTTTAAAAAGAAAACAATATTTTCAATACAGGTTCTTTCAAATATTTAATTAAAATGTAAGATAATAACTATAAATTATTTTGTTATAAAAAAGAAAAGGATTTAACAACTTATTTATATAAGAATTGAATTGTTTAAACATTTTAGTTAATTAACGTACATAACATAAGGAAGACCTAATTAAGTATAAAAATGTTAAATCCTTTTCCTTTTTATAACAGATAACTATTAACTAATAATAATAATAATAGAGAATAGCAAAAGCCTGACAAAACTTGTTTATAGTAGTTTAATCAAATAATTCTTGGTCTCTGTCAATTCCTTGGATTCTAATAGAAAATTCAATATATCCTTTTAACGGGTGAAGAGGAATGAAATACTAAATTTATTTGTAAGTGTATAAAGTGAAAAATCGAAGGTGGTTAATTATTTCGCAAACTATTCACAATTTTCTTTGGCAGCAATAGAATAAAATCTCACAGACGCAAAATAATGAAAATACCGACGTTTGGTAACGCAGTTCGGCACACCTTGCCTACGTCTGCGGGGCCCTCACCTAGATTAAATTCTTTCACTGTAGTTCATAAAAATTACACAAGATTGATCTA
>JAOTAX010000006.1:3256180-3297651 GCA_025629825.1 Erythroxylum guanchezii | reverse complement strand
TCTTGATTCCTCTTTCCTCCATTAATGTCCTTCATCAACATTCACAAAATCTCCAAATCAAAAGACATTTCAATTGAGAAACTCATATGACATATTCACCAAAATTGACCTTGGAAAACTTAAACCCATACCATTCTTAAGCTATCTAAACCAAAACCCTCAAAAAAATCCAAAGATTTAAAATCCAACTTACCTTGAATCTTCACCAAATGAAGAGTTTCTTGGCTCAAAAGATGGCTCTCATCCTCCTCTTCCATTTTCCCTTCTTGAGTAACTTGAAAATCCCTCTTGAAGATCATGAAAAATCGAAACCTAACGCTTCTTTCTTTTTTCTTCTTCCCTTCTCTACGATCTCTCTCTCATTTCTGTCTTTTCTTTGTCATTTTCCTCTCAATTTTGTGCCTCCCCTTCCTTTTATATGAAAGCCCACTTGTCTTATTTACAACAATGCCATTAATGAGTAAAAAATGACCCATTTACCCTTACATGTAAGCCTTGTAACCTTAATGCTTAAATGGTCTTCCAATTTTGCCCTCATGCATAAGTTAGCACCTTAATTCAATTTAATCCATGTCATATGATCTTACTCAAATTAACATGCTAATTAACTCCCATTAACATGTTAATTAATTCCATAAAATACTCCATTAAGACCTTAAGGTTCATTTAAATTATGCTTAACTCCTTCCAAAAATCATAACCTTTTTCTAATCATACAATTGAAGGAATTTGCTTGCACTTCCTTCTAGAGAAATGTTCCTTATTGTCTCAATTTTCTAATGACATCAAAATCATTCAATTTGGTTCCAAAATCTGCAAGTTATACCCCAAACATGTCAGACTGTTCTTATACTGAAACAATATTCTGTGCTCAACTTCCATCCAAAAATTGACATTCTTAGAGACCGAATTAGAACTTGATTTCATCAAACAATTTGTAGCCTTATCTCTCTAGTTTAATCCAAATCAAGAATCATCTCATTCGGATAATTAGAGTAGAAGTTATGGCTAAAACACCGAAGCATACTCCATAAACATTTTTCAACTGCATTTTCCAGCTTTTAACTCCCAAATTTCTCATACAACCCATCTTGTAACTAAACTATCTTTTCTATTTCTTTTTAATTTCATAAATTCTTCTTTTCTTTACACATGAATAATCTCCAACAATTTCTCATTTGATAGTCTTAACTTTCAAGAAAGGTTCGGGGTCCAACAACTTACATTAGTCTCTCCCTTTTATTTTTTTTTGTCATTTGTGGGAATTATATGATTTAACGGTAAAGTAATGAATTTCTCTTGTAACAAAAAAATCAAATATTTCCTCTATTTTAGAGGTGTTAACAGTGTATTGAATATGAGTAGTTAGTGTTTGTATTTTTCTTTTGAATTTTAGAGATTTTTGATCTAAAGCAGGATGAAAAGAGGTCCTAGGGATGTTAACTTTAGCCATCGTTAAATCATATGAACTTGTTTCTATAAAATAAGTACCAACTGAACTCTTATTTTAATGACCTTCTTCCTTAAGAACTTCTTCATATTCAAATACTTTTACTGCAAATTCATAAAAATCACGAAATTCCCCTTAATTTTTTTTTGAATTTTAATAACGAGGCCTCTTGGAGCTAACTTCATATATTAGGTCTTTGGGAGTGCAATTTGTCATCGAATTCTTAACTTGTTGAATTGAAAGATGAACAGGTCTACATTCTTGCCACTTTTATAAGCAACTCTGGACAATTCGGTTATACTAACTTCAGGTTTAGTCCAAAAAAACTAAGTATAAAAGGAAAAAATTCTTAAGGAACAAAGCATAATCAGATAAATTTAAGCTTATTAATGAATTTGGGAACAATTTGATTTTAAAATAATTAAATTTTCATAATTAGCCAATTCGCCACTCTGAATAGTGAAGATAGCAATATGCTCCATGGTTGATTGACAATCTTAACCGAAAAACAAATTGGATTCAGGACTTCTATAACCATGGGGATAAGAATTTTTGTAGCTAATATGCTCCAGATAAGGCTTGTGGAATTTTGAGCCAACATGTTTCAAGCCAAGTCTATATTGTTTTTAAAAAGCTTCTCTAACAACTTCCATTTCAATTTAAAGTCTAATTTATAGAGGAGCAATAACATAATTACAATTTACAACTAAAAGGTTTCCCCATAAGCCATAATTTGGTCCATTAGATTCATATTAAAAGACAAATCCATGTACGTCAGGAGTTTGATGCCTGACAGCCTATCAACCAATTTTAGAATTAAGACACATAGATGTACTATGAATATCCTCTCTTTTATGAGGAATAATGTGTATTTCTTTCATAGAGGAAGAAACTGGAGGACAACTACAGTCACCAACTTCCATTGCATTTGGTGTAGTATGTCCCCTGAGCCCTTTAAAGATCTGTCTTACTAGAGAGGGAGAATTATACCTAGCAACTTGTACCAGAGTAATTGAAAGTTTTTCTACCTTCTCAATCAGTCTTTTGATTACTTCAATCATTAAGGTTAAGTTGGATTTCAATTCTGAAATCTCATTTGTATGAACAACATCATTTCATGATAGTTATAGCAATTTCAAACTCTTGCCAATTAGAGACTTAATTGAAGGTGATGTTGCTTTCTAAATTTCAATCATTTAGGATACAAAACCTTAATCCTATACAGTAGTAAGGACCTCTTCCTCTAAAATTGGAGGCATATCAATTTCTTTTCCATTCCTTATACACAACATTGTGTCCTACTAGGTATGCCAAATTGTTGGTCACTTACACCATCAACCTGAAATTTGAGCGTGCCAAAAAGAAATTCTTCCAATTTTATGCATAACTTCTTATTAATGATATAGGTGGGCTTTAAAAAACTTAGAGAATAAAATTTTTGACTGCTAAAAAGCAAAGGAGTGTTGAAATAAGATTAGAAGTAAAGAGATAATTTGATGTAGGCAAAAGACAAGTGCATAATACAAAGAGAATTTGAGATAATGATAAAGTTTGGTTTTTTTATTATTTTTACTATATGTCCTTTTTTCCTATCTTTGTATAGGTTCTTTGTATTGTGATGCTTTTAAATTTACAATCCTCTCAACTTTAACTAACTCAAAGTAGTTTTTGTGTAACTGCTCAATTTCTTACCCACTTTCCATTATGACGATATTCTGGTTACCATACACTATTATCCTACTTTCAATAGCCTTAAGTAGTTTCTTATAGTTTCTTAACTTCTAACTACCATGTCCTAACTAACTACTTCCATGCACTATTTTTTTTAAGCACAAGTTTATTATATACCAATTGTTTGGATTTTCCAATGCTAAACTATCTAACTAATTCTCATACTAAAGAATTCCTTAAACAATCTAGTTGACTCCTGGAAGTTTTCACACAATTGTTCCTTTTCATCTTTGGCCCAAATGGGGTTATCAATAAAAGTCTTAACCAATTTATCATATCTTGCAAAAACCCTCCTCCTTATTCATTCTTTTCAAGTACAAGAATCCATGTGAATTGAATTTCAACAAAATTTTGCTTTTTTTCTAAAAATTAATTACATTTTTATATAATAATTCTATTTCTTTTTAATTAGCATGATTTTTTGTTTATATTACCATTTTCAAAAACATCACAATCTCTTTAAAACTTGTTTTTCTAAATACCATATTCAACAATTACATTAAATTATAAGCAAAAGCTCTATTGATCATGAATTAAAAGTAATTACTTAGTTTTCTTTTAAGTATAAAGTTCTTTGGAAAAGGGTTATATAGAAAAACAATTTTAAATTAACCTCAAAGGGGTTTACTAGTAGATTAATGTTTAAAAGGTGGACAATTTGACTCAAATTCAATCATAAGTGCATTTATCATTTTAATGCTTATACACATCTTACATATAATCTCAAAAGGATGATATTTAAGCTTTAGAGATCCAAAATCAAAGAAGGTATCTACATTTAAAACAAAAATTCTATATAAAGGTTTAATTTCTCGTAGGGTCACACAAGTCAAATCAAAGTATTTCACTTACTAAATTTGGTTTTTTAAGTATTCACAAAGTCACGATTTGCATAAAAGTTACTTAATCAAATTATGAATTTAACATTTAATAAACAATCTCAACATAGAATTATATATACACTAAGGCAATCAACTTAAAGTAAATAATGTAATCCTAAATATAATTAGGATTAGAATATTGTGCTGCCTCCCAATAAGCTCTTCTTTAAAAGTTTTTAAGTTATACTTCTCACCTAAACCATTCATCCTGGATTTATAATTAAACTTTGCTTCCACTCTTTTCAGAATCTAAGACTCTTTAGCTCCCTTACATTTTGTTGGATTTGGGCTACTTTACTTCTCTAATTCTCCTTTCAGGATATAGGAGTCATCTTTACTTAGGTTAACCACAGATAACTCCTCAAACTTCTTCTTATTGAAAAGGAGATCCTTTAAGCACTCAATATTCTTTACATCTGTGAAATAACAAATCCTTCTTTCTTTCCATCTATTTCAAACATGTTTGGGTATGGAATTAGTGTCATAGTGGGTTAAGATGTATGATGTTTTAGATTGGCATTTGTTGTGGAAGATAACAACATCAATTTGATCCAGTCCAAATTTTTCTCTAACTTATAATCGTCACCTGTGCTAAATAGAGATGATATTGTTATTATTTTACCTTTTTTCATTACTTCCTCGCCCACTTCCTCATGCTTGTCTAAGCTTGGCAAGTCCTCCATTTTATCATTTTAATCATCAAGTGTTTTGCTACTGCTAACTAAATTGAATAAAACTTGATCTATAGGGTATACATTTGCCTTACTATGAAGTTTGTCTTAACCTCTTCACCATCCATCTTGGCTATTTAGTTAACTTGAATCTTCAAATTATTAATGATTGAGTAATTATATCGCATCATTTGTTTAAATAAGTCTATATGTGATTTAAATTTTTTGAATATATCTACTCTTTCTAATCTTGCAGAAGGTATAAATCACATAGTCTTCTTTTCCATCTCATCACCCTATGATGGTGACTACTAATACTGAAATTGTTGCTAAAAGTTAGGTTATCTTATAGGTTTGCCTACTTTAGCTTCTTGCTTCTCCCAAAAGATATTTGGATGATTACTCCATCCCAGATGATACATATGAGATAAAGAATCATTCATGTCATTTACTTTATATGTATCCATATAATTGACATTTTCATAGTGGTAAGAGGCTGACTCTACATTCATGCATGTATGAGAAAGCTGCCCATACATGCCCCAATAGTAGCACACCCCTATAGTTCATGTAATGATCTATCAATATCTTCATCCGGTTTAAAATATTAGTAATTTGTACCTCCAAGTTTGAAAAAATTCATGATTTTCCTGTCAATCTTGAAGATGCAATATAAAATAGAGCTAAATTATCTATAAACAGTGGATAGAAAAATAAAAATAAAACAAAAACTAGGAATAATAAAATAACAATTGAATAGTTCCCTGTTAATAACACCAAAAAACCTAACTTACTAAATCTATTTGCAAGTGTACATAGTCAATTGTAACAGGCCTAGTTAAGATTATAAAAATAAATAAAAATATTTGATAAACTGATAAAATCAAAATAATGAAGTTAGTGTAAAGAAATTAAGAAGACAAAAATTAGGGCTTTGAGGTCCACTTATGTCAAATTTCAATTATCATGCACGATAATTGTCACGGTTGAAATAATAATTAACATGATGTATTCATGCCCTCTCTTAAAGCAAACATGCATGTTCATTGAGTTAATTACATCTTAATGCACAATTTAAACTAAACAAAATTATTAAGCATAATTAATCTATTTATTTACCACAATAATCTAGGATACTTTCGTTCTTTAGTGCTAAAGTGTTTATTCTCTTAGTGTGTGGATTATATTTCATCTCTTGGTCTTTCATACTGTAGGATCCTGTTTCCAGAGCCGAACATCTAGAGTCATAAAACGTGAGCGTATTATCCTATTGGGTTATTTCAATGAAATCTTGAATTTAAGAAAAGCATCAATGAGCCCACAATTTAATAGATCAATATATGATAAAAATCTAAGGTATGTTAATAACCAAGTCACACCCTTCCAACCGATTCCCTCACTTCCTTTCCATCAATCTTTTTCAAATCAACACCAAAGGCTACCAATTTTTATAGAGAGATAGAAAAATGTGTTAGGAATCTATTGCTTCAATAATCACTTCATTTGGAGGTCGGATGATGAAGTTATAGACAAAAGCATTGAACATGATTATGTCTTCAATCATATTGTACTTGTTTTGGGACAATTGGAATAACTTCCCCTAGAGATGTCAGATTGAGGTCATTTTAAGACGATCTCAAAGAGAACTTCGAGATCTATAACTTTTGTGAAGACCCCAAAGAAAAATTCTGTCATTTAGAGGGCCAAAAACTCGAAATTCAAAAAATGTACAGTGTATGTCCGTTAAACGGACATACACCTCCACCTAACTAGCATACACGGGCTGGGGCCCTTTCCTGACCTGAGAAGGTCCGTTTAACAGACTTAATGTCCGTTTAATGGACATGGGCAAGGCTGGGGGTCCTTACAGACCTGAGAAGGTCCGTTTAACAAACCTAAAGTCCGTCTAACGGACAAAGGTGATACCTAAACCCGTCCAAAACCTCTTCAATGATTCCTACATCCATTCTAACATTACTTTCGTTCATAATCTTCTCAAATTCACCTATTCTAGTGCAATACCACTTCATATCAATTCAACCACCAACTTTGTTTCATTAAATTCTCTAACCTCTACTCATTTGATTCATCACTACAACTATTTCTCATCATTTACTATAGTTGTCCTGTAAATATATCCCATACAGTGTCACCAAATTATAATAGTCATATCTCTCAACTCCGATATCAAAAAATTGCATACTTTATACTGTTGGAAAGCTAAGAGGAAAAGCTACAATTTCCAAGAAGACAACTTTATCTAATTCATCCTAGATTAATATAAGTTTTCTCCTGAATTTAGAACACAATTTCCACCCCTATGAATAGCTTGAAAAATGCCATGTAAAGACTTGGAAAGTCGAGAGCAAAACATAATATCTACATATATCATTTACATCAAAATATAAGAGTTTACAAAGCTTTAGTTACATATCAACATACACATCAATAACTTAATACAAATACGAATGGATGCTCAAATGTTGATATGCTTATAAAGTTATCCAAAAGTCTAGTCACTAACTTAGTTACAAAAGTCTCTAACTATCTTGGAGTTTCTGAATGCCTTGCAAGGATCGCTAACCTTCTCGTTTTGCACCTGAGGAGTGGAAAAAAATATTGGTTTGAGTGACAACGCTCAATGGCTAATATATTTATAGTCATCAGCAATGAGCCACATAATTAAGCATATATACATATATATTTAGCAATTCAAGCATTCTCAATTCTAGTTCCAAAACTCAAAGTTAAGCATTTTATCACATAAGCATCTCATGCTTCAACCCTTCATACATAGCACATAATTATTCATCATGCTCAACAATTCAATGCAATGCACAGACAAATGGCTTGAGGGTTTCATGGAACGAAATGACTAATCCAAAGTTTACACCATGAACAAAATGAGTCCTTTTTCTTCAAATCTCATATACCATAAGCGGGCAGTCGAGAGAAGGCTCTTATTAACGTGCACGTGACGAACAAAATGGTTCCGCTCTTGCCCATACACAAGCACATATTCATGCTCAATTCAATTCATCGCATCTTCATATTCTCATGCTTTTCTTCTTTTCATTTATACAAAATTTCATAACCTTTTTCAAAGCATAACATAATCATAATTCATCATGCATTTTCAAACATTCACAACGATTTCAATTTCAAGCAATTTAAACATACGCACATAGGCAAGAATTTGCCCATTAACATAATAACCATAAATACATTACCCACCTAAATTGTTTGCAAAAATCCAACTTAAAGTGGTCTTTCCTCTTGCTTTTGGGTAGAATTCTCTTGATTTCCTAAAACAACCAAGGTTCCATTCAAAACAATATTCTAATAAAATTCATAAACTTCAATAATCACAAAAATGCAATAAACACAAATTAAGCTTAAACCTAACTTACCCATTGTCCATCTAGGTTAGAAAACCCAAGACCTAGTTTAGAAACCCTAGGAATCAAATGGGTTCCTTCTTCCTCTTCTTTCTTACAACACAACACCCATTCTCTCTCTAATCCCTTCATTCTCAACGCAACTCATTTCTCTAACAAAGCAAGAAAAAAGATGAATTTACCTTGAACAAGTCTTCTTCCTTCTTCCCACGTTTTTCTTCTTCTTCTTTCTCTCTTCTCTAGCTTCTCTCACAACTCTCTCCTTTTCTCTTCTTCTATTTCACATTTTCTTCTTCCCTCTTTGGATGCTCACAATTCTCTTCTTCTCTTCATTAATTTTCAAGACACATTTTATCCTTGGTCTTCCAATTATGCCCTAATCATTTAATGAAATGCCCATTTGCCCCCTCTTTTTTTTTTATCTACTAACTCCTTAAGCTAATTTAATTCTAACATTCCCATATTAATTCTAACTTAATTCTAATCTTTCCATCTAATTTATAATTTCTACTTATGCCCACTAAATTAATGACTCATATCTAAAAATAAATAAATAAACAAACAAACAAAATGTAATTAAATAATTAAACAAATGATAAATAATTTAGAAAAATTTTAGGATCCAACAACTCTCCTCTCCTAAAAGAATTTCATCCTCGAAATTCTTACCTGAGTCATTAAGGTTGAATTTATAATGATCAGACATATATTTAAGATTAAGAACAAAGAGAAAAATTTTAGTTTATAAGCAATTAAGTGATGCATTAATAATTTAAGAATCCATCTCAAGCTATATCCCTAACCGTAACTAAGTTATAACTATTGAATATAATGAAAATTAAAATAAGACAGTCTTGACATAAAAGAAAGAAGATAAAGGAAGAACCAGAAGAGTTATCGTAGGCTCCTCCAATCTTGGTTCAAAATATTTGCTTGATACGGAGAGCCCGAAAACTAATAAGTTAGTAACAAAGGAGGTTGTCACCCGCCTCTAAAATCCCTTACAAATAACCTTTATGGTATTATTTGTAATTACAGTTACAAAATAGTTTTTTAAAATGCTTGAACTTATGATTTAATTTGTTCTTTAAAAGTGCGCACAAGAATTAAAACCGGACTAGCATTAACATTGACACCAATTTTGATCTGGAACTTTTATAAATTATAAAGTAGTGTGTAACTGGCGTTTGGCACTAAGTTGTAATCAATGTTAATATCGTTCTGTTTCTTACTCCTTTAATCCTCGCTAAAGATAAGTGATTGTCTCTTTGGTATGTTTGGCATTTATCATGTCTTTTTCCACCACCATCACCACTTTTTGATATCTTCAAGCTAGATTTGACCTCTCATATCTTCTACAAAGTTGTTTCTATTTTATATCTTTCAAATAACTCTATAATCTCCTCAATTGGACCATAATGAAAAAACTTAAAGTTAAATACAATTTATTCTCTTAAAGTTCTCACCTATAAAATAATTAACAAAACATAAGAAAACATCTTATTATATATATATATAATACCAAATAATTTAACCTAAAATAACACGTAAATATAAACCTAAGAAACCTTTCATAACAACATTTTTTTTCATAAGTGAAAAGTAGCCTTTATAAATCTTATTAAAGATCAAAAGGAACTCTCACAAAGTGTTCCCCAAGCAATTTTCACTATTATAACAATTATATAATTCAGAAAACCTTTTTTTGCTCACATCAATGAACAAATGCTCAGTATGTGTTATATAATGCACTTAAACACTCTATATCTTCTTAATAGTTTTAACAGCTCTCTAGTATGTCTAGTATTATTCCACAACTCATATGTAGCTTACTTATACTAAAAAAAACTAAAATTATCATTGAATGAAAAAGTAGTTGTTATAATAACTAGTAATAGTAACATTGGTTGATCATTCTCACATATTGGTTTACCTTGTCACAAACTCGTAGTACATGATTTAAAAGATATTGATTAACTATATTACCACACTGACTAATCAGTTTATCTAAAACCTAATTTTTTGTTTAAATCTTCATATTAGTTTACCTAACTTCTTATAACAAGTTTTTGAAAACTTCTCAAGTTATTTCAAAGATCAAAACACATTCCTTTGAAACCAACTTGATCTAAAATTATTTCAAAAGTTCTTTAAAATTATTTTGATATTTTAAGATGGATTTCTTTTAGAACTTTTCAAATTTCCTATTAGTTATGGGAAAATATATTCAATACAACCTAAGGGAAACTAATCATGTAATGATTGAGTCATTAATTTATTGAAGTGATTAAAATATGATTACAAGAATGATTACATTGATTTTCTTAAATCTTGATATGCTTGATTCCTTTTTGTTTTTAGTACTTCACTTGAATTCCTTTAAAGCTCTCCAAGTTACATATATGTTCTACTTTATTTATCTCCTTTTATTCTTTAATTTCTTAATTAATTTATTTAGCATTTTTCTCACTTCCTTTTATTGAGTTTGATCTTTCTCATATTAACTCTAATATCGCTAAGAATAAAAGTATTAGTAGTGATATATTCCGTTGTCATAAAAATATGGTTTAAAAACTCATTTAGTCTAACAATATCTCCTTTTATGATAAAAAAATTAGTAATATTAAAGAAAATAAATGACATATAATAAGTTTCTCAGTATACCTGTGTACCATCAGAGGATTAATGGGACTTGGCTAAAGAACTTTGTTTGAAGTTGAAATTATTCAATAATTAGACTAAATTATTCTAAGGAGTAAAATATCTAACTTTGCACTATATCTTTAGCACTATGTCCAACACAAAGCATGTTTTATCATTGTGGATGTTTAACTCCAATGCAATGATTCGGACAATGGATGAGCGGATGGCAGAGAAGTTTAATTCTTATTGGTCTAAGGTTGGAAATATTGTTGCAGTGTTATATGTGTTAGACCCAAGATACAAGATGGACGAGGTTGAATATATTTATAATGCATTGTACAGTTGAAGCTCAAGAGTATCTACATACTATAAAACAATTATGGTATCAATTGTTTCATGATTATGAAGTCAGAATACAACAAACTCATGATCGGGATGTAGGCAGTTCAACTCAGACTTTAGTTTCAAGTTTAACATTTTCTTCTAACTCATTATTGACAAATTCTCTTTAAAATTTTTTGAAAGAGAAAAGGACTAGGATTTCTTACAATAGGATGGAGTTAGATAAATATTTTCCGCAAATTGTGTTCCTGAAACTGAAGATGGTTCGTTCGATATATTGTCATGGTGGAAGATGTCTACATAGAATTATCCGATCTTGCAAAACATTGCACACTTGTTAGCTATTCCATCATCCACAGTTGGTTCAGAGTCTACATTTAGTACTAGTGGTCAGGTCATTACTCCTCATCGTGGTCGACTTCATTATCATACTATGAAAGCCCTTATGTGTGCTCAAAGTTGGTTAAATAATAAAGATATTGATGGTAAATTCTTTTCTTTTTAATATATTTATTTTATCTATCTTTATATTATCTTACTGAATATTGTGTTTTTTATTTTTCTATAGCCACAGGTATTAATGCGGAGGAGACTAGTGAAATTAATCGACTAATTGAAGGTTATTTTGATCAAATATATGAAGATGAAGGTATTTTTAATTTTCTTTTTATTTAATATTACATTACTAAATATTCTTTTTATTTTAATATTATATTACTAAATATAATGTTTGTACATACAGATAATTGGATCCAAACTGTTGACGATCTTACCAATAAGCACAATTAGTCAATTAGATGATACTCTTTGAGTCTCCACTATCCAACATATCCAGCATGATATTATCTTAATTTTGTAAATAGAATCATTTCCTGTAAAATGATTTAGATGATTATTCGTGTACAGCAAAATTTTCTATAGTTAATGAATTTGTTATTATCAATTCTCTGTTATAATAATTAATAAATTATTTAAGTAAATTTAAAATTTGTAATTAATTGAATTGAAATTCTTAACTATAACTATTAACGTAATGACTTTTTGTAAAAATTTCCAATCAATTGAATTAAAATTCCTAATTAATCATACCAATAAATACATCTTAAGGTTTTAATTTTGAAATGAATTTTCTTATTAGTGATATACAAATGTATGTAGCACCCTTCAATCTAAACCTGACTTAATGACTTATCGTTTTATTCAAATGAAATATTAAGTGGTTTAATATTTAGAGATATAAATATTTTGTAATTTAATATTCAATTAAATTAATAACTTTATAATATCGCAATTATATGTTGTTATAATTTAAAGTTGTGATATATATATATATTAAAAAGAAAAAAGTTGAAAATTTTATAAATTTTATGAAATATGGTATGCTTGTAATACTCTAAGGATGAGAAGGATTTAAAATAAAACTTATATCAAGGTTTCGAGTAAGGAATTACTCTTAACAAACTTTTAATTATACTCTTAATAAACTTTTAATTATACTCTAAGGACGAGAAAGATTTAAAGTAAAACTTATATCAAGGTTTCGAGTAAGGAATTACTCTTAAGCAACTTTTAATTAGAGTGACTTAGGAATGAATCTTTTAATATTAGAATCTAGAAAGGAGAAAAAATAATTATGAATATAAATTTAGATTAATTACAATATAATGATTTTTTAAAAAATTAAAAGAACTATTTTCAAAAGTAATAAAAATAATAATTTATAAAAACATATCAAAAGCATTTATAAAATGTATTCTAATTTTAATAAAAATGATAGTTATTTTCAATATAATATACTATACGAATTTGTTTTTATAACTCAATTACTTATATATTATTTTGGAATTGATACATTAGGATTAATAAAGTGATTAATTCATTTTAAGATTAATACAAATACATATATGCATAATGTATATATTGTGTAAATATGAAAAATAAAATAAAAAAGTTTAAAGTTGTTAAGATTAATCATGATATTAATTAATTTCTTTTAATATGTGTAATAAAAATATAAAATTTTATAATGATTATTTAATAATAGATATACTATGAAAAGACAATAATATTTATACAACTATACAAGTAACAAAAAATCAACAACAACTAAAAGTACAACTACTACATCAATTAAAGGTTTTGTACATAATTTATAAATACATTAAAAGTTTGAAAATATTATATTGTAAACTTAATAAACTTATTTTTTTTAAATCATATTAAAAAGGAATATGATAATTTATTAAACACTTAAAAATAATAGTTGAAATAAATTTATTGTACTTAGATAATAACTTTTTTACATTTAAATTAAAATTAATTGTTATAATAAATTTACAAAATTAAAATTAAATTCTTTTATTTGTAGGAAATAATTATGACAACATTATCATTGCTACATATTTTTAATAAATATATGTTGGTTCGTTTTTATATCTTTAATTTTAAATAAATATTTTTGTATGATTTATAGGTAATTTCATTTTATATTTTACTATAAATGATTATGCTATAATTTATAATTCACGAATTTTAAAAAATACAACTACAATTTTTTTAAATTCTTCTAAAATAAATAAAAAAAATTAAAAATATATTAAACAACGAGGTCAATTGAAATCGGACAGGCTGCTCGTCGCTCAGGCGAACCACCCGGACCAGACCACAGACCGGTTGGCTTCAACCCGCTCACAAGTCACGAGTTGTTTTCGGCCCGCCCGAGCCATGGGCTAGGCCCACCTGATATTGTTTTTTTTGGCCGGACAGCACCTTAACTCAGAAATTCAGGTCTTCTCGTGGCGGTACACTTCATTATTAGAGAAGATAAGGGTGCGTTGGTCATTTAGCAAGTCAATGGGTCGCTCTTGGCCGCCGCATGTCTTTTACTTTGGTCAATTGCTGCATTCATACCATTCATTTGTAGCCCAATAGCATCAATATTCAATCTATTCGTTAAGACAGCAAGGCACCTTACTTTTTATTTGCAGGATTTTGTTTATTTAATACTCCCTAATAAGTGTCGTTTTAAAAAAACGCACGCTTATTAAAAAAGTTAATGGAATTATAAATATACCCTTATTAATACTTCCATAAAATTACCTCGTGATTCTCGTTTTGTGATTTGTGTAATTAAAATGAGAGAGAAATTAAAGGTTATTTTTAGAAGTAAAATTATAAACATGCATACAAACATTTATTTTGAATAACTAAAATATATCTAAAACGACATTTATTATGAATCGAAGGGAGTATTAGAAGTTATCATTATTAGTAAGCCCTTTTTATTTTGAGCCCTTTATATATTAATTTTTTATCAAGAATAAAATAGTTAACACCTTCTTCTTTTTTACCTCTTATTTATTACGCAACTAGTTTTTTTTAATTATTAAAAATTTAACATCAACAAAATTTTTTATCAATTTAAAATTTAAAAAAGTTCTCTTTAATCTTATCCTTATAATATTGTTTCAAAAAGAACTTTTCGTGGAAAAATCAATCTGAATTTCTTTACCGTTTTAATGCCTCTAAATCTTATTATTTTTAAATTTTGTTTTATTTCTCGTTTTGTTGTCAAATAAAAATAGAAAATAGGTTCGCTTTTTAGTTTGTTCTTCTCCTTATAGCAAGCAGTAGATTGGCCTTGGTTCTGTACGTAATGCAACTGAATTTTGACTTCATGTGTTCTCTCCAATTGAAATACAGAGCAAACTGACAATCGCTGCCACTTTCTTGCATAGCGGTTGCCACGTAGCTCGCCGCAAGCGGCGATGGGGGTCACGGACTATTTCTCCGGGGAAATTGCAACAGAGCTACTCAGACTTGTAATTCAAATATCACGCAAGTCATTGCTGTGCAAATCAAGTGCAGAGTCACTCATGAACAGCATAAATCAACTCGGCCCCATCATCAGAGAAATCAAGTACTCCGGCGTCGAACTTCCGGCGATACGTCAGTCGCAACTCGACCGGCTATCGGAGACTCTTCGGGACGGAGTCGAGGTTGCCAAGAAAGTCGTTAACTCCAACAGATGGAACGTGTACAAGAACCTTCATTTGGCTCGGAAAATGGAGAAGATTGAAAAGAAGATATCAGCTTTTGTTAATGGAACCATGCATGCTCATATATTGGCAGACGTGCATCACATGAGGTTTGAGAGTACGGAGAGATTTGATAGGACAGACTTGTCGCTGAGGAGGCTAGAGCAGAAGATTGATGGTATGAAGATTGGAGTTGGTAGTGGAAGCTTGGTGGAGGAAGCTGTAAGTAGAGTGGAGATGGCGGAAAAGTTTGAGTCTTTATGTTCAGAAGAGTTGTTTGGTACGGGAATGGAGGTTGCGAAAAGGAAAGTGAAGGAGATGATGATTGGGAGTGAGAATTTCGGGGTTGTTGGGATCTGCGGGATGGGCGGCTCTGGGAAGACCACTTTGGCCAATGAAATATGTAGGGATCACGATGTTCAGAGTAAGTTCTCTTAAAAAGAAGTTGTTTTTCTGTCACAGTTATGATTAACTACTTTGTGCTATGAATTCATCAATATTTCTAAATGAGTCTGTCTATTGGAATTTTGTAGGCGAATTCAAGAATAGGATTTTGAAGCTGACGGTATCTCAGTCTCCCAACGTTGAGCAACTAAGGGCAAAGATTTTGGGGTTCATTGCGGGGATTGACGTTAATGGAAGTTTCCATGATCATATTACTCCAACTTGGAATAAACCATTTGAGTGGAGAGTAGGGGCGAGAATGTTAATTGTTTTGGATGATGTGTGGTCAACGCCGGTGCTTGAGCAGCTCATATTTAGAGTAGCCGGATGCAAAACACTCGTTGTTTCCCGTTTCAGGTTTCCGTCGCAAGTTGTTCATGCTGTTTATGAAGTAGAATTGCTGAGGGATGATGAAGCAATCTTCCTGTTCTGCCACTATGCTTTTGGACAAAGATCCATTCCTCTGGCTGCTGATTCCAAATTGGTGAAGCAGGTATCAGAATCTCCCTTCTTTCTTTGTTCTGTGTTGGTTGTTTTTCTTTTTGGTGTTCTTATGGGTGACAAGTGATGTACAGATTGTAAATGAGTGTAAAGGACTTCCCTTGGCTCTTAAAGTGATTGGAGCTTCACTTAGAGACCAACATGAAATGTTCTGGGCAAGTGCAAATCAGAGGCTATCAAGAGGTGAAACTATCTGCGAATCTCATGAAAACAAGTTGCTTGACAGGATGGGAATAAGCGTCCGGTTCCTGCCTAGAAAGGTTAGGGAATGTTTCCTGGATTTGGGATGCTTTCCTGAAGACAAGAAAATACCTCTTGATGTTCTCACCAATATCTGGATGGAGTTACATGGCCTTGGGGTGGAAGAAGCTTTTGCTATCCTTGTTGAGCTCTCGAATAAGAATCTTCTCACCCTGGTGAAGGATTCACGGTATGTTCACAAATCCGACTATATTCAATTTTGTGTTGTTTCACCATTGTTTTTCTTTCTTAAGAGCTTGGATTGGTTAATTTGGCAGAGGTGGAGACCTGTATAGTTCTTACTATGATATGTCTGTCACACAACATGATGCGTTACGAGATCTTGCTATTCATCTGGGCAATCATGAGAATACAAATGCTGCCGAGAGATTACTTATGCCAAGAAGAGAATCGGAGCTTCCTAAAGAATGGGAAAGAGCTGCAGATCAACCGTTCAATGCTCAAATTGTTTCAGTTCATACAGGTATCTCCCCTTGTTTTAGGGAATGTTTTTAGCTAAATAATTGGTTAATGTGAATCAAAATGCAGCTTTATTTTCAATTATAATTTTTCTCATCTCTGAGTATCATCAAATTTTAGGTGAAATGAGAGGCATGGAATGGTTCAGGATGGAATTCCCCAAGGCTGAAGTTCTTATTCTGAATTTCTCTGCGAATGAGTACTTCCTGCCACCATTCGTCGACGACATGCCAAAGCTCAGGGCAGTGATAGCGATAAATAGCGGCCCACATATTGCAAACCTCCAAAACTTTTTAGTTTTCTCTGATATGGCACATCTGAGGAGCCTGTGGCTTGAAAAGGTTTCCGTTGCTCAATTTTCTGAATGTACTGCCCCATTAAAAAACCTCCGGAAACTCTCTTTAGTCCTATGCAGGCTTGAGGGGTTTGTCATAAACCTACCCCAGATGTTCCCTTCCCTCCAGGAGCTTACAATCGACCACTGTGACGATTTAATTGAGTTACCTTCCAGCATTTGTCGGATACATTCCCTGAAGACTCTTAGCATTACCAACTGCCACAACCTACACCAACTGCCTGAGAATTTGGGGGACCTGAAATGGCTCATAATTCTGAGGCTATACGCCTGCCCGGCTCTGCCGGTGCTTCCAGCAAGAATGTGTGAGCTTTGTAGATTGAATTATCTGGACATCTCTCAATGTGTCAACTTAAAATGTCTCCCTGAAAAGATTGGTGAACTATCAAGCTTGGAGAAGATCGACATGAGGGAATGCTCACAAATATGGAGTCTACCAAAATCTGCCGCCTCATTAGAGTCATTACGTATTGTAATTTGCGATGAAGAGGTTTCGTGGTTATGGAAGGACATGAAGACTAATGTTCATGTCCAAGTCGCTGAGAAGCGCTTCAGTCTGGACTGGCTTGATGAGTAAGAGGTCTTGTAATATCCCTTCTTCATGTTTGAAGATGGAACTCTTAAACCTGTACGATGGTCTAACTAGTCAAATTCTTGTACCTATACCTCCTTAAGTATTGGACTAAATTTGTTAATGAAGTTAATTTATGTGCAAATTAGATAAATCCGTAGTGTCAAGTTTCTAGCAGAAGTTAAGAAACAGAACAGGTCGTGTTTCACATGAAGGCCATCAAGTGTAGATTGAGATTCAGAGAATTTAGTAAGTGAGGTTGTGGTCGGCTAAGGTAGCAAAAAAAAGTGGCAAAAATCCCACTTTGCCATCATTTCTTAGTACGGTCTTCAATGTCAAATAGAGTTAGCTGTTAAAATTTGGAATGATTCGCTGACCTAAGAAAGTGTGAAACTCCTTTAGAGACAAAGAGTTCAAAGGAATACCAAGTCTGCTTCGCTTCGGTTCACTTTATTGAGTCACACGGAAAGCACAAACCAACGTGTGGACCCAACAGAGTCTACTCCAATCAGGATTTTGCTTCTTTCCAAAGACCAGTGTAGTTGAATTCTACTTTTATGTGTTCTGTCTCTTTCAGTCAATTCTCGTACCCTACAAAACAACGTCGCCACACCACAGAACTCGGGGATGATTCGTGAACTTCTTGCATTCGTCTAGTAGTATTCAATTTGTGATCCTCAAAAATATGTGGATGAGATAGATTGTGGATGAGATAGAAACACTGAAACAGGTGATCCGGAAATAGAAGTCCTGATTGTTGACATCGGGGGATTTAGGTCAGTGTCATGCACAGGATGACAAACGACTCGGAAAAAACTTCGTAAGCGAAAAAAAACAACCCCTTTCACACTACTTCCCATGTACTAAGATTTCTCAGGCCATTTCAGTAATTGCAAGAAAAAATAACTAGTAGGTGTGAAGAGAATGATAGCTTTTGCTGAGCGACAATAATTAAGATGGAAAAATTTTGTGCTCTAAAAAGGCTACACCTTTGGTAAATAAAAGGTTTTCCTATATATGATAAATAAAATACAACTGAAATCTTAAAATTAAGCTACTAAAAACAACATGATTAACAACCCAGTAACATAAATTACAGAGAATCAAAACTGACACTAACAATCCTCCTTTAATTCTAATTCGGAGTGACCCCAAGCAAACTTCGAAACTTGGCAAAAGCATCATATTTTAGGGGCTTAGTCAAAATGTCTGCAATTTGGTTTCCAAATTCACAATACTTTAATTCAATCTTTTGCTTTTCAACCAAATCCAGTAAGAAATGGAACTGCATATCAATATGCTTGCTTCTTTCATGTGCGATTGGATTTTTTGCCAATTTAATTGCAAAAGTATTATCAACAAAAATCTTCATAGGACCCTCCTTTGAAGCACCAATTTGGCTCACCAAATTACATAACCATATGGCTTGACATGCACTTGTTGCGCCTGTAACATCTCATTCTCATATTAAGAGTTAGAATCTAAAAATACGGTACATATGAGATCAATGAGAGATTAAGAAAAATGTATTTTCATGCTTAGGCATATTGTTAGCATACACGTACGTGAATTTGAATTTTTGCATATATTAAAATGACTATACATGCATTCATTGACATTCTGGGTATAATTGACTTATATATGTGAAAGGTGATTTTACTGAGAATTGTGGTTTACGGGTATTAAAAATTTAATTGGAAAGTGTGTTTAGTGATTTTGAATTTTTGGTGAATTTTAGGAATAAATTTCGAAAATGTTGAATATTATTAGACTGAAAAAAATGCCACTTGGCGAGTAAATTGATGGAAGGAAATAGAAATAAGAAATAAATGATATTGGAGAATTGTTAAATTTGATTTTAGAAATTATTGAGAAAATGACTTTGAAAATTTGGAGATGATTTTAGAATTAGTGAGAAAATGATATTGGAAATTAGGAGACATTTGGAGTAAGATTTAGAGATAATTGAACTAATTAAATGAGAAACTAGTTAAAGTTTTAGGAATTGGACAAGTGTCCAAATCCTAAGCCCACGTTTCTTTTAACTTTGAAATACAAAGACACAATTTTGTCTTGTCTTAAAATATCTTCTTGGTGACTTTCTTTTTGAAGCTTCTTCTTCTTCAAATTTTTGATTCACTGAACCTTCACTAAAGAAAAACCTTGCTTTCCTCTACCTATTGTTACTCCCACTTTGTTATTTCTTTCTTCTACCCCAAGAAGAAACGAACCCCTTTCAACCTTCAAGATAATGTACACGAGTTGCATCAGAGGTTAGGGTTCTTGATGTTTTGAAGAATTTGGAGTTTTAGCAAGTAAGTATCATGTTAAATCCTTATGAGTTGTTAGTATATGAGATAAAAATGGTGATTACTTGACATTACATGATCATGAGAAAAATGGTCATTTGCATGTACACCGTGGATATATGGATGTCTTATTTGTGTGATTTGATGATCAATATGTCTTAAGATGGTGTTGAAATAACTTTTGAATTTGAAAGATCAATGAAAATGTGTATGAAAAGAGTATAGAAAAATTCAGGAAAAGTATATATATATATATATACACTCTGTTTTCACTATGTATAGGTGAATTCTTTGGGTGTTTTAGAGATGTGTTAAAATGAGTTTAGAGTTAAGGAAATAGTATAAGGTGATGTCGTGATATGAGAAAGAATGATTAAAAGGATAGTTAGAAAAGTTAATGGAGAAGGTGCAGAAAATGGAAAATGCAGAAAAATGAAGAAGTGCAGAAGCTAGGATGAACATTCGTATATGAATGTTCTGCTTTTGATATTTATGAGTAATAATGGATTTTGATTTCTTTGTGAATAATAATGACCTAAGAATGAAGGGGAAATGAAGTAGAAAAGATGATTTATGCATAAGATGTGTTAGATGTAAAATGTAGGAGTTTAAAATCTGGAAAAAGTGAAAGAAGAATTTTTGGAGTATGATAGTTGTAATGTTTCCACTGAACATACAGCTATATTTTAGCTATATCTTGATTTGTATACATTCAAATGTGATGATTTTGAGTTTAGATTAAGCTACAGACGTGTGGCTATATTTTTCATGAAGGCATCGATTTCGAATTCTGTCTCTACGAGTTTCAAATTTTGGCTTGAAGTGGAGTATTGTGTACTGTCATGGTTTGGGAACAGTCTGTAGTTTTTTTTGTATAACTTGCAAAATATTGAACCAAATTGTACTAAATTAATTTCATTAGAAACTTGAGACATAAAAGAACAATTGTTTAGAAGAATGTTTGGCCTAAATCCTTCATTTTCATTGTCAAAATGACCGTGTAAAAGTGACCACAAAGTTTGTTTTGGGAAGAGAGGAAAAAGTAACGAAATCAGCTGCTTCGGAGGAGAAGAAGAAAAGCATGATCATGTAGACTTTTTTGAAGAGAGCACGATCATGACATTTGAAATGTATTAGAAACTCACGATCCCGCTCTTACACGATCGTGACTTCTATGGTTACTGATGGGAGACAGAAGTGAACATCCTTTGATCTTTTGACTATAACTTCTTCTCCCGACCTCCAAATGACATGGAATTTGAACCAACATATTCAAAACACGTTGTTTTACATCTCCACCAAAAATTATAGCCATCTCAAATCATTTGGAAGAGATTGATTGATGAAATAGGGCCGAAAATGATGAACAATTCTGGAATATTGATAACTGGAGTATTTTTCATTGAACATGCTTAGTTATTTTGACAATATCTTGTTCTGTAGTTATTCAAATGGAATAATTTTTAATTTGGAGTTAACTAGAGACATAGAGATACAACTTTTCTGAAGAAATCGAATTTTAATTCAATCTTTAAGAATTTCAATTTCTGGATGGAAGTTGAGTACAAGACACTATTCTAGTATAAGAACAGCCCAAATTATTTGGAGTATAACTTTTGGAATATTGAACCAAATTGAATGCTCTTGGTGTCATTAGAAATTGTCTTTCATTAGAAACTTAAGACAATGGTGAACAACTTTATAGAAGGAAGTATTGCCAAATTACTCCATTTTCCTTATCAAAATGTTCATGAAAAATTAACCTGAAGGTCTAGAATTTTAGAGATATTATAAGAAGATTTGAGAGTTTGGATCTTGTATGATCATATAATGTTAGAATAACATTAGTGAATGAATTGTTGATCTCAAAGTACCAAAGGCATGAAAATAATGGGAATGAAAGATGTTCATATGATTGTAGTTATGAGTCAAAGGAAACGAATAATTGAGTTATAAATATTGATTCAAATTGTTTTATTGAGGTATAAATCCTAAATACAAATTATATTTAAGTGAGTTTTGATATATGATTGATAATGTGACGAAAATAATGAAAAGATACTCGAGATTGTCATTGAGCATACATTGTACATATTCCATATGCACATTTGTGCGTAAAGGAATACTTATAATTGTGCAATTATTAATGTGTGTGTGATGTGTATATTGCATAATTTTGATGTGCAGGATAAATGTCCGCATTCAGACGTTTCCATATTATGGAAGCTAATGCTAATCTAGAGCGTACTGTGAGTCGACCTAGATGGTCTCATTTCATTGTTTGTTCTGATTTCAATTTTTGCATTGAATGACTACGGTTATGATTATTATGCAATGTGAATATAATTTATATGAATGTGATTTGTTTATGTTGATGCTGGACAATGAAGGTCCGAGACTTGATGCATCAATGTGTTATTGAAGTGCTACTTGTATGTGAATGAGAAGAAATAAATGTATTCTCAACTTAAATGTTGAATGATGGACTTAGGTCCGATGAAATGTGTAAATTGAAAGAAAGTGACTGGTTGAGCATATATGATTGATGCATTCCGTTACATAAATGCATGAAAGATAAAGACAGTTGTGACTGGAGTCGTCAGTGAAAAAGAGCTTAAAGCTCGATATGTGATAAGAGCCTCAGGCTCAGTTGTGAATGTACCCAGTATCTACTAAGGGATATGAGACATTATCTGATTCAGCTCGATACCCATAAGGGATATGGTCCAGTCCGGTATCCACTAAGGGATATGGGCCAGTGAAAAAGGCACTCAGTCACAACGAAGTAATAAATGAAAGTGAGTCTCATGCGCATTACATTATAAGTGATATGTGTATTTTAAATGATTTAAATGATTAAATTGACTGCTCTGAATGTGATGCTATATGTTAAATGAAGTGATGTAAATTATATGAAAATATGATGCGATGTATTATGTGATTGAGTGAGCTATCGAGGATGGTTACTTACTAAGTTTGCAAAACTTACCCAAAATTTGCAATATTTTTTAGGCTCAGAAGAGTTACCTCGTTAGGCAAACAGGAGTATAGCCATTGCATTCAAGTGAGAAATAAAGGTAAGGATCAGATTGCATCTGCATTTGTATTTTCTTATTTTTGTATCAAATTGAGTCTTCCGCAATTATTGTAACATGTATATTTGAATATTTCTATTTTGTAATAACTTTCCAAAGTTGAATAGTTTGTAAATGATTTTGAAGTGTAATAATATTATGTTTATAAGTGTTTCATCTTTGTAATGGGCCCAAGTGACTAGTGAAAATTCAAATTTTGCATATTGAATTTCTTCAAAATTTATGCAGCATACTTTTTTTTAGAGATAAAAATTCCATTATTGCTTTGACTTAAATCTATGCCCAGAAAATATGACTTCAAGCCAAGATCAGTCATGTCAAACAATTGCAAGATGGACTTTTTGAAATCTTCAATCAGTTTTAAATTATTGCCTGTAAAAATCAAATCATCAACATATAAACACACCAATAACATTTTACCAAAGTCAGTCATCTTCACATATAAAGAATGTTCGGATGGGCATTTGTTGAAGCCAATATCAAGGAAGAATGAATCAATTTGCCTATTCCAAGCCCTTGGTTCTTACTTGAGGCCATGCAAGGCTTTCTTTAGTTTGTACACCTTCTCTTCACTTCCTTGCTCGATGAATCCTGCAAGTTGCTTGACAAACACCTCTTCTTTAAGTGGCCCATTTGGAAAGGTAGACTTCATATCCGTTTGGTGGATCTTCCAATGATTATGTGTCGCCAAGGCTATTATGAGTCTAACAATTTCCATTCGTACAATTGGAGAAGTTACTTTTTGATAATCATAGCCAAGCCTTTGCTCAAAACCTTTTGCAACCAATCGAGCCTTATGTCTTTCCACCTCACCATTTGGTTTCAGCTTTGTTTTGAAGACCAATTTGACGTCAATAATTTTATGGTCTTCTGGTAAATCAATAAGTACCCACCTATTGTTTCTTTCAATTGCCTTAATCTCCTCATGCATTGAATTCACCCATTTAGGATCTTGAATTGCCTCTTCCAAGTTTACTAGTTCAAGATTTGCAAGAAAAGCAAAGTGTACCAATTCTCCATCATCTTCAATTTGATGATCACGAGTTACCTCATAATCTGGCATGTGGACTGGTAGTTGATGATATCATCTAGGCCTCACAGGTTCAACTAGAACTTGTGGCAAAGAAAAACTTTGGGTAGAGCTTGAGTCTTCCCCATTTGTAATTGGAACTTCTACTTCTTCAGGAAGGATGGAGATTACACTCAGCTGAGAGTCCTTATGATGATCTAAGTTCCAATTCCAAACTTCTTCTTCAGCAAAAGTGACATCTCGACTGACAATCACTTTCTTTATCATAGGATTGAACAATTTGTATTCTCCATTCTTATAGCCTATGAAGATGGTCTTTTCAGCTCAATCATCTAGCTTTCCCCCTGTCTCTGCTAGAATATGAGCATAGGCTATAGCGCCAAACACCTTAAGATGTTTTACACTTGGCTTGACACCACTCCAAGCTTCTGCAGGGGTGACGTTCTGAACACTTTTTGATGGAGATCTATTTAGGAGGAAGACTGAATATGAAACAACTTTTGCCCAAAAGGAATTGGGCATTTTTTTGTTTTTAACAAGCTCCTGGCCATGTCCATTATTGTTCTGTTTTTCCGTTCAACAACACCGTTACGTTGTGGAGTGTATGGACAAGTGACCTCATGCTTATTCCCTATTCTTCACAATATTTGTTAAATTTATTGGAGGTATATTCACCTCCACCATCAGTATGCAAGACTTTAATAAATCTACCACTCTGTTTTTCAACATGCACTTTAAATTTCTTAAAACAATCAAAGATTTCTGACTTTCTTTGTAAAAAGTATATCCAGATTTTTCGAGTGAAATCATCAATGAAGGTCAAAAAATACCTGTTGCTTCCATTTAATATAGTGTTCATAGGGCCACAAACATCAGAATAAGTAATCTCAAGTGGATGGGATGATTATTGTTGTTGTTTTGTTGAAAAAGGTTTTCTGTGATGTTTCCCAAGTGTGCAAGCTTCACACAGCTGTTCAGGATGAAATATCGTAGGCATGTGTTTGACCATATTTTTCTAAGCAAGAATTTTCAAGCTATGAAAATTCAGATGCCTAAATCTTAAGTGCCACAACCAAGACTCATCTTTAACAATTGTGTTAAGGCAATGATATACACCACTCGAAATATCAACTTGGAACATACAATGGCTAGTCATAGGTGCCTTTATAATAAATGTACCGCTTTTGTCACAAATGGAGAGTTGTTGATCACGAAGATTCATGACATACCCTTTTTTTAGTTGACCCGCACTTAACAAATTAGTTTTCATACCTGGCACATAGAAAACATCAAAAATATATTTATGATCTCCATTCTTCAAACTGATAAGAACATGCCCTTTTCCCATCACTGGTATAGTACTGTCATCAACAAATTTGACTTTGGAGTGGAATGATTCATCAAGATCAGCAAATAATTCCTTTTTGCCACACATGTGGTTAGTACACCCAATATCAAGAAACCAATTGTGATAGTTTGGCATTTCATTTATAGCGGTGACCATCAAAAGAGTATGGCCTCTATCTTCACTATCGTCTCCTTGTACACAGTGAGTTTGCTGAGCGTACTGCTTGTTTCTACATTCACTAGAATAGTGGCCAAGTTTGTGACATGAATAACATTCAATATTAGATTTGTCATACCTTCCTCGCCCACATCCTCTTCCTTGACCTCTAGTATTTTTATGTTGTTTGGAGTCTGATGTTTCTAGGTCATCATTCTGATTGGTTTTGTTATTGGAGTAGTAATTGCCTCTTCCTCTTCCTCTTCCAAGGGATCTACCTGCCTTCCTTCTTGTTTCACCTCTTTGTTCATCCTTGGTCATGACTTGTGCTTGAAATGCTTGTGTAATTGGTTTCTCAGTTTGCTTCTCATTCATACGTTGCTCACGAGCTTGCAAATTGCTTAATAATTCTTTAACTGTCACTGAATCAAGATCACGAGCTTCTTCAATTGCCACCACCACATGGTCAAATTTAGGTGTGAGTAAACATAAAATCTTTTCCACCTTGGCCTGCTCTTTACATTTCTCTCCATATATTGTCATTTGATTTGTCATAGCAAGCACTCAGTTAATATAATCTGCAATTGTTTCACAGGTTTCCATTTGTAGAAGTTCATATTGACGTCGTAAGGTTTGAAGTCTCACCTTCCTAACCTTTTTAGCATCTTGATACGTTGTCATCAAAATGTCCCAAGCCTCCTTAGACATAATCGCTACTGCTATCTTCTCAAAGACCTCATTATACACGCCTTGATGAATCAAATACAAGGCCTTCTTATCCTTCTTTTTGTTCTCACGATGAGAGGTCCTCTATGCGTCACTTGCATCTTCCTCAAGATCTGCAACACCATGCTCTACAACCCCTAGCAACTCATGGTGGTTAAAGAGACTTTCATCTGGGCACTCCATCGAAGGTAATTTTTCCCATCCAAGACAGGAACTGTGATATGAAATGAGATATTCATAGGTTAAGCTCTGATACCATTGTAGATTGCAAGAAAAAAAAATAGCTAGTAGGTTTGCAGAGAGGATAGCTTTTACTGAGTAACAATAATTAAGAAGGAAGACTTTTGTACTCTGAAAAGGCTACACCTTAGGTACATAAAAGGCTGTCCTATATATAATAATAAAATACAACTGAAATCCTAAAATTAAGCTACTAAAAGCAACATGATTAACAACCCACTAGCATAAATTACGGAGAATCAGAACTAACACTATTAATTTCCAGCCAACACACCAAATTTGGTGTTTGGGTATATTGAATTCACCATAAGGAATACACCAAAATTGGATACCAAAATGGTGTAATAAATAGTAATTATTCATTTACCAAAAGTTGTAAAATAACACCTTTGACCTTTTTCTTATTTACATATTCTTTTTATGTCTTTCTCACAATTTAATTTATTTATATAATTTACTAAGTAATTAAATTTAAAATATATATTACTTTACACAAAATATATCATTACAAAAATCTCATTGAGACATTTAAAATGACACTAATATTGAATATAATATTAAATTTATTTATAATATTTATTTATAATTCTTATTTATAAGTGTTATAAATTCATTAATAAAATATTTTAAGAATAAAAAGTAAATCTGAAATAAAAGGTACATAAATTTAAACCACAACATTAATTTAAAAAATTAAAACTCAACGAAAATGTTTGAAATTACAACCAGACTAAAATAAATTACAATTATAACTGGACTCGAGATGACAATCAAACTAAAATTACAACAATCAAATTAAAAGTAAAACTAAAGCACTTGATAATATTAATTTAGCATAAATAATTAATAGCTTGGAAGGTCATCCTCGTTTCCTCCAAAATCAAAATATTGGCTAAAGCCACTAAATGAGCTAACTCCACCTTAAGGTTCTTTTTGTTGAGCTCTTTTTACATAAATTTTCATTTATTCATTTTTGAAAGCCTCATACATCATTGGATCTTTGATGGAATCCAAATCTTTGCATAAAATTTTATTATCTTCCCGTCTTTATCGTAGATCTAATTTTTTTACCTCATTTTGAGCTCGTAACAACTAAAGTTCATAATTTATTTTTAGAAGAGATTGACTTTCACGAAACATTCCTTTGATTTCTTTGTTTATGGACATAAAAAGTTTTTCGTTTTCTCATTTTGTTCCTTTTTCATTTTTTTCTTTCTTCCTCCCAATAGGACGATCAACTTCATCATTTCTTTCAGGAAATTTATCTTCAACTTCAAAATCATTATTTAAATCAATACAAAATGATGATGATCCTATTGACTTATCCGATTTTTGGGATTTGAAAGGTGACATTTCATTCTACTTAGATCGTTTTCGATGACTTTATGCTTTCTCTTTATTAGTATCATCATACTTCTTCATATTTTTTAGGATTGGCCATACATGATCAAATTTGAAAACTTTTTGAAATTTTGGATCTTGAATGAGTAAATCTTTTGCTTTCTCGAACTGCAAGACAACAATGTAACTTAAGTTAGATTTTAGGGTATAAATCAAACGTATTTCAATTTATACAAAGAAAATAAATAAATAAATAAAGTACTTACAATATCTTACTCAATAGCACCACTTGGATTCAAGTTTTCAATTTGTCAAACACATCATCTGAATTTTCCAATAGCTGTCATTATGGTATGCCATCGAGCTTGTAAAGATCTCCAAGATCAAATAGTGGTGATATGATTCGGCAGCATTTGATGGTACTCAGTTGTGATACGAGACCAAAACTGAGTTATGGATTGATCTCTACCAGTGATTGGGTCTTGTGAAACATTAAGATATACATGGCAAAAGACTCGATCTTCTTCAACTGAATATGATGTACTTCGAGAGGTATTTGAAGGCTTTACACCAAAATTTGAGCTTTTTCTTTTGCAGATAGGTTTCAAAGAGTGCTATAGTTTAGGATTTCAAGGAGTGTTATATGAAATGAGGGTTTCAATTTAGTAGAACAAATTAACTATTCAAAGAGATGTTGTGGAAAAGATAAGAATACCAGTGAACAGTTGAGATGAATGCAGTCTAATCCAACAGTTGGGAAGACATCGAATTAGATTTTTTTCCAGAGATTCCTTATCTTATCTTGATATTATATGGAAAGGATAAGAATACTAATGAACAGTTGAGATGAATGCAATCTAATCCAACGGTTAGGAAGAGATAGAGTTAAATTTTTTGCAGAGATTTTTTATCTTGTCTTAGATATTGTGTGGAAAAGATAAGAATATAAATGAACAGTTGAGATGAATTTAATCTAATCCAACAGTTGCGAAGAGATAGAGATAGATTTTTTGCAGAGATTTCTTATCTTGTATTGAATATTGTGTGGAAAAGATAAGAATAACAATGAACGGTTGAGATGAATACAATCTAATCCAACGGTTGGGAAGAGATAGAGTTAGATTTTTTTACAGAAATTCCTTATCTTATTTTGGATATTGTGTGGAAAAGATAAGAATACTAATGAACGGTTGAGATGAATGCAATCTAATCCAAAGGTTGGGAAGAGAGAGTTAGATTTTTTTATAAATATTCGTTATCTTGTCTTGGATATTATGTGGAAAAGATAAGAATACCAATGAACCGTTGAGATGAATGCAATCTAATCCAACAACTGGGAAGAGATAGAGTTAGATTTTTTTGCAGAGATTCCTCATCTTGTCTTGGATATTGTGTGGATAGGATAAGAATAGAAATGAACGGTTAAGATGAATGCAATCTAATCTAACGGTTGAGAAGAGATAGAGTTAGATTTTTTTGTTGATATTCCTTATTTTGTCTTGGATTATTTACTACACAAGGGAATGAATCACTAGCAGATTCTTCTTTGAACCCTTCACCATATTTATCTACAAACTATGAGTAGTACTACTGCTAGTACTTCTCATATATCATCCTCATCGGAGGATGAATTGGATCTCACTTCTACAATATTAGCACAAAACAAAGTGTTACTACTGCATATACTAATAACAACCTTGCAATGGATTATTATATGAAAAATATAGTGAACCAGCCAAAATACAAAGACTCAATCCTTGGTCATAGAGTAATTTATTATGATTGTGCTGCAGCAGATCAAAGACTATGAGATGATTATTTGCAAAAATTCCAAGATATAATACAACAATGTTTCGCAGGCGATTTTGAATGAGTCAGAATTTATTCCTACAACTTGTTGGTATTGTTGAAGGTCATGACGACTACTTTATGCAACAAAGAAATAGATGTGGTAAAATAGGATTGTCTAGTTTACAAAAACTAACATCATCATTTCGAATGTTGGCGTATGGTGTATTAGCTGATTCAATTGATGAATACATTAAAATTGGAGAATCAACTGCAATTGAAAGTACAAAAAGGTTTTGTCGAGCCATTGTGGAGGTCTTTGGACAATGTTATCTAAAAGCACCGGATGCTAATAATGTTGCAAGACTACTTAAAATTAATGAAGAACATGGTTTTCCAAGGATGCTATGGAGCTTAAATTCCATGCACTAGACATGGCAAAATTATCCAACGGCTTGGGCAAGGACAATATAGTAGACTTAGTGGATTCCCAACTATTATTCTTGAGATTGTAGTTGAATATGATTTGTGGATATGACATGTACATTTTGGTTTGCCAAGTTCAAATATGGCATTAATGTGTTGGAGGCATCTCACTTGTTCGCAAACCTTGCCAAAGGTATAGTATGCGAGGAAAAGCGTATGACATTGGATATTATTTAGCTGATAGTATTTATCCAAAACGGTCTACTTTGGTGCAAACCATTCATAATCCCCAGGGCCCAAAAAAGAAGTTATTTGCAAAGATGCAAGAAGCATGTAAGAAAGATGTCGAGTATGCATTTGGAGTTTTCCATTCACAATTTGCAATTATCAAAGAACCGACACATTTTTGGAAAAAATACATATTACATGATATTATATCAGCATGCATTACAATGCACAATATGATCATTGAGGATGAATGTGATACTTAAGCGACATACAAGATTGGAGCGAAATGCTAGCCCTTAAAATTAATATTAAATAGAGACGATACAATTATTTTTCAAGAATTCCTTACTATACATAAACAAATTAAAGATAAAGGAGTTCATTATGAACTTCATCATGTACTGATTAAACATTTGTAAGAACGATATAATACTTCAGAATATTAGAAATTAAGTGTGCAATAAAAATATTATACTTGTTTATGTTATCAATTTGTTGTTGCAATAATATTAATTATATATGTTAAATAACCAAACTAACATATGTTATAATAACTAATTAATTATATATGTTAATTAATTAAGAATAATAATTTTATTTTAATTTTTATAAATAAATAAATAAAAATTAATTTAATTAATAACTAAATTATTGTGAAATATTCTTTGAAAATAATTGATGACCAATTTGGCGTGGAGTAGATAAAGTAACACCAAATTTGGTATGAAAAGAATCTTAAAATATTTTCTTACTTTTACGCTAAATTTGCTGTAAAATTTGAATGGTTAGAGATGGACTTACCACTACCATAATGATCTCTGTGGTACCCACTACCATACGAGACACAGAATGAGACGTGGAGATAGCTTACCAGAAGAAGAGAAAAAAAACTACTACATGGTTATGTTGTTACGGTTCTGTTTTTCACAAACTAACTTGAATCAATCAGACATCGTCTCGCGTATTAACATAAAATGTCTGCTCGCTGTATATTTAAATATACAGACACACATGTGAATGTGTGGTCACAGGAATCTGCTGGGCACCCACTCGTTTACCCTCAGTGGAAGGCTATAAAACTCGTCATTTCTAACATCTCCCTTCCTCCGCTGGAAAGATTTCAACCATGGAACTCCTCTGTCGTTTACAGTCTTCCTTGCATCGATTGTATTGTCAAGAACTGTTGCGACGATGATTGCCACGCTCGGAGGTGATGAGAAAATTGTGTTCAATATGTCATTGAACTGCAGGTCACAATGCATACACCACAAGTGAGAACGACGGAAAAGCCAGTCGAAACGTACAATTTTAAAGTTGATATTTGCAAATTGATTGTTTAGAACCATGTTTTATTAGATCAACGAAAACCAAGAATCTTAACGGTTGATTGAAGCATTCAGTGTTAAATGCATGGTAGACGTAGAAAAGGAAAAATGGGCAATCAAAGCATGATGTTTATATGCAACTTACCCATCCACCGCCAGTTCCCACAGGTCCATGTCCATCACGGGTGGTGTTGCTGACAAAATACTGAGGGATTGATATTGCAAGGAACAAAGACAGGCCCAGAACATAGTGATTTCTCAAGGAGTTGTTGTTTGCAAACTGTATAAACGAAATACCGATAGCAGCTGCCCACCAGGAAAACAGAACCAAGGTCTTGGATTATGTAATCATTCTTGTAGAATAATGTCTCAATGATAAAAATAGAATCACTCACCCACAATGCCAAATGAAACGCAGTATATGGCAGCAAATATTGGAAGAGGAATAGATGCAAAGAAGGCCCCAAACTTTCCTGAGAATATGCAAGACACAGCATAATCAACTCAAAAATATGCACTCCTGCCGATTATATCGAACAATTAATAACTGATACAAATACAAACCAAATATAGAGAAGAAGATCATGAAACCAGTTGATATCTGCACCACTCTTCGGCTGCCTATGTATGTTAATCCAAGAAGACCCACGTTTTCACTGCAATATCATTCATGTTAGTCAACAAAATGACTTCTCAATTCTGGTGTGGATCTTTTGCATTTTTTACTCTTTTTTTACCACTATAACAGATAAAATGATTGTATATCCATTCTATGGTAGCAGCAATGCACAAGACAATCTAACTTAGATCTTGGACATTTGTAAGACATCTAATTCTAGCTAAAAGATGTTTGATGTAGAATAGCTTTGCTGCATTGTTGGAAGTAAAGAAACTTAAGCCCAAAGTAGACTTCGCCAGGGCACTTTTTTCCTTACACAGATGCAGTGGTACCAACAGCGGCTCCGAAGATCCCATCAAGCAGTAAGCTAATACCCTAAATTACCAAAAAAAAAAGGTCACACCTCTAAGTTGTCAAAACATCCACAACTTCCTAACATCTGTTTAACTGCAGGCATACAACTAAATCAAGCTGGAATAGAATAAAGAAATATATGGCATTGAACGGACCTGCAGACCTATACTTCTGCTGAGGACATGTGATGGAGGATATGTAGCACCTGCAAGCCGAGCAGCAGCAATAAACGCTCCAGTTGACTGCAGTGGAAGTTTGAGGATTAGTCAAGAAAACAAAATAGAACAGTTTGTTAAATCCATGAATAAATGATAACGGAATATAACATCTATAATCATAAGTTACTGGATGCCCAGTCAAAACTTAAGCAGTACGTTCAGGTTTGCAAAAACATCCAGATATATAATTAAAAATGATTTATGAAATTATATAACAAAAGCTTGAAAGAAAGAATGAACCTCCGCAGATGTTACAAGTGCGGCCCCCATCATTCCAAAGACATGGCTTGCTCTAAATATGGGAGCACCCCACTGAAATGGGTATGGAACTCTAACCCTGAAAAACAAGAAAGCATGTCAGAGAAAATAACAATTTCAGCATATCTCAACACCATGTGAACAGAAAACACTAGTGCTTCTGGCAATACCATGGGGCAGAAGATATCAGAAAAGATTGATCCGTGCGGCAACTTTGTTTAGTTAATGGTGAAACACTATTATAAGCACCAGCAGCAGTGAGGATGGCAGCAAAAGCCCATACAATCCCTATACACAAGAGTATGCCAAACTTTTCAAGTACTGGACGGCCCCTTTGGTGGAGATGCTTTAAGTACTGCCATAAACACACAAATCCTCGTTACTGTATTGGAGACCAAAATAATCATAACCTAAAAAGATAAATTACCTGGCAAATGACAAGAAGAATCAGCATAGGTAGGCCAATTTCCACACAATTTGCAAGCTGCATTATGAAGTGTCAACAAAAATACTTCTTTTAATTAGCTTTCAAGAGCAACAAGTATTAAATTAAAGCCCTCAGTAAGAATAACTACCAGTGGAAAACCTCTCATGAAGAGACCAAGACCAACCACAGATACCACTGGCACGACAACAATAGGAGTAAAAAACCTGAAAGGAGTAACCTTAAGCATTACAAAAAGGGAACTAATGTAACATTCTTAAGCAAAAGAGAGGAGAGTGACAATAAATCTAAACAAAATGAGCACAAAAAATACAGACTAGAGAATAGAATAAGTACCTGGTCAAATGATCCCAAAGTTGACCATACCCAAGAATGATGTTGACAAAGGAAGAAACTATAAGTGATCCTTGAATAGTCCTCATAGTGTGGGAAAATCTCTACAACAACCAAACTCATTCTAATAAGAATCTAAAGCAGGTAAAAAGATTCGAACCATGTCGGAAGAAAGTTCATATTTCACAATCTGAAGTTTACAGAATATGCAACGAACCATGCATATGGATATAAAATAAACTACCAAAATGCAGAACACACAATAAGTCATGTACAAGAATATTGTTCGAATTTCAGTTATATCAAGTACTTCATACCTCACTATCATCAGCAAAGTTCTCATCAGATAAATCCTTGATTATCGACAATACAGGTAGAGTGAAAGCAACTGATGCACTCATCACTGTGGGCAGCCTTGTTCCTATCAATGTTTGAAGCAATGTATTCAGTCCCGTCATAAACAGCAGAGTTTGAATAACACGAGCTTTGTCCCCCTTCCGCAATAAACACCAATTCAAATAAATAATAAGCAACGACCAATAATTTGCAGTTGACAAGGAAATTCAGAAGATGAACAAAGCTTACATGATCACCTCCCATTTGAGGCACAAGACCACTGGCAATCAAGACTATGGTTCCCAGCATCACAATGTAATGTTGGAAAGCTAGAAGAAACATCTCAGCTGCGAAATTGAATTGCTTTCTTAGTTAGTTGCATAACGAGAATAAGTTTGAATGCACCAAAATAATAATAAATAACATAACATATGCAATCCTTGAACTTCATAATCGATCCATGCAATTCAAAAGAAAATAATCGTATATGAAATACAGGTACAAACTATCGCAAATTAAAGAAAATTTGAACCAACTTACAATTTACAAGACATTAATGAGCAAACCGAAATGGGGAAAGTTATGCAAAATAATACTCTCATACATTTTTTCTTCTATTCACTTGAAATTATCATTAGACTAGTAACTAATAAAAGCTACTTATTAAATTATATTTATCATATGTTAGGTTGGAATCATAAGATTTCGACATCTTCAAATTATCATTTTCTTCCAAATCTTTAAATATTCATTTCTTTTCCCACAAATAGCTCACTAATGTAAGCCTTTTTACATTATAGACGTTTATAAACTGCATAAAGATGATTTGATATGCAACAAAATTGATGTTATTATAATAATAATAATAATCCGTTTCTCGATTGAATGTTATGATCCAAGATTCGCATCCAGGTGGTGATTTCTTACCTAATTCACACCAAAATATATATATAAGAGAAATAATCAAAATCAACCACCAAGTAGCAGCCCCACTAGAGACGCAGACAGGCATAAAGTAGAATATCTCCTCTCATGCATAGCCACTAGAATACTAGGCTAAAAGCATCCACCTTTAGCACAAAAACCTCAAACTTTAACAGGCTTTTGCAGAATCGAATAAACCCAAATTAGAACCAATACAAAGATACTAATTAAACTACAGAACCGAATCATCGTAAGTACAAAACATATGAAAAGTGAGAGAGAGACTGACGCCAAGCGGGGTTAGAATGGATGCAATACTGAAGCTGGAGAAGTTGCTCGGCCGGAGTCCAGATGGGCCCTTTTGACAAGGCCAAATTAGGCGGTGCAGGTGGTGGTGCCGCCGCAGCTGGCGGTGCTGGCGGTGGTGCCGTTTCCCCCATGTTTTTTCCTCGCTTAGTCTTACCTCACTAAGTGACGACTTAAGCTAAGTGGAAGAGTAACTACGGATACGATGTACAAACTCAAACCTCTTCACTACTCTTAGATATATTAAACTACCGCTTTAAATCACCGACAGAACTAGAGGGCGGCACAAGGGAGTTCCTCGAAAAAGCAGAAATAAATTAATTAATCAGAACTGCTTTCACTCGGGCGACGGAGCAGGATCAAAAATAACCCAAAAAGAGAAGAACCCAAATAAAATAAACAGCTCAGGATGGTAACACGCAGAGTAAAGGACAAGTCTTTTATAGTTTTTATTAGTTATATACGATAGAAGGAATGAGGAGAGAACATGCAAGCGAGTGTGAGATTTGAAACACAGTACAAGATTAAGATTAAGCAATGAGAGAAAAACAGAGAGCGAGTGTCTGCAGTGTTGAGTTATCGTAAGATTGCGTAAGTTAAGGTTATCGTGTTCGGAGAAAGACGTTACAGTAGAAGCGTGTCGAAGCCATTGTCATTTTGTCCTCTCCATTTTACGGTTGTGCCCTCTATAACACACTTTTTCTGTGAGTTCTGACACTCCTGACAAGGCTGGTCGTGTTGGATTTAACTTGAGACTCGGGGACAATTATGATCCTAACCGTGTCAAAATGATAACCGTATTATTATATGGAAAAGATTTTTACTGTTTCGCTTTAACTTTGGAAAATAAATATCACAAACAACAGGTTTATACAATATTTTAAAATTTTAATAACTTATAAAATAAGAGATTTAAAATTAAAAGATTCAACCTCTAAAAAAATTTTCTTAGTTATTTTAAATAATTTAATTTTTAATTAAAAATTGTTGAATAAAATTATATGATTTATTTTAATTTATAATAACTTATTAATTTGTAAAAATTAACTAATTAATTAAAAAATTGATAAATTTTTAATAATAAAAATTATTAAAATTAAAATTAAAAATTATACCAAATATTTTAAAATTTTAAAATTTTTTACATTCGACTAACGTTGAATTGAATTTTGTAATGATAAGTTTTATAAAGGCATTTTAAAAACGAAAAGAGATGTACAATTACCGCGGTCATGACTTTATTCCCAATTTCCAACACAAATGATTCAAGTTACGAGGTTTAGCCTAAAATTAAAGAATTAAAGTTTAGATGTTTAATTTTATAAAAATTAAATTTATAATTTTAATTAAAAATATAATAATAATAATAATAATAGTCGAACATCAAATTTTTTATGAATATAAATGATATACCAAATGGCATTATATTAATATTTTTTATATAATATGTAAGAATTTTATTATATAATAAATTAAAAATATCTATAATTATAGTATGATATGGCTACAATATATAACATAATTTAAAAATTATGAAAGGAAGGTATAATTAATTTTTTACTTATTAATTTTTAATTGATCATCAAAAATGCTCTTTTTATGAAACTTTTAGATATCAGTTTATTAGAATTAAATAAGCTAACTAATAAGTCATTCATTAAATACATCAATAATTTTTTAAGATGGTCAAAAAACTATTTTTTAGTCAATAAACTAAAAAATAGCCCATCAGCTATTTGTCAAATACCTCTAAAGTGTTCATAGAAAAAGGTTTTTAACCCTTTAAAAGCTGAAGTTTGCTTGATGAGAGGGTTAGATAATAATTGTCGGAAAAGGAAATATTTTGATGCGATTGTCTTGTTCCAACTCTATTTTATTTAACCTAAAGTTTTATATAAATATGTGAATAAAACAGTACAAAATAGAATTATAACAGAGTAATCTTAAAGAAGATCTCGTTCTTAAATATTCACTGACTTCTTTTTATAACAGTACGGAATGAGCCATACCCTTTATTCATAGTAAAGAAGATCTCATTCTTAAATATTTACTGACTTCTTTTTATAACAGTACGGAATGAGCCATACCCTTTATTCATAAGAGCCCATGCTGTGTTCATACATATAGATAAGGTATACCGTTGAAAGTGGTTAATATCATTATCAGATTGTCGCTTTTCTCGAATCGTGCTTGAACTTAATTGATTACATGAAGTCAAGTCATCCATATCTTGGATAATGGCTGTAGGGTAGGGCGTGGGTCTTCTTGTTTCCGTCTGTTTTCTTTTTCAAGTAGAGGGAATATAGTCTTTCTTTATCGACCACTATCTATGTATAAGCATCCTGTCATGTCACCTTCCCACTCTTTCAAACTGTTCAGTTAATGATAATAACATTGTGCCCCACAAAAGGTCAGTCTTAACACGAATCATTCACACCTTAACCCTTCTCCACAAAGCAACAGACAATAATTTACACGGTATATATATATAATAGTTCACAAAATTTAAATGAAATGTTTAAATAAATAAACAACTTCAAATTAAATGATAATATAATTATTGGATTAAACTAAACTTAATATAAAGAAGGCCACATCCTAACCATGATTACATTTCTTTACGGGTGTTTAAAATTTGACCATGAGACATTTTTTGTCGTATATCAGAAGAAAATGAATTAAGATTGAAGAGTCATTACGTCATTACAACGGAAGTTTAGGTGTCACAACGTAAGTTTAGGTGTCATAGTGACAATATTCTTAATGACGTGCGATTATTTATTTATCCCCCTATTTTTGACACTTAAAAAAGAGTCTAACACATGCTTCTAAAATCTAATATACATCAATTTTTATATTATAAAAAATATATAACAACAACACCAAATAAAAATTTTGTTAACGTAGATAATTTAAAAAGGTTCAATAATACTTAATCTTACCTCAAAATAATAGAAAGATGAACGTATTGTTAAACATATTTAAATTTGTGTGATGTCTTGGCTAGTGTATTTTTTTGATTAAATTCTTAAGGAAAGTAATCTAAATATTAAAAGGATATTAAGATTTAGAATCCAAGTAAAGTGCTACTATTTTTTCTAGATTGAGAAATTTTTTACTTTCCTAACTACTTAAAAAGACCAAACGTGATAATATAAATTTTAAGAAAAAGATTACTTTCCCAAGCAAGAATCAATGCCAACCAAGCAAGGCCTATAGTTTATCTTAATCAAAATATTAAAAAAGATATAACATGATAAATACGTGCATTTAGTGACATATGGTTTGGTTTCATTTTACGAACAACAAAAGTTGAAAAAAATGAAATTACAAAGGTCCCTTCCATAGAACAAAGTAAAAGTGGTAAAACATTTTCCTAATTTTTTTTATTTTACTTTTGCCTAACTATAATTATAGACTATTGATTTGTAACACCCCATTCTCAACTGACATATGCACGTGTGTCCATCGGATACAAGTGTACATGCTTGTTAGGAACGACAAGTTAACTATCTTACCTTCATTGTACATAACATGGCATCATACACTAAACCATCAATCACACATTTTCTAAAACTTAAAATGTTATCACATGAGTCAAAATCCATAATTTACATTGTTTCATACAACACAATACCATCCAAGGTTTACAACATTATCCTATAAGCTTAAACAACTCAGTACACACCAAATGCAATAAATATTAAAAAAAATAGCTAAATCTTCAATCTCAGCTGACCGACCTCTGAGCCAAATCTGACTGCAACAGTTGCACAAAATATGCTTCTATGGAGTCTTAGAAGCTAGGTCGTCTCACACTCGAACCTGAAAAGCAACGATGCAATTTTGATGAGTTTTGCGAACTCAGTAGAGTAACCATCCTCGATGGTTCACTCATGTCATAAAACGAGATCAATTATAGCAACTCAACTCCACTTAACAAGTATTAAATACTATTACAGATAAATCATTTCTCAGATACACAGTTCAACCATATAACAATATTCACACAGCTTTACAAATCATTCGATGAATTCAAATTATATGCGGATGCGACATGTATAAGACTCACATTCATTTTTATTTTGTTGTGATTGTGTGCTTTTACAATATCCCAAATTATCGGGCTCAGTCGGTCAGTCAGTGACTCATTGATCACAACGAGCCATAGGCTCGAACCACATATGCGGGAGCTTAAAGATCATATCAGTAATAGTATCGGTAACCACATCAGTCACAACTCCTTTATCTTACATGCATTGGAATGAAGTGTATGCCACAATTCAGTCATCAATTTAATCACAGTATATCAGTCACAGTATCAATTACAGTATCAACAGTGGTCATCAGATTAGGTTCGGCATTCAACCTTTCAGTTGAGAATCAGAAAATCATTTAGGCAGACGCATTCACATTCAAGTAGTACTTTCAATATCATTCTCATTCATCAAAACATCTCGGACAAATATTGTCCAGAATGTAGTACACAATCAACACAATTCAGTACAATTCAATAAGATCGCAATAGAGTTTAATAATATACAAACAATATGGTGAGACCATCTTAGGTTATTCACAATATGCTCCAAACAGTTATTGCTTTAAAGTTCCAGCAATGTCTGGGTGCTGTCGCTCAACACGCCCCTCTATACATACAATACATACACATATCATAATATTGTACAATTTTGTATTTATTAATGCACATTAATGTATACTAACTATGTACAATGCATGTTCATGACAATTCCGGGTATCTTATTGTAATTATCATCATTAAATCGATCAGCTATTAAAACCCTCATTAATATCATTTGGTATTTATAATTTGAACCAAAATAAAACAATGTGAAATCAATTTCATAACTTAATTGACCACTTCAGATTTTCTACCCATTATGATTTCGGGTCAACTTTGCATAATTAATTTGATAGGGTAAATGACAAAATTAAGCAAAACTCTTTTCTGGAAAGTTGTTCTCCAATGTCTTAAATTTCTAATGACTCCAAGATCATCCAATTTGCTTCAGTATTTTATGAGTTATGTACAAAATACCACAGACTGTACACATTTGAACTTTTAGCTAGTACATGATCATACTGTCTAATTGCACAACTCATATCTTTCAGCTCATATATCCAAAAATTATAAACTTTATACCAATTTAAAGATAAGAGAATAAGCTACAACTTTTGTGAAGACAACTCAATCTAATTCGGCGCACATCAATGCAGTTTATTCAATAATCACAGGACATGATTTCTGTCCCTGACAGTGCTTCAGCTTAAGCTACAATTCACTTACATGCCAATTTTGAAAATCAGAGAGACAAAATTAAAATTTGACTTCTTCTTAAAATTTATATAATTATTTCTCTAGTTCAATTTAAATCAAGACTCATTTCATTTGGAAATCTACAAGGAAAAATATAGACAAAATACTGAAGTATGTTCAGTAAAAATATTTCAGTTATCAAATTCCAGCACACTTTCGGGATGACTTTGCATGAACATTATGACAAGGAAAATGGTGTATTTTGGTAACACTTTCTTCTACAAAATTGTTATACTATGTTTCCAGTTTTTAATAACACCAAAATTATACAATTTGATTTAATATACTGAAAGTTATACCCAAAATAGTTCAAACTGTTTTTCAACTATAATGGAACTCCTAACTCTACTTCCAGCAAGATTTTGACATGCTTAAAGATAGAATGAACATTCGACTTCTTCAGAAAAGTTGTACACATATGTCTCTAGTTTAACGTGAATCAAGAATCAACTCATTTAGAAATCTACAGATCAAGTTATGACAAGAATACCGAAACATGTTCAGTGGAAATTTTCCAGTTCATAATATTCCAGCACATTTCCTCACTTTCATCCAAAACTCATCAATCATTCTCTATTATAACATAC
>JAOTAX010000006.1:3245822-3256080 GCA_025629825.1 Erythroxylum guanchezii | reverse complement strand
CAGAATCATCACACATTCAAGATGGAATTAAATGACTTTCAGCTATGATGAACTCTTTAGCTATTTTGTGAAGGGTATTTAATGTGGTAATTTAGCATAACTTCAAGAAAAACAAGAAGGGAGATAGAAGCAAGTTTCTGTGGAAAAATGAGAAGAAAAGAAGAATGAGTTAGGTTGAAACAATGCTGCAGAAACATTACACCTAAGGTACTAGATGTCACCATATTATTTCAACACATGCCCTTAGACATGTAAACCACTTATCCCTTACATAACAACACATGTCCTTAAGCATGCAACACATGTCCTTAAGCATGTAAGCCACTTATCCTTTACATAACAACACATATCCTTAAGCATGTAAGTCACTTGTCCCTTACATAAGCTACCAAAATTTACCTAATTACTAGTCCATTTGTCACTCAATCATTTTGCCATTTGTCAATTAATTACTCATACCAAATGTTGCTCATTTATCTATGTCATTTGTCACACAATGATTGATCCATTTTTCAATTAATTATTAGTCCAAATGTATTCCAAATTTTTGAAAATTTCCTAAAATTTACCAAAAATTTCGAAATAATACTAATAGTTTCTAAATAAATTTTTAGCTCAAATAATTCACATTTTAATTGTATCTTTTTACAATTAATTATACTCAAAAAATGTCAATGAATGCATGTACAAATGATCGTAATGTGCAAGATCAATAGTGTCGTGCAGTATTTTTAAACCCGAACCGGAAGCCTTACTGGTCACCGGTTTGACCGGTTCAACCACCGGTCGAACTGTTGTGACGTCATAATTATGCAATAATTATATTTAATTATATATAATATTAAAAATATTAAAAAATACAAAAATATACCAAATAATATTTAAAAAATAAAAAAAATTATTGAACCAGTGGTCGGATCGGTTCGACTGATCAATTGACCGATTTTGACCAATTCTCACTGGTTCAATTGAGAACCGATTTTTAAGAGTGAATCGGACCGGATAGCCGACCGGTCACCAGTCGAACCGGCCGGTCCGGTCCGGTTTTTAAAACTATGGTGTCGTGTATGTATATGTCACATTATACATAAGCATGAATTATGCCTCCTAACTTCTCATTAATCTCTAATAAACATCATTTTAACCTTCATTCAAGTAACAGGATGGTACATGATTGATATCAATTAAAAATTTGTACAAATTTGCAAAAATTTGTGATCAAGTAAAATATTTATAATATTAAATTGTAATCAATTATTAACAATTTAAAGTTTTTGCATGCAAATAGAGAAGTGCATTAAGAGTTTTGTGTGACAAGAAAATATCACTCAAACTTAGGTAAATTTTATTGTTTAGCAATTAAGTTGACCATACTTTATGGGACAGAGTTTTGGCTCATTAAATAAGGATATAGTAATAAGCTAATGGTGACGAAAATTATGATGCTTTATTTGATGTGCATCCTTACTATAAGAAATAAGGCTAGAAATATAATAGTAAGAGATAAATTAAAGGTAGCTAATGTTATTGACAAATTAAGAGAGACAAAATTTAGGTCGTTTCGATATATTAAGAGAAGACACTCAGATACTCTAGTGAGAAGATGCGAAAAGATCATACTTAGAGACTATAAAAGAAAAAAAAAAGGTCTAAGAAGAATTAGGGAGAAATGATTAAAAGTGATATGAAAATGTTAGAACTTACTGATGATATGACTCACAATAGAAAAATCTAACGTATTAGGAATCCGATAAAGGATCCCTCGTAAAGAGATCTTTGTAATTCCCATAAATTTTTTAACTTGTTTCTCTTGTAGTTAGTCTATACTTGTAAATAGGTAGTACTTACCTTTTAGGGATTTAACCTAAGTTTTTTTTTTAATCCTAGCTTATTTTAGTAGTTTCTTCTTCTTCTTTTTATTATTATGGGTTAATGACCCAAAAAAAGGCCTTTTTTTTCAATTTTTCAATTACAGCTTGAACTTTAAAAAGTAGCAATAAAATATTCAAATTTTCAATTTTTTCGATTCTAGCCCGACGTTAATTTCACTGTTATTTTTACTGACGAGGCACTGATACGTGTCAAAGGACCCTCATTAATCAAACATGTCAGCGTAATTAACATAAATGAGTCTAATTATTGACATGAAGTCGTTTCATGATAAAACTGAAACGACATCATTTTAACAAGAAAAAATCACACCTCTCAATCTATAACCTAAATCTCTAAGTTGTTGAAGAGATATTAAGAAAATTGAGAAAATCAAGTAGTAGATTCTCTAGCTTGGTTAAGGATTTTGTTGGAATGGATTCACGTCTGGAGAAACTAATTTCATTCTTAGATGTTGAGAGGATGGCTGATGTTTGCATTGTTGGGATCCTGAGAATGGGAGGAATTGGGAAGACAACTATTGTTAGAATTACCTTCGAAAAAATGTCTCACCTGTTCGAACGTAGCTCTTTCTTTCAAATATAAGGGAAACTAATGAAAAACGCAGACTTGTTCATTCAAAGGAAAAGCTTGTTCGTCAAACCTTGTTGGACAAGAACTTAAGAATGGGGGAGATCTATGAAGGAATGGATGAGACCAGACACAAACTATGCTTAAGAAGGCTCTTAGTTGTTCTTGATGATATAGATCAACTGGAATAATTAAAATCATTAGCAGGAACAAATGAACGGTTTGGCAGTGGAAGCAGGATAATCATAACAACTAGATATGATCATTTATTGATATGCCATGGTGTTGAAAACATATACAAGGCTGAGATACTGGATGATGAAGAAGCAATCCAGCTTTTGCACTCGAAAGCTTCTAAGAACTATTGCCCCACACAAGATCATTTGGAGTTGTGATAAGTTATCGTGAAATATGCCAACAGTTTTCCATCAGCTCTTGACTTTCTTGGTTATTTTTTTATGTGAAAGATCTATAAATGAATGGAAGATTAAGAATGATTTAGGTTCAATCAAGGATGTGATTTTTTTTTAAATGACGTCGTTTCAGTCTTATCACAACACGACGTTATTTTAATAATTAAATTTTTATAAAAGTCTTGACAGTGTCACGTTAATAAAGATAAAATTCATATCATTTTCAGTATGTACACTTAATATGTATGAAGTGTCTATTTGTAATTATTGACAATTTATGTAAATGTGATAAGGATGTAGCAACTCATCGTAAAAACTTGGTGGAATGATTTTGTCTTCATTTAATTTATTAAATTAAAAAAGCCATATCATCTTTTCATAATATTATTTTATAAATTAGTAAGTCGCTTAAATTTTATAATAAAAAATTGTAGTCGCTGTTTTTAATATATATTGAATAAGTTGTTTAGTGATTAGATCACGGGATTTGATCTTATTTGACAAATGGTGGCATTGTGGAGAAGCACTTAATTGATTTAATCATTTCGTTAATCCGGACACGTCATAAAGACAAAACGACGATTCGCTCCGCAACAAGTGGCACCGCCCTTCTGTCTTCTCTTTCAAATCACAACAAAAAGTAAGCCTTTTTCGTGTAATTTTTATATTAATTTGATCTGAATAAAACCGCATCAGCACATGTAGACTACAAGGAAACGTGCATGCAAGCGTGGATCAAAAGCACGTGCCTTGCAGATCATAAAATTTAATCAACAGCCCACTGCCACTTGGTTTCGGTGGGAACAGGCAAATGGGCCAAAAGTCTTCTTCGGTTACTAGTGCTAAATAAGAACATTTATGATTCTTATGGGCCAATTCTAAGCCTGGATTAAAAAATAGTTAATTATAATTTTTTCTAAAAAAATTTTAATCCTTGAAATTTTAAAATTTTATTTAATTTGTAATTCTAAAAAATTCGTTTTCTTATATTTCGCTTAAAAGATAATAACAACATATACACCATATGATTATGAGATATAAACTAATAAAATATTTATATAACGATTTAACCTTACTTTTAAATTTGATTTAGAATATTTAAATTCCACTCAAATTAATAATATAATTAATCAATATCAAGTTTAAGAACCGAGTTAGATTATCATATCAATAATATTCTATTAGTTTATATCTAATATACATATTACATGTATTTTATTAGTGTTTTTAATCAAAGTTTAACAAAAGGAGGTTTTATGTAAATAAAATTAGAAAGAGTTTTTTAAGAATTTTAAAATTTTAAAAATTATATTTTTTAAAATTACATACAAATTTAGGTCTTTTATTGTAAATGAATTAACATCAACTTCCAATCATGTATATTGAAAAATCGTGACGGGATCCGATCCTAACCGCAGTGGAATAATTAAGAAACTTTTTTAGTATTTTGATTTCCCGAAAACTAAGATCACTTTAATTATATGAAATGATCAACGTATAAATCGTACAAAGCTAACCTTAATCATAATCTTATTGTATCTCTTGAATCGTTTCCAAAATCAATTCATCTTAACCACTACAACCGCACAAGTATTTGACCTTTAATGGTATCCACAGAATAGGTGTAGAGAAATTTGTAACTCTTACAAAGAGGGTTAAGCAAGAAGTGTTAGGTTCATTAGAGCTTAAGCCTATTTATAATAAGCTTTTAACATTTTAGTAATTTAATTGAAATTAAATTCTAATTTCAATTAAACTTTAATTATGATTATTTATAATTCTAATTAAACACCGATTATACCCAAATAAGATCCAATATCTCATATTTGTCTTTATTTATTAAATATCTCATACTTAATCATAAAGTTTTTCAAACTTTACAATCAAGTCTAACTTAATTAAAATATATTTGCTCTATTCAACTCGTTCTTTATGTGATATCTATTAAGTTTTCAAATATGTTGGCAATGATTATAAATTCTAATTCTAATTCTAATCCTAATCCTAATCCTAATTTATAATTATAATCAGATAAATTAAAACTCATTTTAATTTATCTTTAATTATTCAATTAAATAATCTATAATCACAGATCAAAATTGATGTCTTGTAACGTATCATGACCACCCAAATATTTAAGAATGTCAAACTAGTTTTGATTAATCTTTCCATAATGAATTTTTCATGTAATTTAATCATTTCATTATACAATGTTTCGATTAGACATATAGTATTGAACTAACATCAACTTTATTTTGAGTCCAATCATATTAGTTCTCAGTCATTAGCTATTGATTTAATTAATAATACTTGTAAAATATTTACAAAATATCATTCTATTTTGGCTAAGGATTTCCTGAATTAATACTAACTGAGAGCAACAAAACACTCTCCCTAATTGCTTTAGGATAATGAATCATATCTTAATCACAGTTCATGTTACATCCAATGACTACTAACTGAACGAACCATGATTAATTAGGTTATAAGTAGTATCAAAACATAGCAATCTCTATACAAGATAACTTTGGAGATCTTAAGTTAAATGATTACTTATACAATCATCACAATGAAAATTTCCTTAGATATACAAGTAATATTCTAAATGAATTTCTCATATCGGGTCAAATCAGTAAACTTGTTCTCTAACAAGCACCCACATGTTTGTTTAAGTATCTTCATACTTTAGCCTATGAGATTGACAACTTTCTTCATAAGGAAAAACATAACATGTGTTAATCTTTTGATGTTTTATTAATGTTCAGTCTTAATAGAACAATTAGGGATAATACATAAATGCAAAAAGAATCTCGTAATTATAATCTCATAATAATTTTATTTGCAATATATAATTATCCCATGGATTTTATCATATACATCGAAACATGTACAAGATAAATAATGCCTCTAAATAATTGTCACTAAACTACAACCAGACCAATTGGTTGTAGAGAATAAAATAATAATTTCCCACTTGCAGTAAGCCAATAGTTTAAGTATCATATACCATATCATCATATGATGATCATGATACTGTTGGGACAATGGCTTAATTAAAGAATCTACAAGGTTCTCTATTGTGAGCACTTGCTTAAATCTTATAACTTTTATCTTAATTACCATCATAATTAAGAAAAATTACCTAAATACATACTTGGATATTTGACGAGATCTTAGCTCCTTTTGTATGCCCAATGGCTCTAATGTTCTACAGTACATTACTATCTTGAACAATGCAAGGAACTGTATCAAGTTCATTAAAGAACTTATTGATCCAATTAATCATTTCTACTAAATGAAAAATATATTAAGGCTTAATTAGCAAAATTAGCAACCATTGCTACATTAGAACATTTCCAATCTTAAAATGATATCGTTCTAAGTAAAATAAACCTTAATTAGGATTTATGTCTAAAGTAAATACCATATAACCTTAAACTCAAATATCAACTAAAATATAGAATAATTGATACATTAATACTTCATAAGTATTAGATATCTTAAATACTAAATACCTTTAAGGCATTATCTATATACTTGGAGTTAGAATAGGTAAACAACTTCCAATCTATCTCTATAAATCTAATTCCTAAAATTAAGTTATTACCTTTTCATATCCAACAAGAGTTGTTCTTGGACGATCATATTTTCATCAATTGAAAATTATAATTTTTGTTCTCTATGAGCAATATACCTCTACATACTCCAACAAAAGAGGACAACTATACTCCCAATAGCCTTTTTGTAGACATGATAAATTCACAATCATCTCAAAATAAACTATTTGAATTCTTTAAAAAGGTAAATCTTTCAATGTCTTGTAACCTTTGAACTTTGCATCAAATGTATCAATAAAGACATCAGTTCCAATTTGATGTATTGTCATGAGATTTGAACTTTTCAAATTTCATCTTACTCCCATCACTTATCATGAGAACTATTCTCCCATAAGTTTTCATTTAAATGAAAATTTTGTTCAACACGTCTGTAAGATTATATTTAACCTTTTGGATATCTCATAGCCTTTTATTATTCAATTTAGTTCCAAAGTTAATGGATAACGTATACTTTAACCAATTATCACATCCTTAAGTCATTAAATTTGACTCTTTCAAATACTTAGCTTTTCATATCTAATTTGAAATTTTGCTAATTGATTCACTTGGAACTATTGAAGGTAAGTCATTGTACGAGGCATACCTATAGAAGAAATAATATTGCATAATACAATATCTCATATTTTATTTTCCTCCTTACATAAATTCATACTCTTATGGAATTTGTTTGTGAAGGTATTCACCAAAGAATCTCATTCCCGATAGATAACCGAAAATTTAAAACTTACCACAACAATCTCATCAAAGTGTTCTAGCATTCTTAATGTTAAATTTTTACTTAAATTTAAGCAATTTAAAATATTCAAAATTTAAATTACTATTTTATTTAATACATATGACTATATCACATAAAGTCATTAGTAATTTAATGAAATATAAGTATCATCCTTTTATGAATTATTATTCCATCCAATACATCACATGTATAAGATTTAACAATTCATTACCATCATCATCCTTTCACCAAAGGTTGGTTTGGTTATTATTTATAACTTGATAAGTTTCACAAGTTTTATGTGATTCATAATAAAAAAGATACACATATCCTTGTACATAACTTTATGATTCTCATTATATTGATTTAACCAATATGGCATAAAAGGATAATCTCAGTTATCCAACTTTTATTACTGCCAATTATGTTAAGCATAAGTCTCATTTGACCCAACACATACAAACTATTTGTATAGAATTGGATCAACTACTTTTACTTAACAATCTATTTCTTATCATACTCTAAACATTATAATAATGTTGAATATGAATTCAATATCAAATATTCATAAGCATAAACTAGAAATACATATGATCTCTAACATATGTCATATAGGCAAGAAAAATCATGCAATATTTTCCTTCTAATGATATCCATTATCATTCTATAACAAATACCTTTAATTGTAGCTCGCAATTATGTTTTTAGTAAGCTAAATTAAGTGAAACAATTCCATCAAGGTACTAGACCTTTCACCTCTTCTCTATGCAATCACTTGTATCTTGCTATCATTGTGTTGGCATGCTTCTTACATGTTGTCATTAAAGTTTATGAGACATTAGTCTATGAGATATTAGTCAACTCTAAATGTTATTATATTTTGTCATCTATATGATTTTAACATGTCTCAAAAAACCTTATCACTGAATCCTCAATAGAAATTATAGCAAAATAACATAATGGACATACAATTTTCTATCTAAATTTTGAGAACCCTTCCTAAACATAAACTATATCCAAGAAATTAGTTTCACTAACTTAGTATAAACTATACTAAACAAAGTAAAATTCACTTTAAACAGAATATAAATGTAAGAAAAACAAGTAATTAATTATATGCCATGACTACTAAATAAGATTAGGACTTGAATTATGTATTTGGTTAATTCTACTATTTCACTCAAAATAATTGCGCTCACTATTATTTGGAAAGATTACTCTAATCTTTGTTAGTGGTCTAGGATCCCATTCAAATTTAGTTGATCTTGAGTTTGCTCAGCAAATCAACTAAATTTAAATTAGGTATATAGCAAATTTGTCAATCACATCTCATGTAACTTCTAAATATGTTAGGCGACAACTCTTTGCAAAATATATATTATATGTTATTCCTAAGCCTACCTCTAAATTCATGTGATCATAAGTTTGCTCAACTAAATCACAAAATTTTAGTTAAGTAGAACTCACTGTCATAAGACTAAACACGTTTGAGTTAAAAAGACCTTGAGTTTGCTCAACAAACCTAAAAACAAAAGAAACTTTAGTTTATTCGTATAATAATATAAGGCAACAATCATGTTTACAGCGTGTACTTAATATTTTAACAAGGGATTTAATCTCATTCTTTTTTTCAAACACAAAATTGCATATAAAATATCACACATATAAAACGTACAATTCAACATGCATCCAATATTAAGCTCACTGATTCCTAAATGAATTAAATTCATATTCTAAATATAAGTTTAACTTGGCTTGAAAATATTTTTCAAATCCAATTGGAAACTATTTCTAATTATCTTGACTCATTTAATAAAATTTAATTGAAAACAATTTTAGTAAATTATTCTCCTTATTTATTAAAATTTAGAAAACTTTTTTAAAAAAATTATATAAGAAACACATTCCAATCCAGTTAGAAAACTATTTATAGTTTCTAATCTAGTCTCATTAGAAATTGTTTTTCCTTAATTAGAAAACAATTTTCTAATATGAAAAGGAAGCTACTTTCAAAAATTAAATAAAACACTTTTAAATTTAATTAAGAAAGTCATTTATATTATTTATTTAGAATTTGATTTGTTAGAAAATCTTTCCTTAATAAATTATAAAAATATTTTCAAAAATATATAAGAAAGCTCATTTTCTTAATTAATAAATGAAAACATTTTCAAAATTTAACCAAGAAAATATCTAATAAATCCAGAAACTTACTATTCATAAATAAAGATTTTTTAAAATAAATTGAATAATAATTCCCTAAACAAACAAAGTCATAAATTTAATTTATCTCAATCAAATTGAAATAAATAAATTTAATTAAGAAACACCTTTCTTAATTTTAAGGAGTCTAATTAATTAATTTCAATCTAATTGAATTTAATTAATTCTCATTTTAGAAACTACTTTTCTAAAATTAATTAGAAACCATTATAATTATAATTATTAATCTTAATCATATTAAGAAATAATTACTTTAATATTTGAAATTAAAATCTCATGTTAATTAATATAATCTCATTATATTAATTATCTAACACAATCTAATTGTGAAAGATAACTCTTTTAAATATTGCTTGATTCCAATTATTGATTTGATATTTTATTTAATTTAATAATTCAAGTACTTATAAACATAAACTAAATTCAAAGTATTCATAATAAATTACCCTTTGAAAATAGTTTTCAAACAATTACAAAATACTTTTCAAATTTTTTAAGGATTTAAACTAATTTAATTAAAATTATGGCTTAAAATATATAAAAATTAATTAAATAAAAAGGATTGTCTGTAAGGCACATGCAGTCAAATCAAATCGTTGACTTGCGTGTGAAATGCACGTGCCTACAACATCTAACCTGGACGTTTTGTTCTATACTAGCAGGTTAACTCTGCGCAAATGCGCAGTAAAAATACCCAGTGTATTTAATAAAAATTGAAACGGGTAAGAAATTTTTTTTAATCACATAAAATTTTAAAAATAGCTTAATCTATAAGCTTTTTAATTTGTCTCTGATACAATTTTCTGATCTGGATGGTTACCTGTTTTAGA
>JAOTAX010000006.1:3232370-3245722 GCA_025629825.1 Erythroxylum guanchezii | reverse complement strand
TACTTGAGAAAGAGAAAATTAAGACGAAGACAAAGAAGTAGAACGAAGTACATAGACAAACGTGAATGTAGAAAGGCATTTCTTCTATGAACAGATATAAGCCGTCAGATTAAATGGACGAAGGGGATGGATTGTTTCTATCAACAGATATATGCTTGTGCTTCCGTCTAATTTTTACTTGTTCGTTCCGTCTGATTTTTTCTTGATCATTTCGTCTCATATGTTGCCTCCGTCTGATTTTTACTTATTCGTTCCGTCTGATTTTTACTTGTTCATTCCGTCTCATATGCTTCTGCTTCCGTCTTACTTTCTTGTTCCATTATTTTTACTTGTTCATTCCATCTCGCTCGTCCATTTAATCCGTCTTCATACAATAGATGGAATGCGCGGCACAACATTCTATGAACAGATATAAGCCACCAGATTAAATGGACGATCGGGATGGATTGTTTCTATCAACAAATATAAGCCGTCAGATTAAATGGACGAGCGAGATGGATTGCGTGGTCGTCCATCCCAACTCGTCCTTAGTATATATACTTAATGAGGGGCGCATAGAAACCCTCGTTGCGGATGCCTTCCTCTGATTCTCCTCGCCTGAGATGCCACCACATCATTTGGTTTTGCTTTAGCGAGAGGAGATTGTCGCCCCAATGAGAGGCGACTAACAACTTGTCACCCATCACCACCTTCCCCAGCGGCTATGTCCGCTGCTAGTAATGGCTCATTCCACATCACAAAACCAGTACGCAATAAATTCCATTCCAGAAATCGCAAACCTAAAGCTCAATCTCCATCACCAAATTTCTAGAATTCACATTCAAAACACATATTTGTAGAAAAATAAAGGACAATGTGCAATGTGTTTTCAGAAGAAATACAACTAAACCGTAGGCATCAAATTTCCATAATAGGGCATAAATATTTACTTTTCAAAAGCATACAACAAGCAAAGGAGACACGGAATTAAAATTTTCCAAAATCAATTTCCAGAAGCAAGAACAACGAGAAGTGGTATAATATTTTCATAACACTGTTTCTAAATTAATTAAAACATAAAGTCTTTATTTATTTGTTTTTATCAAATCAATAATAATCAAGCAACTTTAATCAAATTATAAAATTAAAATTTGTCTATGATACTACTATTAGGAAATTAGGCCAACTATGATCACTTTAATTATATAAAACGATTAACGCATAAATCATGATAAAACATGAATTTTAATTAGTGTCTTATTCTGAAGCTTGATCATAATCTTGTTATATCCCTCAAATCATTTCCGAAACTGATCTATCTTAACCACCATAAATGCACAAGTGTCTGACCTCTAACAATATCCACAGAACAGGTTGAGAGAACTCTGTAACTCTTACAGAGAGAGTTAGGTAAGAAGTGCTAGCTTCATTAAAGTTTAATCTTATTTATTATAAGTTTTAGATATTTTAGTAATTTAATCGAAATTAAATTTTAATTTCAACTAAATATAATTGAATTAAATCATATTGATCCTTATTTGTTAAATATCTCATATTTAATCATAAAATTTATGAAAATTTTATAATCTAGTCCAATTTAATTACTATATTTTTGCTCTCTTCAACTTGTTCTTTATGTGAGATCCATTAGATTCTCAAATATGTTGGCAATAATTATGAATTTTAATTTTAATTCATAATTAAAATTAAATAAATTAAAACTCTTTTTAATTTATTTTTAAATTTCCAATTAAACAATTTATAATCATAGATCAAGTCTGATTCCTAGCAACACCTCATGACCACCCAAATATTTAAAAATGTCAAAGTAGTTTTCACTAACCTTTCCGTTTATGATTTTTTCGTATAATTCAATCATTTTATTATATAATATTTCAATTAAACATAAAGCATTGAATTAATATCTACTTTAATTTGAGTCCAATTATATTAATTCTCTGTCATTTGTTATTGATTCAATTAATGACATTTGTAAACTATTTACAAAACGTCATTAAACCTTGACCAAGGACATTTTAAATCAATACTAATCGAAAAAAACAAAACATTCTCCTTAATTACTTTAAAGTGATGAATCATATCTTGATCACTCAACTACCTCCATATAGTTCATGTTATATCCAGTGACTGGTGACGGAATGACACATGATTAATTAGGTCATAAATAGTATCAAAACATAGCAATTATTATACAGGATAAAAATTTGAGACCTCAAGTCAAATGATCACTTATACATCACTTAGCCAATGAGATCAATTATTTTCCTCATAAGAAAAAGTATAACGTATATTAGTTTTTTTTAATGTTTTATTAATGTCCAGTCTTAATACAACAATAATTGGGAACAATTCAAAGAGAATACATAAATGCAATATGCATCTCATAATTATAATCTCATTATGGTTTCATTTGCAATATATAATTATCTCATAGACTTTATCGTATACATCTAAATATGTACAAGATAAATAATGTTATTAAATAATTGTTATTAAATTACAATTAAACCGATTGGTTGTAGGTTATAAACTAAGGGATAAACGTATACAGATCTTCATATCAGATATGATATTTTCTCTTTAAAATGTATGCCAATTGATTTTATCTTATGTATTTTATTTATCTTATATATCTCATTTGATCCTCAATATCTTATTTGTCATTATTATCAGATACCAAAAACATGTATAAATACCTATAAACTCTTCAGCTAAACATATAATCAATACAATACAATTACATATCAATTGCTTCTTTCTATTCTTTCATGGTCTCAGAGCCTATACACTAATCCTATTACCGAGCTACATATTCAAGCTAGCAATCCTTTTCTCAAACACCTACTCTGCATACAAAAACAACAAAACCAACACACAAAACATCTTACCCTGCATACATAAATAGCAGAAACCAACACAAAAAACATCCTCTCTCTTTTTTTTCCAGAACCAATACAACACAAACATCGTCAATGGCCGATCCTACTTCCCCCACATTACCATTCAATCAGATTACAAACTTCCTAACTACAAAATTAGATTTCTCAAATTACCTCATCTGACGCAACCAAGTACACGCCATTCTTGTCACCTCTGATCTCATTGGGTACGTTGATGGATCAGTTCCACCACCTTCTGTCACTCTAGATGCTGAATCTTCAGAATACCTCAGGTGGCAGAAATTTGACCGACTTGTCTATTGCTTCCTCACCGCCTCTCTGTCAACCTCCACTACCCGCCTTTCCATTGAATGTGCCATAGCTCGTGATCTCTGGCTCAATCTAGAGCAACACTTCATAGAACAATCCAGCTCCCAACGATCTCTGCTCCGACGAAAACTTCATACCCTACAAAAAGGACAACAATCGATTACAAAATACCTTGCGACAATCTCAACTACGGCAGAGGAACTAGCGACTATAGGTGATACAATATCAGATTTTGACCTTATACTTTTTACTCTGAATGGTTTACCTGCAAATTTTGAATCCTTCATCACAGTAGTGGAGCATCGTGAATCCGACATCTCCTTCGGAGAACTTCGGGCAAAGCTCCTCATCCATGAACAGCGACTTCTCTCGTTTCACTCCTCTCCACCATTGGACACTGCTCTTGCCACTTCGCTGTCTAGCCATTCATCCTCTCCAAATACCTTCGGACATGGCAGCTCACGAACCAGGAGAGGAGGACATGGCCATCACCATTATAACTCTAATGGATAGGGTTATAATATTGGGCCGATTAGGCCAAATGGACATGGTTATAATATTAGGCCAATTGGGCCTCGATCTTTGAGTCTAATTCTCCTGGGCTGCACTGGTCTGGTTCCACTGGACCAGCCTCTTTTAATCACTATTCATCCAAGCCCAAACCCACCAACAAAACCAATTTCATACCTATTTTAGGCCTAATAAACCTTCCCCTAAATGCCAAATTTGTTGGAAATGGGGTCATATTGCCCTAAATTGTTGTTTCTGATATTCTGAATCTCGAAATTGCCCACTTTCAACTCCCACAGACCCTAACAATTTATCCACTACATTTACTACCCTCGACATAACCAAATCTTCTTATCCTCCAATTGTCACTTATAACACTCTTACAGAATAGCTACCTGACACTGGTGCTACAACCCACATGACTCCTTATCCTCAACTTATCGAATCCTCAACACCATACAATGGTCCAAATATAGTGATTGTCGGTAATGGACAAACTCTTCCTATTTTCTCTACTGGTAAACTCATATTCTCTACTCCCATTAGATCCCTTCACCTCAATGACATTTTAGTTGTTCCCAATCTTACTGCCAATTTCCTTTCTGTAGTTAAATTTGTTAAGGATAATTCCTGCATCATTGAATTTAATTCCTTTGGTTATATTATAAAGGATCTCCACATTAGGATACCACTTCTTGCGAGTACCATACGCAATAATCTTTACCCATTGAAGATTTTAGTCAATTTCACAAATCCGATTACTTTCCACACCACCTCTACTCCAATTTAATTATGGCATCAGTGTCATGGTCATCCTTGTCCCGCTACACTCTCTAGGTTATCTCCCCTTTTAAATATCAAACTTCATGTAATAAAATATTGTACTTCTTGTCTTCAAGGAAAAAATACTCGTCTTTCATTTCCCTTATCTTCTCGTGTTTCAAATATGCCTCTACAGCTTATCCATTGCGATATTTGGGGACCATCTCCCTTCCTTTCATTCTCTGGCTTTCGTTTTTTTTTTTGTTGTTGACGATTTCAGTTGATATACGTGGATTTATCCTTTAACCCACAAATCTCCAGCCCTTTCTTGTTTCTAGACATTCAAAGCTCACTCTGAAAATCTTTTTTCGACCTCTATAAAAACTTTTCAATGCGATGGAGCCCCTGAACTTGTCAAAGGTCTGTTTGCTAACATTCTTACTACCCATGACACTACTTATCTTATTTCTTGTCCTCATACCCCACAACAAAACTAGATCGCTGAACGTAAAATTTGTCACCTTACTAGAACTGGTCTCACACTTCTTATTCATGCCTCACTTCCTAAAGCCTTTTGGTATGAAGCATTCTCTACAGTTGCCTACCTCATAAATCTATTAACAACTCATGTTCTCCATAACAAATCCCCCTACGAAATTCTTTTTCTCACAAAACCCAACCTTTCTCACCTTCGGGTCTTTGGGTGCACCTGCTTTCCCTTCATTGGGTCAACACGTTCAGACAAACTTGAACCAAAGTCTACAAAATGTGTCTTTCTCGGGTGTTTTCCCAATTACAAGGGCTATTGCTACCTTGACCCTATTACATCTAAAATATATATCTCTTGTCATGTTCATTTTGTTGAAACTGACTTTCCCTATACTAATTCCTCTCACTGTCCCTCTCCTATCTCAAGACCTTCATCGTCCATCTCCTTACCCCTACCTGTGCCTCCACTTATAACCTCATCTCCCTCACCAACTTCCTCCTCTCCACTTGCTATCCCACATCATCCTATGGTCACCCGCACCTGTGATCAAACTCGTTTACCTCGCATATTCTCTGATTATGTCACTTACTCTACCCACACACAAACTTCTCATGACCCTGATCCCACTTCTTTCACTCAAGCTAACAAGTTTCCACATTGGCGTCAGGCCATGCTTGACGAGTTCACAGCTCTTCATCTCAACAATACTTGGACTCTTGTGACTCCACCACCAAATGTCAATCTTGTTGGTTGTAAATGGGTCTTTCGCACAAAACGAAATTCTGATGGAACTCTTGATCGCTATAAAGCTCGTCTTGTTACCAAAGGCTATCATCAGACTCCTGGTATAGATTATACATATATTTTTAGCCCAGTTGTCAAACCCACTAACATCTGTCTCATCCTTACTATTGCACTCTCCAAAAATTGGCAAATTTGTCAACTCGAAGTCAACAATGCCTTCCTTAATGGCACTCTTCAAGAGCTAGTCTTTATGACTCAACTCTTGGCTTCCCAGATACACATCATCCTTGTTACGTTTGCCGCCTTCACAAAACTCTCTATGGTCTCAAACAAGCCCCTCGTGCTTGGTTGCATCGCCTCAGTCAAAAATTTTGTGAACTTCACTTTGTCTCCACTAAATCCGACACGTCACTTTTCGTTCATAATACCCCCTCTAGTGCTACCTTTCTTTTAGTGTATGTTGATCATATCTTGATTACGGGTTCTTCACCCTCATTCATCAACACCCTTATTCAAGATCTTAACACTTCCTTTTCCATCAAAGACTTAGGACCAATCCATTATTTTCTTGGTATTGAAGCTACCCACATAACAAATGGCCTTTTATTCACACAAACAAAATATACCAAAGAACTACTACTTTGCACTAACCTAGATCACTCCAAATCTGTACCCACACCAATCACACCCACTCTTCCTCTTTCAAAAAAATAATGACATTCCTCTTTCCAATCCTACTGAATATCGGAGTATGCCCTACAATATCTTTGCCTTACTCGCCCTGACATTCAATTTGCTGTCAACAAAGTTTTTCAATTTCTACATTGTCCTACTGACATTCATTGGACCTTGGTGAAACGGATTCTTTGCTACCTCTGATCTACACCCTCTTTAGGTATACATTTAACCCAAAATTCTTCTCTTACCTTAGAGGCCTACTATGATGTTGATTGGGCTGACTGTCCTGATGATCGTCGTTCTACCTCTGGATATTATATTTTTATTGGCTCCAACCTCATCTCTTGGAGTGCTAAGAAACAACCCACTGTTGCCAGATCAAACATTGAAGCTGAATATAGAAGTATTGCTCTTGCCGCTGCTGAAATCTGTTGGCTTAAATCCATTTTAAGTAAAATTGGATTCTCTAACGTTACACCTACACTATGGTGTGGTAATTTTGGTGCCACTTTCCTTGCCGCTGATCCAATTGCTCATGCTCGTACTAAACATATCGAGATTGACATCCACTTTGTTCATGATCTAGTGGCCAACAAAGCTCTTTATATTTGACATATCTCTTCATTCGATCAAATTGCAGACATCATAACTAAAACATTAGCTTCATCTGCCTTTCATTGCCTTCGCAGTAAGCTCACTGTTTCTACCCACAGTGAGCTTGAGAGGGGCTGATAAACATATATAGATCTTCATATCATATATGATATTTTCTCTTTAAAATATATCTCATTTGATTTTATCTTGTGTATCTTATTTATCTTGTATATCTCATTTGATCCTCAATATCTTATTTGTGATTATTATCATATACCAAAAACATGTATCAATACTTATAAACTCTTCGGCTAAACATATAATCAATACAATACAATTACATATCAATTGCTTATTTCTATTCTTTCCCTAAGAATGTCTTATTGGAGGAGGAACCATACAAGAATGGTTGAGTGAATTACAAAGTCCAACGGAGAGGTTCATAACACCTACAGAAGCAGCCTCCCTCTTTGACTTCATATTGAATAACATGCTTGGCATTTTCACATGTACAGGCTCCGACCACGTCATGACAAACAAATTTGAGAACCTTTTACTTGGCCTAGCGAAAGAGAACTAGCATCCCCTTTTTCTAGTATATATATGAAAGCTGGATTCAAGAACAAGGGCAAACTGACACCTGAGTCCATTTGATTAAGCCATGTCGTGCTTGTTTTTCCTTCCTCCTATTTTATCTGAACGTTTCTGTTTACATCTTGACATTTCAATGATTACTATTATTATTTGCAGAATTTGTCACTTATTTGTGGACCCATTGTACAAAATTCATAAATTATACACTGTTGAATTGATAATTTGCTTCAATAAAAATTTAAAATCGAACATATACTTTTATTTTTATTTTTTTACTTCAACTTGATATTTTTTATTCTACCTCATTATTTTTATTATTATCATTTCTTATGATCGTTGAAAATACTCTCCAAGTATTGATATTTTATTTTTTGTATACTTTCTTCATAGAATATCTATTTATTTTCTTGACTTTTGTTTCCTACAAAAACCAACTAGCATAGTAAACATACGTATGAAGATTCTATCGGAGTCAGAATGAAATTAGGCATCTAACTACAACAAATGCTCACCAATAATTGAAATAATAGGTTCTTTAAGGTTGTTAAGCGACTAGAGGACTAGAATTCCATAAGCTTTTCAGGTAACCTCGTAATAAATAGATAAAGAGACGATAACAACGACAACAATATTTAGTAAAAATTCTGCTGACACTTAAAAAATATAAAATTATTAAAATTGTAGTTATATACAAAGATATATTACTTCATGTCATTTTTAACAACAATATAGATTTTATTAAGCTACAACAGAATTAGGAGCAAGTAGCCGAATCCAAAAATCAAGACCCCAAGATTATGAGTTCAGATTTTCTATTTAATTTTATGGTGTCTTATTCTATCCCATGAATCTCAGCCATTTATTTATACGGATCTCACGTTTATTTATACGGGACCTATGCGAGGTCCATATAAATAAATAACTGAAATTTATGGGACATAATAAAACATCACAAAACTGGACAGAAGATTTTATCCCCAAAACTACTGGTTAAGACGTTCATCTGGTGTGGATACTTGCATAATCCGATTCGGATTATAATTTATTATTAAATCAACGTACACTTAAAGAGGCCAATTGAGTATTGAAGCACGCTTTGCAAGCGAGTGATGATAAAATAAGGTGCGATCGGTATATCTTTTAGGATACGAAAGCACAATTAAATACAAGAATTAGCGCATCAAAATTAAATAATTACGTTAACATTTAATTATTAACATAAATAACCTTTTGACGTAATTATTTAATTTTTAAAAGTTTAAACACTTAATCGAAATTTTTTAAAACTTAAAATTTTATAATGTTATGATTTATTATCCCTAAATAAAATGCTACATAAATACTTAATTCACTTCATATTATTATTTATTAAGAAATATTTTATCATTTTGAAGCTAATTGCATTGCATGTCTTCTACTCTTTCTAATTAATGCCAAGCCACTCTTTCTCTACAACATTTTTAACATACACTAGCATTAATTAAACTATAAGAGTCGTTATTACCAATCATAGGAAGCAACGAGAAGCCAATAATGGGAAGGCAGTAAGATTAAAAACTAATAGTGCTAAAGATATAAGATTAACAACTAATAGTGCCGAGGCAATAAGATTAGGAACTCAAATAGTGCTAAGGCACGCATAGTTTGGGCCAAGATATATAGCAGCCTGTCCCTCTGACTCGGCCCCGGCTTCCGAGGAGAGAAAGTGACAGGGCGATGGAAGAGATACCATAAGAATGCAAAATCCACCCACAAAGATTTCCATTTCACTGGATGCCCTTCTGATTCCTTTCTGTTCTACTTGTCATGAAGTAGGATTTGCTTCTTTTATATATAGGTTTGAATCTGTCTGTTAAAGCAATAAGACAGCAAGAGCTGTTGTATTTCCATCTCCATGCCATAATCACCAAAAGAAAGGAAGTTTTCAACAAAAATGGTGAGTTCCTTGTTGAATTTTCAACGGTCTTTTAAAGATATTTCCATCTTTATTGTTTGTTCATCCCTGCAGGAACTGATGATGAAAGACTCTTTTCCCAACTTCTTTGACCTTCTCGTGCATGTTTCACAATGTATATATTTATATTGTCAGAGGTGATCAAATGCATCTGTTAGCTGATAAAGTTTATATCTTTTCACTGACCAGGAGATCCAGAAGAAAGATGTTAAAACAGGATCCGTTGAAGGAAGGAGGCGTGGAGGAACTAGAGCTACGCTTTTTGTTTATGGTAATTATTCAGTTTCCAGTGCTCTTAAGAGGTTGTAGGTTTTTGAAATGTTTTTTTTTTCTTCTGTTAATCTTTCTGTGTTCATGATCCTGTGCTGATAAGTGTTGAATATTGTTGAGGCAGTTATGACGGGGCTGGAGAACATGGCCTTCGTCTCCAATGCCGTGAGCCTCGTAACTTATTTCTATGATTACATGAACTTCAGCTTGACAAAGTCGGCCACTACTCTTACCAACTTAATGGGGACTGCATTTTTACTCGCAATGTTTGGAGGGTTCATCTCAGACACCTACTTGTCTAGATTCAAGACTTGCGTCATCTTTGGCAGCGTAGAGTTGTTGGTATTCTTTTAGCCTTTTATAATCACCATTCATCAGAATCAATACCGACATATACATATATATAATTTAATATTTCGTAATTTGACTAATTAATCTTTCGACACTCATTTAAGCAACTATTGATTGATAGTATGACATTTCACCTTTTCCGGTGCATGTGCGAATAATCGAAATCATGCACGGAGGCATTACAACGTTGACTTTGGAAGTTGCTAACCATAACTTATTTAAGTATTAATTTGTTGATTACTGATTCTCGATCACAATAATGAACGAACATGTAGTCGTTGTATGTCCTAATTTATTGCAACATATGTTGCCCTCCAAGTGTCAAATGTTGGATCGGTACAAACATTTGGTTAACTGATCAGAATTTAGGTGATGATGATAATTCTACGGAGACAAAATTCCCTGTTCTTGAGTTTTCATATTTATATGATTTTTAGTTGAGTCTATTATGGTGAGATAAGATTTGATTCCAACATTTCCAGGGATATGCCCTCCTGGCAATTCAAGCATATTTCAAACAACTAAGACCAATACCATGCAAAGGTGTTCAACCAGATCACAGGTATCGATGTGAGGCTGCAAATGAAACCCAAGTTGCAGTTCTTTTCACAGGTCTCTACCTCATGGCACTAGGCACCAGTGGGCTTAAAGCTGCTTTGCCCTCTTTGGGAGCTGACCAATTCAATGAAAAGGACCCAAAGGAGGCTTTTAAACTTTCCAGATTTTTCAACTGGTTGCTGTTTAGTATCACAGCTGGTGCTATTATTGGAGTCACAGTCGTTGTTTGGATAAGCGCCAATAAAGGCTGGCAATGGGCGTTCGGTCTTTCCGCCGTTGCTGTCCTACTTGGCATTATCTTCCTCTGCATGGGGAAGTCTGTTTACCAACACAATGTGCCCAGGGGAAGCCCCTTCCTTCGCTTTGCACAGGTATAATTACTACATTTACAAGTTGTTACGTACACTTCTCAGAGTGGAGGCATTAAGGAAATTGGAGTTCATGGTAAATCGGAAATTGCATTTGCAGGTTTTTGTTGCAGCTTTTCTAAATAGGAGACTTCCAATCCCAGATTCAGCTGAAGGATTGTATGAAGTTTATGACAAAGAATCAGGGGCACAAGATGAAATTCTTCAGAGAACTGACCAGTTCAGGTATTATAGAATTCAGTGATTGCTGCAGCCAAGTGATCACTTTTTTACGCCTTGTATGAAACATGAATTCACTGTTCGATTGTTGCAACTCCCAGATTCTTGGACAGAGCAGCTATCGTGAATCCTAATGGTGCATCTACACCTTGGAGGGTATGTACAGTTTCGCAGGTTGAAGAAACAAAAATCCTGATCCGGATGCTACCAATTATACTTAGCACAGTATTCATGAACACGTGTCTAGCTCAACTCCAGACTTTCTCAATCCAACAAGCCACCACCCTGGACCCTCGTATTCTTGGCTTTAAGGTGCCAGGACCATCGCTTACTGTTATTCCCCTACTTTTCATGGCAGTGCTAATCCCCTTGTACGACCAAGTCTTTGTTCCAATTGCTCGAAAATTCACTGGAATTCCCTCCGGAATCCGACACCTTCAGCGTGTCGGAGTGGGTCTAGTCCTCTCAGCTATCTCAATGGCAATTGCTGGTGTTGTGGAAACTCGCCGCAAACGTATGGCTATCGAACACGACATGGTTGACTCTGTGAAGCCTTTGCCTATGACTGTGTTTTGGCTGGGTTTCCAGTACTGTATCTTTGGAGCTGCTGATATGTTCACTCTTGTTGGACTGCTAGAATTTTTCTACTCAGAGAGCTCTGCAGGAATGAAGTCCTTGAGCACGGCAATCTCCTGGTGCACAGTGGCATTTGGGTACTTCTTGAGCTCGGTTGTGGTGCAGGTGGTCAACAAAGTTAGCGGCGGTTGGTTGGCCAGCAACAACTTGAATAGGGACAAACTGAATTACTTCTACTGGTTGCTAGCAGGAATAAGCTTAGTAAACTTCGGATTATATTTGGTGTGTGCATCGTGGTACAGGTACAAGAAGGTAGATATGACTCAAGAAGAAGACAAGCATGAAGCTGAGTCCAAGAGTGGAGTTAAGAATTCAGAGATTCTTTAGGTGTTAATAGTTGTTTTTGCAATTGTCATGCATTAACTTACACGTTCACATTGATGCTGTGCTAAAAAGTGATTTGTGTGAGTGTAAAATTATATATTTGTTGACATATAATTATTATCATGAATGTAAATTATATTTTAAAAGTGTCGGAAAGAAAATATTAATAATTTGAGTGTTGTCTGAGATTATATAATTTATATTACGCATATTAAGATGGGAGTGCTTATTGTGAAGTGTAGATTGTGAGATTTGTTTGGACTAATACCTAGAGTGAGACTTAGGTAGAAATTAATTCTTCGACTTCAGTGAGTAAATGAAACCACTATGGAGCATATAGAATATGATGGATGAATAATGTTGGTATATATGTGTGTGTGTGTGTGTGTGTGTGTGTGTGCATATTTCTAACTTGAAATTTAAATATGATTATAGTTTTATTATTTTGTATATAGTAATTTACCAATTTATGTTTATGTTTATTTTTTCTTATTAATGTTTTATGTCATTTATTGCAATTGTGATTTGAAATAAAAAATTGAACAGAAACGTTAAAACTGTTAGCAAGCAAACTCTCTTTTTTGGACATTTGGAGATTAACCTGTGAGGCTCCAAATATTTGCTTAATAATTTAGAATTGTAGGTGTCAAAGTTTGAGTGTTGTTTGTTTATATCAATACACATGTATTAGGACACTACAAGAAAAAGCCTAAATATCGACGAAATATTCCGTCTGTAATTTTAGGATTTCCGTCGGTAAATGACATTACCGACGGAATTTGGTGTCCAACAAGATGGTCGGTAAATGGGCCGTAGCTGAAATTACCGACCGTCATATTCCGTCGGGACTTTAGCAGCAGGACTACCGACCGACGGTTTTTGTTTATCGCCAAAATGTTAACGACGGAATAGAATAAATACATTTCCGTTGGTGAAATGTGGCAACGGACAAAATTTTCGTCGGTGTTCCGTAAGTAATTGTTACCCAATATACTGACGGAACATTTTCCGTCAGTAAGTCTGTGAAACAATTTCAGACGGAAAACCGTCCGTCGGTAAAACACGCATGAAACTTTGTATATTTCAATGTT
>JAOTAX010000006.1:3218676-3232270 GCA_025629825.1 Erythroxylum guanchezii | reverse complement strand
ACATTTAAATCAATTACAACATTTAAAAATAAATCAACATTTATATGAATATACATTTAAATATAAAAACAAATAAACATTTAAACTTAAAATCAAAATCCATACCCATCGACAAATGGGAGGGAGGAGATGTGACTTACCTTCGTCGGAGACCACAACGTCGACGAGGGGAGACGTCACTCCAGTGGGCGGCCACCGGCGGCGTTGGAGAACAAAGCTCGAAGATCCATCAACGAAGAAGAACCAGCTGCGGAAGGGAGAGGAGGCGACCTTAGCACGTGCGGAAGGGAGAAGAAGAATGAACAACGCCTAACGCCAACGAAGAAGATGAAACGCCAGTCACCGGAGAAACCAACGGAGAAGAACGCAGGTGCGGCGAAGGGAGGTAGGAGAGAAGTCTGCGTGATGGAGAGGAAAAAAAGAAAGGGGTAGGTTTTAAGTGACCCCGACATTTTTACCGACACCATTACCGACCGAATTTCCTGTCGGTAAATAACCTCCACGTCAGTTTTGCGACGGAATATTGATCCGTCGCAACTTTTAAACAGTTAACCAACTTCACCGACCGAACCATTTTTTCGGTCGGTATTTTCAACGGTTTTAATACCGTCGGTAATAATCCGTCGCAATTCTCCATTTTCCTTGTAGTGGGAGGTGTCAAAGTTTTAGTGTTAATTTATTATATTTAGGACACATATAGGGGACATTTGTCATTACCTCTGTTTACTAATTGTCAAATGTCAGTTTAGGATGCCTATATAAAGGTTAGCTCTCATCTATTGTACTTTATGAATGAAGTGAAATAAAAAAAGTCGTAGTAGCACATTGTGTGAAACAGGTGTGTGCAACGTGTGAGGAAGAAAAAATAGAGTCGTAGCCCTTGCGAAAAGAAGAATTTTTTTTAGATTTTATTTGGAGCCCATCAAGCTTCCAATAAATGGTATCAGAGCAAAGGTTTGTTTGTTAGTGAATTGGTGAAGCAATGGCCATCTTGATCGAGCCTTAAGTTCTGAAATTGACAAAGACAAATTATGGGAATTGGAGCATCTAAATGAGGATGATGTTTGGTTCTCATGATTTATGGGGCATTGTTGAAGATGGATATACTGAGCTTGTAGATGCAGTTGCCGAAGTGGCCTTATCGGATGCCGAAAAACGGACATTGAAAGAAAATCGAAAGAAAGACAAGAAGGCATTATTCTTTATCTTTCAATGTGTTGACGAATCCACGTTCGAGAAAATCTCATATGCAAAGACTTCAAAGGAAGCATGGTAGATTATGCAAAAATCTTTTCAAGGAGTCGAAAAAGCTAAAAAGGTACATCTTTAATCAGTTTAAGCTGAGTTCGAGATGCTAAAAATGCAAAGCTAAAAAAATATTGGTGATTATGTCACTCGTTTGAAAACAATGGCTAATGAAATGAAAAGAAACGGTGAAACTCTAGATGATGTTCGAGAAATGGGAAAGCTTTTGCTTTCGCTTACACGCAAATTTGATTATGTCATCTTCGCAATTGAAGAATCGAAAGATTTGTCAAAACTTTTGATCGATGAACTCATTGGTTCTCTCTAAGCACATGAGCAAAGAATGAACCGGAATGATAATACTGACAACTTGGAGAAAGTCTTGCAAAGCAAACTATCAGTCGGTAAAAATCAAGCAAGCAATAGCCAAAGACAAGACAAAGGAAGTCAAGGTAGCTACAAAAGTGGCTACCAAGTGGGACGTGGTCGATGGAATAACCGAGGTAGACGTGGACATGAACGTGGCCGTCAATTTTTTGAAAGAGAAAATACAAATGAAGGAAATTTGACATATGTTATAGAAGAGGTTATAGAGACAGAGGTCGAGGCAAATTTCATCAAAGAAGAGATAAATCTCAAGTGTAGTGTTATAATTGCAATAAATATGGTCATTTTAGTTACGAGTGCAGATTGAATCTTGAGGCACAAGAAAGAAGTCATTTTGCAGCAGCAGAAGACAAGAAAGATAACGTTGTTATGCTTCTCTCATTATGAGTAAATGAGCAAAGCAATAATGATGTTTAGTTTCTAGACACTAGTGCCAGCAACCATATGTGTGATCATAAAGATTTGTTTACAAACATGGATAAGACAGTTCGTGGTGAAGTTACATTCGGTGATTCAACAAAGATTCCGGTCAGAGGCAAAGGTAAAATCACAATTACTTAAAAAAATGGAGAAAAGAAATATATTCTTGATGTTTATTATGTGCCTGCTTTGGAAAGCAACATCATCAACCTCGGTCAACTTTTAAGAAAGAAATACGTCATATTATTGAAAATGGATATCTCACCATCTGGAATACGAAGGGAGAATTGATAGTAAGAGTAAAGATGATGAAGAATCATCTTTTCACACTTGATGTACAAAATGAGTTGATAAATTACATGATGTCAGACATAGAAGATGAATCCTAGCTATGGCATTTGAGGTTTGGTCATCTCAGTTTTACCGGACTAAAATTATTATCAAAGTCAAAGATGGTGAACGGATTACCAGAAGTTAATCAACCAAAGTAATTGTGTGAAGCCTGCATCAAAGGAAAACAACACAGACAATAGTTTGAAACTGGAAAATTATGGAGAGCCAGATGGTCACTAGAGATTGTCTATACAGATATTATTGGTCCATTTGACGTGCCATCAGCTAGAGGAAACAGGTACTATTTAAATTTTATTGATTATTTTAGTAAAAAATGTTGGCTAAATATTTTGAAAGAAAAATCAGAGGCTCTTGATAAGTTCAAAGAGTTCAAAATGATGGCCGAAAAAAAAGTGGATAGTGTCTGAAAATACTCAGATTTGATAGAGGAGGCGAGTACACCTTAAAATTATTCAAGAATTTTTGTAAGAAGCATGGAGTCATTCATCAGTTGACAGCAAGATGTACACAACAACAAAATGGTATAGCTGAAAGAAAGAATCATACAATTCTTGATATGGTAAGGAGCATGTTAAAGGAAAAGCATTTACTAAAGATTTTGTAAGTTGAAGTCGTTGTATGTGCAGTTTATTTGCTGAATCGTTGTTCAACAAAAAACGTCAGATTTATGACACCTAATGAAGCATGGAGCGGAAATAAACCAGGTGTTAGACATCTCAACATTTTTTGGTGCATTGCATATACCCATATTCCTGACCAAAAAAGAAAGAAGTTGGATGATAAAGGGGAGAAATGCATTTTCATTGGCTACGACAACAGAAGTAAAGCATATAAATTATACAACCCCTTAACCAAGAAGATAATCATCTCAAGAGATATTGAGTTCGATGAAGCAGACTACTGGGGATGGAGTAAAGAAAAAAAAAACATTCAAGGAATGTTTTTTTATGATAAAGATGACAATGACCTGGATTTACAAGAACAACAAGATGATTATTCTCCTCCACAAAGTCCACCAACAACACCTGCATCGACATCGTCAACGCTAAGTAGTAGTAGCAGCAGCAATTTGGGGGAGGGGTACCAATTAAAATAAAAAATCTTAGTGATCTCTATGATGCTACTGAACGAATAGAATCATTTAACTATTCATTTGTTGTCTAATGGTTGATCCAGTGACATACAAAGAATCAACTGGAGACAAAAAGTAGGAAAAAGCAATGGATGAAGAAATTGGTGTCATCCAAAGAAATGATACATGGGAATTGACCAGTCTTCCAAAAGGACATAAACCAATTGGAGTTAAGTGGGTATATAAGACAAAAACCAATCAAGAAGGAAAGGTAGAAAAATATAAGGCAAGTTTAGTCGCGAAAGACTATAAACAAAAATATGGAATTGATTATGAAGAAGTATTTGCTCCAGTTGTAAGAATTGATACAATCAGACTTCTCATAGTGCTTGCAGCACAAAATAAATGGAAGATTTACTAGATGGATGTGAAGTCAGCTTTTCTGAATGACTACTTAGAAGAAGAAGTTTATATTGAACAACCACCTGGATATGTCAAGAAAGGTCAGGAAGACAAAGTCTGCCAACTGAAGAAAGCTCTTTATGGATTGAAGCAAGCTCCGAGGGCTTAGAATACAAGAATAGATGAGTACTTTCAAAAGAACGAATTTGTGAAAAGCCCGTATGAGTATGCGTTGTACACGAAGAAAAATAAACAAGGAGATATCATGATTGTGTGCTTATATGTGGATAACATTATTTTCACAGGAAATAATCTAGGTATGTTTGATAATTTCAAGAAAGTCGTGACTTAAGACTTTGAGATGACTGATATTGGTGAAATATCCTACTTCCTTGGATTCGAAGTGAAACAAACAGGAGAAGGAATTTTCATTTCTCAAGTGAAGTATGCAAATGAAGTCTTAAAGAGGTTCAAAATGAAAGATTGCAAGCCAATAGCCACGCTTGCCTAAGCAAACATAAAGTTAAGAATTGATTTAGACAGAAAATCTATAGATCCAACATTATTCAAGAGTTTGGTTGGGAGGTTGAGGTATCTGACCTACACAAGACCAGATATTATGTATGTAGTTGGGCTAGTCAGAAGATATATGGAGAAGCCTAAACAAGATCACTTTGATGCAAAAAAAAAAAGAATTTTGAGACATATTAAAGGTACAATTGACCAAGGTTTATTCTATACACACTATCAAAAATCAAAATTAATTGGTTATTCAAATAGTGATTATGGTGGAGATGTGGATGGTAGAAAAAGGACTTCTGGTTATGCCTTTCATATTGGGTCAGCAGTATTTTCATGATCATCAAAGAAGCAACAAACGGTTGCCCTTTCAACATGTGAGGCTGAGTATTTAGCTGCAACAGCAAGTTCATGTAAAGCAATGTGGTTGAGATATATTTTAAGTGAGTTGGATCACGCACAAGAAGGCCCGACAAGTATATACGTTAACAACAAGTCTGCCATATCACTTGGAAAAAATCCAGGGGCACACAGTCGAAGCCAACACATAAATTGTCATTTTATTCGTGAGCAGGTGAAAAATAAAATTGTGGAATTGGTGTTCTGCAGAACAGGAGATCAACTGGCAGATATTTTTACAAAACCATTAAACAATGAAATGTTCCGCAAATTGAGAGAAAAGCTTGGTATGCAAAGTCGAGTTTGAGGAGAAATGTTAGAAAGCAAACTCTCTTTTTTGGACATTTGGATATTAACCTGTGAGGGTCCAAATATTTGCTTAATAGTTTATAATTGTAGGTGTCAAATTTTGAGTGTTGTTTTGTTTATGTCAATACACATGTATTACGAGGTGTCAAAGTTTTAGTGTTAATTTGTCATATTTAGGACACATATGGGGCACACTTGTCATTCTCTCTATTTACTAATTGTCAAATGTCGGTTTAGGATGCCTATATAAAGGCTAGCTCTCATCTATTATACTTTTATGAATGAAGTGAAATAAAAAAAAAAAGTGTAGTAGTACAATGTGTGAAAAAAGGTGTGTGCAATGTGTGAGGAAGAAAAAATAGAGTCATAGCCGTTGAGAAAAGAAGAAAATTATTTTTGAGTGAATATTTTTCAGATTTTATTTGGAGTCTATCAAGATTCCAACAAAAACAAGATGTAAGCGCCTTCTTTATAAAATTGAACCTTGAAATGTTTTAAAATACAAGTATTTATTTTAGTCATTTTATGAGGTTGTTAACTATTACTAGGATTTGTTCATTTAATTTTAAATAATCGATTTACGAATAAATCATGAAATATAATTTTTTGAACTTTAACCAATGATGATATTAGAATTATTGAACTTTGTCGTCAATTGTCGGTCTCTCTTAACCTAACAAAATGTTTTAAAAATCGGACCAGAAATTAAATTGATAAGACAAGAGGTTTAAGATTTAAAAGGTTCAACAAGTATTAGACCATGATAAAACTAATTAGATATTGAATAAAATTAAAAAATCTAAAATATGATTGAAAGATGTTATGTTACTTATTAAAAATTTTAATGTTTAATTAAAAAAGATTATTAAATAAAAATTAATTAATTTGTTTTACTTTATAAAAATTTATTAATTTTCAAAACTTACTGATTAATTAATAAATTAGTAAAATTTTTTCAATAAAAGATATTAAATTCTACAGTCTCCCAGAGAAATATAACCTTCATTCTACCCAGCAGCAAGGTAGGAGGAGCTTTTTACATCTGTATCAGAAACCTGAGGCTGTCTGATGAAGTACGAAACCTGGTAACATAAAGTAAAATAAAAATGAACGTCATGAGCGTGTGGCAAGCTCTGTCATATAACCTTCATTCTACCCACCAGCAAGGTAGGAGGGCTTTTTATACGACTGTATCGGAAACCTGAGGCTGTCTAAAGAAGTACGAAACCTGGTAACAGGAAAAAGTTAGATAAAAATGAACGTCATAAGCGTGTCATCTCGCTGTAAGGCTAGCACAAAGACCCAATTCCAAGTTTCGTCCTTTTGACACATAGAACCCATATTCATAACATGTATGACAATTGTTTTCCTTTTCTGTTAAAATCTTCTCACCGGCGTCCAAGTTGACGGAATCGATCTGGCTCAGCTAACGTTGACCGGAACAACAAACGAACAGTAGCCACGTGACCTTTGCATCCTTAAAACAAATACTATTTATCAATTTTCAGACACGACCCTGAACATGGCCTTCACAAGATCAATTGCATATTTTCCTTAATAGAAGGCAAAGGCCATCATTCTTAGTCGTAATAGCACTAGCTTACGGTAAGACTTGTTTGAAATTTTCATTCAGACCATGTTTCACCATAACTCGTAGAAACAATGCAAGTTTGACGTCTCAGATTTCCTCCTCATGTAAAACTTATATCACTATCAATGCTATTAAACTAATGTAAAGACTCCTTATTTTTGTTGTAAAATAACAACAAAAACTTTTATTTTTGTTATATTGCACCGTCAGCCTCGAGTCCAATGGAGTTTTGGGCTAAATCTAAGCCCAACCGTCCCAATGTCATCGCCAACAATATGTGATACAAAACTTAGACATTGGTTGTTTAATACAAAGAAGATGATTAATAAATTAATTATCAACCTTAAGTCGATTCGACCGTTTATAGTTATGATAATGGATTTCATATCTTCAAGTTCTATGCATGAGCTGTTGGAAGCGGCCGAGGCATTTTGCAGAAAACACGGCACGAGTGCTTTTATCATCAACTTATCGGCGACATACATAAACCAGGAAACGATTCAACTTTCGGCTACTGAAATCCTATCTCAGATTATGCTCCTAAGTTTGCTTAACTGAATAACGTTTCATTATGATCCATTTACCAAAACTTGATTTCTTTCTCCACAGAGACAAGAGTAATAATCGAAAATGATGAAGACGTTATCCATGCCCAGCATGCTGTTTGGTGTTTAATCAGTGGCTTTGTCGTAACACTAACGGTTCAACTTTGGTCAATCATCGCACGCGAGAGGTTTTTGCACGTGGTCGTGTCGGGTAAACCTGACATTTTAACCTCTTCCGTCTGTTCCCATCTCTTCGAAAGTTACTGCCACACTCATCCATGCCCTTGTAGGACCTTTCCAAAGATTTTATACAACACACCACCCAAAGCGCGTCTTACTCACTCTCATCTTCTAATATGCTCCGATTTCTTTTTTTAATTAAATACTCTCTTTTTCATTTTCCCTTTAATTTTTTAAATTATCAAACATTCTCTATACATTATTATATGTCAAATAATTACCTGATTATTTAAAAATTTTATTTTTTAATTATTAATTAACATTATAATACATTTGGTATTCTTCCCAAATTTCAAATATTTAAAAAAAATGAACTCCAAGAAAATTTAGGAGAGTTTATTTCTACTTCTATTTTTTTGCTATAATTTTTAACTTTTTGTTTTTCTATTTTTAAATAAAATAAAAATATGTTTGATTATTAATGTTAATATAAGAATATTTTTATCATTGATAATAATTACATATTAGATAAAACTTAAAGATACATTATTTTTAATTAAATAAATTATTTTAATCTCTTAAATATTTTATTTTATTGAATAAATGATTTTTAAAATAATTTTTTGTTTATAACTTAATATTTATTTTAAATATACTTTAACTACTAAATTAAAATTTATTTTAAATTTATATATTTTGAAAATATTTTAAATTTAATTATATTTACTGATAATTATTAATTAAATTAAATTATTCATATTAATAATTATTTAACCTATTCCTATTTCTTTCGACATGTAAACAATATTTCATGTACTAGTAGCCAAAACCCACTTTTTAGATATTCTTTAAATAAATAAAAGAGGAACCTTTCGGCTTTAATGAGCTTAAACTTCATCCCTTGTGACGGTGACGCGCCGAGCATTGAACCGATGACTCGAAAGCTTCAAATCCATTTTCGGACAGCCGGAAATTCCGGAACCAGAGCGCGGACCCACTCGAAAAAATTAATATTAATAATTGAAAATGAAATGATTGACGGACTCTTTGACCTACCACGTCACGATAACCATCCGCCCCACTCAAACCCACAGTCACACCATCTCGCACACACACGACACACATGTACTAGAACCATCAATCAATATCATATCCCAAAAAGTAGCGTCGAGCCTGATTTTGGGTTCTCAGAAGTTTTCTTTTTTCACGTCGGACGAGACAGAGGCACACATCACCACCGTTCACTCCCAATCCCATTGTGGCCCCCTTGTTAAAGTGAGATCAACGGTCGTGATCGTAATGTGCAAACTTTCATGCTTACTGGTTCAACCACTAACATTGTCCACATTCCTCTTCAGCTCTCCCATTAGTCATTAAAGACCCATCCCCCTCCGTTTCACTGTCAAAGCAACAAACCAGGAAGGAAAAAAAAAAAGACAAAGTCCTCTCTTTTCATTCCATTATTTAGCTTCAGCATACTCGGAGAGTGACAAGGAAAGAGAGGTTAGAGCAATGGAGGAGAGGCCAGAGACGGAGCTCATATCCATTCCAGCATCCCCACGAGCTTCGACGCCGGAGGTACTAACACCTTCTGGCCAAAGATCGCCGAGACCGGCTTCGAAGGAGGCGAAGTCGTCGACGGCTTGGACGCCAACTTCGTTCATATCGCCGAGGTTTTTGAGCCCCATTGGGACACCAATGAAGAGGGTATTGATAAACATGAAGGGTTACTTAGAGGAAGTTGGCCATCTCACTAAGCTCAACCCACAAGATGCTTGGCTTCCCATCACCGAGTCTCGCAATGGCAATGCTCACTACGCTGCGTTTCACAATCTCAACGCTGGTATCGGGTTCCAAGCTCTCGTTTTGCCTGTTGCCTTCGCATTCCTTGGCTGGTAACCATTTGCTACTTCATTTAATGTCTGTTACTTTTCTACTTCATTCAAATGCAGTTTGTTTGATATTTGAGCCAAATACAGCATTATAAAACAAAATATGATGAGCTAATAAATCCATTCGGTTCTTACATGTTCATGTTCATGTTCATATTCATTTTCATAGATTATCAAATTTAACTATCATATTCTAGCCTCAGAAAACATCATAGTTTCTCTTCTTTTTTTTTATCTCCAAATGTCCTAGTTCTAAAGTTGTTATCGTATCTTCTAACATGATGACATAGGGATTTTGTTGTCTGTTCCATTTGCTTCGAATTCCTATGTAATGTATTTATGGTCTCTTTTACTGTACCATGCAAAAGAATAAATATGTTCGACTCTTTTTAAACATGCAAAGCAATATTGAAATTTGAGCCCAGCACCAAAAACCCATCGCACTTCTCTTGTTCAAAGCAATTCAAAGATTCTAATTTCATCACAAAAGAAAATGACGTCTTTGTGTTATAAAGAAAAGAAGAGTTTTGACAGGGAGTGAAGCTTTAGGGAATGTAGGGTCTATCCAATGACCTTTCCCATCAACTCAAAATAAGGATTATCTTAAATTTGCTTCGACATAGAAGAAGAAGAAGCATAGCAGAAGCATGCTTTGCACTAGCTGTTACATCTTTTGCCTTTATTATCCTAAAGGTCATTATATGTACCAAAGTGGATACTCCTTTAGTTGGGACCCTTTGTTTTTCTGCTTTCACTTTACATAGAGGGCTGCCTTGTAATTGACTAAATGCTTTAGTGTTGCCTTTTTCCTCGTTGGCGATAGATTCATGGACATCTTCACGCCTTTAGCTGGCAACTCAGAATCACACTTTTGCCAGTTTTTTGTTTCTTCTTCTACAGCTTTTGAAATGCGTGAACATGAATTCCTATTTCCGACCGCAATCCATGTACCGATTGATGTATGAGCAATCAAACGATTGAAGTGCCAGATTTGTCTAAATCTTTTGGTTCTGACATGAAGCTGGACATGCCATGTGATATGTTTTGACTCTGACCATATGACTTCCTAAAAACGTCTCATAAATTTGGGGTGTGATAATTTTCTATGGTAGTTGTGATGGTACTATCGTGAAGCCTTTGTTTATTCTCATTGAAACTCGCAATTGTTGACAAATTGGGCCACGGATTTTCTTGGAAAACAGAAATTTTTTTGGTGAATCCCTGTCACAGACCCCAATCCTCTGTTTTTCCTTTTCCCTTCTCTTTATCATGGTTTGGTCTTCCCTAGGATAGGAAGATACAAAAGAAGAAAAATAGAGGAAAGTGATAACCATCAAAATGTCGATTAACGTCGGGATGTCATGAACTATGAGACCTCTACTTTATGTATAAGAGGGATGTTTCCATTGCTGTGGAAGAAAACTTAAGAATGAAGAATGGAAAACAATACCTATTCTGTTGGATTAAGATATTGGAAATTCTTTTACAATTCAACAAATGGTAAACACAACACCCAAATTCTGTGGTTTTTGTAGGAGTTGGGGCATCCTGTCTTTGACCATTGCTTACTGCTGGCAACTTTATACGTTGTGGGTTTTGGTTCAGCTTCATGAAGCAGTTCCTGGAAAGCGGTACAACAGATATGTGGAGCTTGCTCAGGCTGCATTTGGTGAGAATACATCCCAAACACTGAGTAATTCATTCAAATGAATTGCACCTCTATTATTATCTCTTCCTTCAACTAACAAAAAATCATAGAATCAGAAATTGACAAAGTCCTTTAAACATTATGTATCAAGGAACATTTGCGATAATGGTAAAAGAAATTTCCTGTGATTTGACACTTCAAAGTGTTGGTATGATCCCTACTCTTTTACAGGAGAAAAATTAGGACTTTGGCTGGCTCTCTTCCCAACTGTTTATCTATCTGCTGGAACAGCAACTGCTTTGATTTTAATAGGAGGGGAGACCATGAAACTATTCTTCCAAATAGTTTGTGGGCCTCTGTGCTCATCGAATCCCCTGACAACAGTAGAGTGGTACCTTGTGTTCACTTCCCTATGCATTGTTCTCTCTCAGCTCCCAAACCTTAACTCAATAGCAGGACTGTCACTTATCGGTGCCATAACAGCTATCACCTACTGCACCATGGTGTGGGTGCTCTCTGTTAGCCAACAAAGACCACCTTCAATCTCATATGAACCCATGTCTTTGCCATCCTCCACTGCTACTGTCTTCTCAGTATTGAACGCACTTGGAATCGTAGCTTTTGCTTTCAGGGGCCACAATCTAGCTCTGGAGATTCAGGTGTGAACTTTGGAACATCTTGCATTACTATCTATTCACACTTGAATGTGTTTCTTTCGGTGTTGATTAATGCAAAGGTTTTTATTTGTGCACGTTAGGCAACTATGCCATCTACCTTTAAGCACCCAGCTCATGTACCCATGTGGAAAGGAGCCAAAATTGCCTACTTTTTCATTGCATTGTGCTTGTTCCCGGTTGCTATAGGAGGCTATTGGGCATATGGAAACCTTGTAAGTTCTTGAAATGCCTCTACAATCACTGTTGCAACAAAATTTTAATTTTATTACTATATCAAGTCTGCTAACTTGTCATAATTTAGTTACAAATAAGAGGGTTTACTAACTTGTTATAACTTTACTAACTTTACCGTTAGTCTACTTGAAGATGATAGGAAAAAGTTAAAACTGTCTGTTATTTGCCTATAACATGGTTAGAAGATGCTGAACATTGATTGGTAAAGGATTAAGCTTTTCTCAATTTTTTTGATTTACTATGATCTCTTCACTTGTTGTTGTAGATGCCTTCAGGAGGTATTCTTGGTGCCTTGTATGGGTTCCACAGTCACGATATTCCGCGAGGACTTCTTGCATTAACTTTTCTTCTAGTTGTGTTCAACTGCCTGAGCAGCTTCCAAATATATTCCATGCCTGTATTTGACAGCTTTGAAGCCAGCTACACAACCAGAACCAACCGGCCATGCTCGATATGGGTTCGGTCTGGTTTTCGGGTTTTCTACGGGTTTATCTCTTTCTTCATAGGAATTGCCCTCCCTTTCCTGTCCAGTCTTGCAGGGCTCTTAGGAGGACTCACTCTTCCAGTCACATTTGCTTACCCTTGCTTTATGTGGGTACTTATAAAGAAACCCAGCAAGTACAGCTTCAACTGGTACTTCAACTGGATCCTGGGCTGGCTTGGCGTTGCATTTAGCTTGGCCTTTTCTATTGGAGGCATATGGAGTATGGTGAACAGTGGACTAAAGTTGAAATTTTTCAAGCCCAATTAAGATCAGCTAAAACCTAGCCTAAAGTGGCCTGTTCAATACATGCATGTAGATTTGAGTTATTCTGTCTGTTTGTGTACTACTTCATAAGTAAAACAATATTTGGTATTGAATGGATGAGTTTATACCCTTAATTATCCAGCTTCTGGAGCTTGTCTTATTCCAATACTATATATAGTCTTAGAGAAACGAAGAAGAAGATCCATCAAGACATGGTTGAATTATGTTGTAATGACCCATAGAACTGATGATCAGTTCCTACGTTTTTGTAGATTGTAGTTGTATCAGTATTAAGTTATAAAAAGAGAGGAATTAAATCTTGTTGAAGTGAATACTATATGTTGAAGAGGAAAGGTTCCACGAGTCTATCAGTGCAATGAGATTAAACAGGTAAGTACGGTTATACAAAGGATTATCATTAACTAATTTTAAATATGTAATTGAATAAATTCTTGAATTATATAATAATATATTAATTTAGGCAACATAGTATATCATATTTATAAACGGTACCAAAAGCTACAAAATTTAAAGATAGTCCTTAAGAAGTACGTATTGAAACTCTTAACAAATTATTAAATTAAGTGTAAGGGATCAAAATTTAAAAAGTAAAATTTAAATTTTATTTAAATTCCTAATAATTTATTAAATTAAGCTATAAAATTTAAAGATAATTTTTAATTAATAATTCAAAATCAAATCACAATTTTGATATCAGAGAGTTGTTGGAAAGGGAATTGATTCTGCATAATATTGGTACTGTAAACTGTATCATAACTAATGTTATGAATATCGTACCGGGTTCGGTACTGGATTGAGCTCTGGAATGAAATTGTACCGGTACCGGTTGGTACCGGGACCGTTTCGGAAAATTTTTTAAATTTATAAAATAGTTCCTAAAATTTTTAAAAATTGCAAAATAGTCCATATTGGTATATTATACAGTTGTACTGTATACTTTACTAGTTTACT
>JAOTAX010000006.1:3203886-3218576 GCA_025629825.1 Erythroxylum guanchezii | reverse complement strand
TAATATTAATTTAATATAAGGTATATATTAATTAATTAAGAATAATGATTTTATTTTAATTTTTATAAATAAATAAAAATTTGATGTAGAGTGTTCAGAATAACACCAAATTTAGTGTAAAAAAATTCTTGAAATATTCTCTTTTATATAAAATTTGGTATCAAATTTTAGTAGAATGATTAGAAATGGCCTTAATAAAGTAGGGGTGTTGAGGAACGAACAAGAAGCTTTGAGCTATGCCTGCGGCAGGGACTACATGAAATGAATCAAACTTTACTTGAATTAAAATCTAAGATTAACGAGTTACAGATACTATTCTTATAACATTGCATAAGCAGTGAAGCAAATAATCATTAACTCCTTTTGTAGTTCTGTTTATTCTTTAAAATATTTATTTTTTAATTATTAAAAATTTATTATGTAATATTAGAAATTTTAAATATATAATAATCGAGTATGTGTTAATACACCCACGAGGACTGTGGTGGAGTGGCACAGATTCCTCCATCCTTAACCAAAGTCTTGAGTTCAAGTCTTAAAAATGGAGTCGTTTTAAAACTCGTGAAGGAGAGCTTCGCCACCCCACAAGGGTCCTATCTGACTCGAATTTGGACTAGTCAGTTATCCCTGTTAAATACTGGGTGACTTGACCAAAAAAGAGTCTGTGTTAATACATAAGATAACTAAACTTATGAAGTCATTTTAATTTTTTTTTGAAATAATTAGAGCATAGAGCGTTTATTCAAGATCAATCAGCAAGACCTGACCATCTACTCAACACCGAAAAGGAGACACCTAAACTAAAAACCTGACTTTCCACGTAATGAAATACCGACAAACTAACCATACTTGGAGCCAAAACTGAAGTTTTGTGTTCACATGAATCCTCGACAAGCGAGTTCAGTGCAGTCCAGACTCCGGAAATTCTTCGAAAAGCGCAACTTGGTTTCATCGGTGATTGGATTTTTCCTGCTCGCTACTTCCCAGAATCATACCAACAAACCAACCTTTCATTAGTACACCTACTAAAACATCATAAACACCTTTCTTTCTCTGGTTCATTTTTTTCTATAATCCTTCTCCGATTACATGAAGTACCCGTAACACCAAAAGCTTTACATTGCAGCCACCAGAACACGACTCTCTACTCAAAACTCTGAAACCCTAAGAGGTGAAACCAAATTCCATGTTTACCTCTCATCTTTTGTTTCTTAAACTATGACTATACCATATACTAGAAGTGAAAGACGACTGAAACTAAAAACAAAGCGACCGGTAAGTATATAGGTGACTATGAGAACAACCAAGACTAAGACAAGCTGAAGACTAATCACCACTTCAAAGTTTTTCAAGGAGGTGAAGTTGTAACTCCGGGCCAACCAAAACAATCCATACGAACATTATCTAACGGATAATCACCACCAGTTTGCTCAACATTACCAAACTGCCGCCATGTGTTGTTGTAACCTGGAGTACCAACAAGCCAAGCTTCACCGTTACCGCCACCAGCCAAACTCATGACCTGGTACGGCCAAACTCCTCTCCCACCATAACCCAGCCCCATATCGCAAAACCCGAACCCGAACCCAGGCGTCATGTATCCGCCCAACCCTGAGAACTCGTCAAGGCTTCCACTTTCTGTTGGACCGGGAAGGTTCTCGTTCAGGAAGAATTCTTTTAAAACATGGGTCGTAGTCTTCACAGTAGTTGAACATGAATCAAGGTTGTTAGCAGATAAGATTACTGGTATCGACACAGAAGTTGACAAGGGCGAGGAGGAGGAATTAGTAGTGGAGGCGATGGAGGAAGAGGACGAGCGAGCTCTTCTTGATTTCTTGCGAGTCGTACCACCAACGGGGACATTCCGGAGGGCCCCACCTTTTGTCCAGTATCGGCGACAGCCTTTGCAGTAGTAGCGAGGCTGAGATAGGCTGTAGTTATTATAGTAACAGAACTTGGTGTTGTTAGACTCACACCTCGGACACCGAAGATGTGGGTGGCCGGAGCTCGACCTCAGTTGTCCTATTGGCACAGACTCAATAGTGACAGTGTTATGGACTCGGCTTACGCGCTTCTTGCTGGGATCGGAGGGCATTTTGAGGTTGGTTTGTACTGTTACTTGTGGGGTTAAGGAGACAGAGCAAGGTTTGTATAGGGCGGGACGATGTCGAGGTTCGGGTTTGGTATTAAAGAGGGAAGAGAGAGTGTGTCAGTGCAGGTTTTAGAAAGCGCGTATGTAGAGAAGTACAGGCGGTGTGTTCGCACCCTGTTCGATTCTACTGACGGCTTACAATGCGTGGCTTAACTTGAGTCTCTCGTTTGTGTTTACCTTTGAACTCTTGGGAGGGGGATTGGGATTGGGATTGGGATTGGGATTGGGATTTTTGGTGTTGGCTTGGATGCATGATTGCTGACGTGGCATTAGGATTGTACGGAGGGGTGGTGGGTTGTGTCTTTTCTGTGATGGACGAATCTGATCGATGAGAAATTGGGTTATATAGAACAGTGGAAATTCGTGATTCGTTTGATATTCCAAGCAACCACAGCTTAGGATAGGAATGAATGATGGTGATGCTGGATTACTTGAACCAAAACCATTAGGCAAGGGAACGCCAAATCAGGATATATAAATCTTATTCTAACTCCTCCTTAGGGGCAAGTCTTTGTTCCTTAAATCTAGTAAGTAGAATAGTTTATTAACACATAAACTAGGGGAAGATTGATTGAAGTCGGCTTGGTTATTTTTAGTATAAAAAAGAGCCGACAAACATAATGATGTTCGGTAGCGTGGAAGGCAATAATTGCCGTCTCTTTTGCCTTAGTTTAGTCCAGACTGACAAAACATGCACATCGAAAGGATTCTTCTTTGGATTTTACTTTCCCTGACTTCCTTAGTTCCGTTCTGTTGCCCTGTTTCTCGGTAACCGTGACCCATGTGCTATTGCTATAGCGTCTTCTACTTCGCAAAGTTTTGTCCTCCCATCCCATGTACACCATACCAATCTACGAAACTTGTCAGTACATCCTACCATGCAGGACTCAGGAGGGGAGGTCCTGTACTTGGAATTAGGTAATTTGTATGCTAATGTTTATATAATTTGTTTAATCATCTTAAATGGACCCGTATCGGAATGTTCATCTATCGTAGCACTAGAATTCCTACTTAGAGACTAAGAAACTGGGCAGACCTCTTTGGTTTAGGTTCCATACTTTGCGCTCGAAATTTCTTCGAACATAGGGAGAGAATCAAAGTGGATGACGTGTCATTCTTTGACAGGTTGTTGGCTGTATACCCACTATTTTTAACACTGAAGATTTGGTGCCCTTGGCATGCGGTTGAATTTCATTAATTTCAAGGGGATTCCATAGATAGGTTCAGTGTCCCATACAATGAGATTAATCAGAGATATTTATAGTTATAATAAAGGATTATCAATAACTAATTTAAATATGTATTGAACAAACTCCTGAATTATATATAATTTATTAATTAAAGTAGCGAGTTTGTTCTCATAATTTACTTTGATTAAATCCTATTTAGTTTCACACAAAATCATAAACCACAAATTTGGCACAGCTCAAGCTCCTCCCTCAGCTTGAAACCTATGGTTTCATGTACTGTTTCACTCTTCGATAGAGATAGAGGTTATTTTCACCCTTCCCTCAAATTGCTACTTTGTTATCAATCATACAAGAGTATTTAGTCTTGCAAGGAGTTACTTACTGATTCACATAAGATTTTACATACCCCATGTTACTTGGGTAAGAGTGATGCTTTTAGTTACTGGACTTTCGCCAATTTCTTTTTCAATTTATCAAGAGAAGGAAAAAATAGGTCATCAAAAAAAGTTCTTTATAAAAGAAATAATAAACTAGCTTTCACAATAAAATTGAAATCCAGTTCTATTAATTATTTCAATTTAGAGACAAATATGACTTGAATAAACTAAAATTAAATTAAAAAAGAACAAGATTCGATAATCAAGAATAAGACAATTCATAAAATTTATAGCCACATTTCATACGTGGAGTGAACAAATTATTCATTGACAAAAAAAAAGAAGAGGAAGAAAGGTTTAGCCGCTAAAACAAGTAAGTATTATTGAAATTCTTAACTTTAAGGAGATGAAAATTATATTAAAAGTCCTTCAAACTTATTAAACCGCTTCCTAAAACATTGTAAAAAGTAAAGGAGTTAGGTGATAGATAAAGTAAGATCAAGTGAAATTGATAGATAGGCATAAGAGGATTACACAGAAAGGTTTATAATAGAATAAGAATAAACTAAAGGATTATGATGGAATAATCCTACCTACTTAATACTTGAAGATTTTTAAAGACTCCTAGCTACTTAAACCATTGTTTAATCGTGAATTTTGAACATGACTAAGATTTAGATTCGACGATATGTTTGAGCTACCAAATTTCAACTCTTCTTGGTGCAAAACTTCTCCAGCGTCACATCTCAGGAACGGGAACCTCGTGCTTTGACCATACGGGTGTGTTCACTATTTAATGCAGATGCTTTGTTATACAAATTAGAAAATAAGCAGAGAGACATGAGTCTCATGGTGGAATTGGATTCCTTGTCAATAGTCGCGTCGGTCCAAAATGAAAGCGGAAGATGGGCATATGTTTCTTCAGAGTTGGGTTTGGACTTTGAAAATGTGAGAAGTATGGGTACGGCTTGTTGTCTATGGCGGCATCCAATTTCCTTCCCGGTTAATGAACCTGTTACATTGATTTGCGAGAAGAAATATGGCTGGAACGGGTTGGGCGGTTTGCCTAAAGACCATTTTGTCGCTTGCCTCTCCACGCGGTGGTAGAAGTTCCGGCTCTTGCGGGTTGCGGCTACACCATGTCCCTATAAAGCCGACGCTTTGCAGGAGAGTTCACTTCCGTGAACAGAATGCGACAGTGTCTTGACAGTGACGTCACACTTGAAGTCTACTTTAATACAATTAAACATAAACATTCTATACTCCACCGAGAATGGAAGGTCCACCAATATAAGGGAATCAGACTGCCAATATCCTGGCTGCCGTAGCTAGCATGGCCTGCTCAGGTATTCTTTTTTTTTTGCAGGAGCCGCCGCTGCTTACTTGGGATCTCTATCGAAGGGATAGGCAAGGCGCAATGTACAGTTGTACCTTGCGCTAGTGGCATGATGTTTTAGTTTTCTTATATTAAAAAAAAAACCATTCTATTCATTTTATGCAAGACACGGATTATTGTACGAGATTCTTTATTTAATTTAATTTCAATTTATTATATTTAAAATTCGGTGGAAATTTTTTTAATTCAATTTTTTCATAAAATAAAAATGAATTAATCTAAAAAATTATTGAATGAAAAACTCAGAATTCATGGCATAATTTATTTTTATCTAAAACTATTTTTAAAAAAATATTTAAATTCTTAATTTTACTTAGAATAGTTGAGTCTCGAGTCGGTATTGGCTTGAATTAACTCATAAATTGATCCATTGAAAATACCTAAATCTGACTCGTTTAGTAGGCCGTTATCATCAAACTCTTAATTTTAATGAAGTAAAAGTTGTATAAAAAGATTCAAACTTCAAATTTTAAAGAGATGAAAGTTCTTTTAGAATTACTTCACACTTATTATCTAAACTATTGTAAAAAATATTATTTGATTAAATCCAAATATACCATGAAAATAAATAATTTGGTTTTTAAAAAAATTTAGTTGAGATATAAAATAATCTTGATATAATTTAGAATTGCAACAAGAACCTAAGCACTTAAACATGCCAATATTGGACAACCACAAATGCTGTCGTGATCTTGGGTTGTAACAGACGGGCATCAGATCAGCTGTTCCATGAATGTTGTTCTAACGCTGTGCCGTAATTAAAACGTCGACATTTTAATTAAATAAAATCTCTTAGCTTTTCTAAGCCAAGCTGATGCTGCTCTTTCTTTTGATTTTGCTTCCCGCTTAACTTCTTCGATCTTGCGCCTGTTCTTCTTTACTCTTTCTATCCTTCTTTTGCGTTAATTCTTCTTTGAGGTATGCTCCTTACGACGATACCACAACTGGTCCTTAGAGTTTCGCTTCATGCTTGCTTGTCTCCTCTTTGAGGTTCTCTTTGTCCGCTTTGTCACCGCCGTGCTTGGCCTTGATTGGCATCGGTAAGTGCTATGATGTCTCTGTTAGAACATCGGGTCATAAATGTTGAACTTACCTAGATTGTAGATTTGTTGGTAATTGGTAATTATAAGTGGAAATGGTTATTTTCCGATCTTTTTTTGGACTAATATTATGAAGGTAGAGCTTGATTTGAATCATTTTTGATTTATAGCAAATGGATCAGGTTTGATTTGCCCAATGAATTGGTCTTTTAAGTAGATGGCATCAACCATTTTCACTAGAGCCTTATTGGTTCACCGCTTGTTTCAATCGTCTTCCTCATTATCACATAAATCACTAGTCTTTACTTCTATCTTCAAGATGAGTGCCCCAAGTTGCCCTCCTTTAGTCAAGCCCTTTTCTAGGTTTTGTACTTTTCTTGGATAGTTGATTCCTTGTTTGGTTTTTTTTTTCCTCGAGTATGTATCATTTTGGGATCTTATCATTGTTGTTTTGTTGGTTTGGTCCATTTGTTAAACAGGAGAATTCTGGTTAATGGGTTCTGAATCTGGTGATAAGTTTTGGAGTAACAAGTTGAAATTTTGAAAAATGGATTTTGTTGTTTGGTAAGAGGCTTGCCCTTCAATTAGATGATCACGAACTTTTCTCTTTCGTCAGGTTTGAGTTGCTCGTGTTGAATTTATAGTTAAGTGAAGTTGGGACAGCTTAATAGTCTCATTTCTTGCAGTTATTGACCATTCAGAAACATATTCGTGTATGTTTTCTACTCGTGATTATATTATATAATGGACTTCCATACATTTCGTGAAAGCTAATACGTCAGTTTACATGCGAGGTTCTACAATTTATAGGTCAACTTTAACAATTTGGAAACTGTGCCACTAGAATGACCAACCTTAATATCTTTTGTCTAATTTTAATTTATTGCTTTTCATATTGATATTGGAAGAGATCATTTCACTTGCGAGCTTACCCCGTCTGCTCTCCACATAAGACATCTGGTTCGCTTCCTCAAGTTATGGCTTCTTCAGTATTTGGGAGGAAAATAAGTTTTTCCACAGAATCCTTATCTACCAAAGATCCTATTGTTTCTGTTGATTGGCTTTACGCAAATCTCAAGAAGCTAACATGAAGGTAATTCTTTGCCCTTTAATGATCTTTCATTTGATCTATTTCTTTCATCTTTCGCTGTTTGAATTTGGTTGCTACTTGAAAGACATGCTGATTGTTTCTTATGCACAACATATTGTACCTCTAGAACCTCAATCAAATACAAATTGCAATTTGCAAATTTAGGAACCTTCCCTTCCAAAACTTGGATAACAAGTTGTTCTTTCCTTGAATCTAGCCTATGTAAAAAAGGAAAAAAGCAAAAATTCTGCTCTTCTGATCTTCCATATTCTCTAATAGGATGAGTGAGTGTCAGGTGCGTATCAGACCATATAAAAGCTTGAGATAACCTATTTTTACTGCTTAAGCCATTATTAAAAACCTTTGTTATTGTCTACCATTACAGAACATCAAGTAATGAGTCCCTGGTCTTTAAGGAATTTGTCTTCTCAGATATTTAAGTTTGATAACTAGTTTGTACACGATATATAGATTCATACATCAATTTAATATGTTATTATTCACCTCCATACGAGTAACTGAAGATTATAACAGTTGTTAGTTTAATCAATTACATAGTTACTCAAAAGTTAGTTTGCATATGCACACAGACTTCCTTTACAAGAATCACTAATTTAAACATATTGTTTAGCTACAACTACAAAATGCACCGTCTCACTGATCAAAACGACCTTATCAAATAATAATTAAGAATATGCTCTTACACCATGTTGGAAGTCTAATTTGATGTCATACATAATACTTATTTTATGGCCTAGATGTATTTGTTTGAGTCATCTCTTTTTCCATTCAGGTGTTGGATGCATCGTGTTACATGCCAGATGAGCAAAGGAATCCAATTCAAGAGTATCAGGTGTGAAACTGGTTTATTGTGTCTTGTAGTTGAAATGTTTATCTAAAACATCTTGAATTTATATGGTTTAACTTTTCAATTATTTTCCCGGATGAAGCAAATTTGCTCCCTAATTTAGTTTAATGACATATATCTTTATCAATTCATATGTGATTCGTTTGAAAGTTATAATTAATCCTTCCTTCTCCTTGTAATAGGTTGCTCACATTCTTGGAGCCCTTATTTCGATGTTGATGGGATATCAAATCGAAATACAAATGTATGATTTGTGATCCATTAAATATATAGGTGTATTGTTCTCTGTGCTTCTAGAAGGAAAAAGGTGTATTGTTCTCTTAATACCCGCATGACAAAACAACACAAAAACAAAAGTAGCTGCTTGAATTTACTTCTAACAAACCTTTCATTTTCGAGTTTGGAGATGGCAGTGGTAACTCCTTAGAGGCAGTCCTTTGGAAAATTGAGACAATGCACTCTCGGGTTCACAAGCTTAAGAATCAACTTGACATAATAATGATGAAAGATGCTGCCAAATTTTCTTCCTCAAAGAATTTGAGGCTTCTTGTAGCTTTGGATGTTAGACTAGTTTGGCTCCAAGTCCTACATTTTCAGCTAGCAATAGAGATGCAACTGCTTCAACTTCTTGCTTCTCTTTGCTCTCTTTAGTGCATATTAAGGGAAAGCTGGAGTTAAAGTCAATACTTGTATTACAATTGTTTAGCTCATGAATCCAAAGATCTTTTGTGATGATTATACTTGTAGATTGTGATTTATTCTCAAAACTGACTAGTGTTGATTTGTTTTCAAGAATGCTACTTTCAATATTGTAACCACCTATGAAAACACATTTATATATTGTAACATCCCGTTCTTATACTAAGAATTAGAACCCTAAAATTTGGTACATGTGAGATCTAAGAGAGATTGAGAAAAATGCATTTCATGCTCATGCATAATATTAGCATACACGCACATGAATTTAAATTTTTGCACACATTAAAATGACTGTACGTGCATTCATTGACTTATTCCGAGTATAACTGACCTATAAATGTGATTATATTTGGAATCTTGAATTATATGTGTTGAAATATTGAGTTGGAGAGTACATTTATTGACTCAAAATTTTTGGTGATATTTGAGAATTTACTGAAATTAAGGGTATTTTTAGACTAGAAAAAATGCTAAGTAACAGAACAATTGATGAATAGTAGTAGAAATAAGAGTCGAATAGCAATTGAAATTTTATGGAAATTTTTTTATATGTGACATTGAGATTTAATGGCTAGTATCATTGAAAATTGGGAGAAAATTGGGTTAAAAATTGGAGGCAAATGGACCAGCGTATTAAAAGATCAAGAAGGGACCATGAGAGAGTGACATGTAGCAAGTGACAAGTGTCACTTGCCACACCACTTGTTAAGTCACGTTTGTATTTTGGTCTTTCACTTGCCAAAAACGACACACACTCCATTTTGCTCAACTTCTTCATCTCTTCATCTTCTCCATTCCTCTCCTTCACCCACGACATTCAATCTCACCCTGATCATGTTGACTTTTGTTCAACTCTTTGACCTTGCTTCTTCAAAATTCATTGCCTCCCTCTTCTTGTTGCTAAAAGATCCAACCTATTCCACCTCAAAAAGGTGAAGATCGTGTATGTGGAGGAGTTAGGGTTTCTTGGTGATTTGAAGGAGCTTTGGAGCTAAACATGTAAGTTAAACTTTGTTTTTCATGGGTTGTCTTAATAGAAGCATATTGATGATAGTTAGAGGTAAAATGGTCATGAAATGAGGATGGGTATATGCAAAAACGTGGATGAGAAATGTGGATAGAATCATGTTTTGCTTTGGTGTTTTGATGAATAATAGATTATGGAATGATATAATGTTGGATTAATTGAGTAAATGGTGCTTAATGGGTGCTGGAAAAATGTTGGCTGTAACATTTTCCATTTGATTATGCTTCTGTAATTTAGCCATAACTTATTATGCAGGTATTCAAATGAGGTGATTTTTTTATTTGGATTAAATTAGAGATATATGACTACATTTTTCATAAAGACATCAAATTCAAATTTTGTCTTTAAGAGTCTCGAATTTTGACCTGAAGTTGAGTACTGAGTGTAGGAAAAAGTGCAGAAAAACTGGATATATGATGGGTTTTTGTTCTGTTTTCTTGATGAATTCATGTGAATCTCGTTGGGTGTTTTTGTGATGAAATAAGATAAGTCTAGAGCTAAAGAAAGGGAGTAATGTGGTATCTTGAAATGGGAAGAATTAAGGTGATAGTTAGAAGTGATAATTTGATATTTTGTGATTGATCCATCCTCCCCAAAACTTTCAATATAACAACTATAAGAGTTACACCACTCATTTTGAAACCACTTGAATACCTCAGGAGCATAAATACTAGCTGCATGTTTCAAAGTTTCAATTGGATACAATAATGAGGGAATACTTGTACTTGATTTAAAATCAACCTTTAACTCTTCATATCTATGATCTTCAAGGAGTCTTTCAAAGTGATTAAAAAACTCCAAGAATTTATGTTGATAAGTAACATACCTCTTTACAACACTATTTATGCTCTTACTTCTTTGTGTTGTCGTCATATCTGCACAAAACATTTGTTTTCTATACACTAAAACTCATTTCTCCTTTATCCCAAACATGCGCCCGAACCACTAATTGTCTTCAAGTACATATTTGCACAACATCTCATTCCATGCATTTATAAAATATTCCTCTCCTTCAAAATCATATATGCATGAGCTAAAATCTCTAGCAAAATCTTTGAATTGAGAGAAAACACAACTTAAATGCATGGCTGCATTTTGATATATGTGCCAAATACATAAGTGATGATGAGTTTCAGGCCATCTTAGTACTAGAGCCTTTGCCATTGCTGTATCTTGGTCTGTAAGAATAGTTTTAGGTCCTTTATCACACATAGTTTTTGTAAAAGTATCAAACAACCATTCAAATGTGAGGGACGTCTCATCATATAGCAATGCAACACCAAAGAATGTAATTTGCTTGTGATGATTGAGACCTACAAGTAATGCAAGGGGACAACCTTCATTGTTCTTCCAGTAAGTTATGTCAAAGCAAACCACATCACCAAATTTTGAGTGATCTGTTCTCATCTTTGCATCTGACCAGAAAATGTTGGTTATTAAATCATCTTCGTTAACTTGGATAGCATAAAAAAATTCGGATTATTTAATTACATTTTATGCAAATATTCCAAAACACCTCCTGTATCCCCTCTTTTTGCATCTTTTATTCTTTTAAACTGTAAGTAATTTATGTAGTCATCTGGTATGAAACCTAAAATCTCTCGACTACCTACTTGCCTAACCATGACATCATATGATACCTTTGGTAGGATTCCTACGTCATTTTCTATTTCAATTTGCATTGTTGCAGGTAAACTTATCTTTCGGTGAGATCTGTGTAAGTGCGAATTGTTTGGACTCGAGAGGTAGTGATTATGCTCCTCAATAAACTGAACCATACAGAGTTGTCTGCCTGTTTGACGACTGACTCTCATTTTAGCTTCACAACTAAACCTTGTTTCAGGGTGCGATGCTTTCACAAACATATGTTGTTTGTCTTTTTCTCGTTTGCCTTCAACACTACAATAAAACAATCTGTCAATGAAGTTTCTAGATTTATCTTTGTGATTTCTACTTCTCCTTATCCCAAACCTGACTTCTTTAGCATATGCCAAATAGAATTGATAAGCATCTTCTTCTGTCTCAAATTCCATTCTAATTTTTGGTATTAATTCTTTTGATGTAAATAAGCGGGTAGCTTGCAAATCCTGATTACTGTTTAAACTCACGATAGCTATAAGCTCATCTTCACCTTCACTCCTGCCAACTTCATTACTATCTTCAAAATTTAACTGCCAACAAGATGAAAATGCACCTGCCATAGAATTATTAGGTTTGATCCTGAAGCAAAAACTGAAAAAAAAACAAATGAAAAAATTGAAAATTTTCTATGTCATTTTTATGATATAGAAAATCGACCTAGCTGAAGCTTAAAGAGAATGGATTGATACACAACAGAATTGGGTTTTATTAAAATGACATCGTATTGTGGTGAAACAAGGTTGGAATAGATTTATTGAAACAGAAGATTCAAATTGTCACTCACAAGCACTAAAACAATCCATTTCTTTTAAATAATTAAAATAAAAGTTACTTCCTTTTTTCAACAATCCCAAATACAGAAAATTCAGATTATCAAACAACAAGGCCAAAGGATCTTACAACCTAAAACAATCAAAAAACAAAGAAACCAGGTGGGAAAAGTGAAAAAGGAGAAATCAAAAGAAGTGCCTGATCTAACTTGTGCGCAACGAAAAGACCCCAGGGTAATCAGCCTTGCTTCCAAAGAACAAGGTCCTTCAAGACACCACAAAACAAAGCTTCCAAAAACACCAAATGAGTGCAGGAACCAGTTCCAAGAGGCAAGACAGACAGATTCCAGAAGACTCCACTAGAGTAAAGGCATTACTTCCGATGTTCTACACACAAAAGCAACATAGTACAGGACAAAGAATAAACTTCGAGAGCTCAGATAAACATCCCAACAAGTGTACTGACAGTCATATTGTAACCTACATCCATTAGATGGGAAACTTCACTTGTTCAAAATTAAGATTACACATATATGTATAATCCATCAAAGAATTTGATCCTGATATTCATGCCAAAAGAATCATGATCAGTTAGACTGCTAATGTGTCTGCATAGAGAGTCCTTTAAAATTGAAATCAACGTTAGAGACATTCTATAATTCAGCACATTAATTGCATGTTTAAAAAGGGAAGAACCACACTCTTTTGGAATACGTAAAGTAGCTAGAGACATTTTTACGAATCAAATCCAGTAAACAACTTGCTTTAAATTTTTTAACTTAAAACGAAGTAATTAGCAAAAAAAAAAAAAAAGAAAGTAGATCTATAGTTGTTTAAAGCCAAACCCACATCTGATCTCAACATAGATTTGTGTTGCTACTAAGCATTAAGGTAGGATAAGTGCATTCTACATACACTCAAGCACATGACTTCAAATCTTAATAAAATCCATTCAACTCTTTCAAAAAATCTTCAGTAACAAGCCATCATCACTCAAAATCTAACCTACGCCCAAATCATTGGACAAAAGCAAGCCTGACCCACTTGCTATAAACAGAAAATGATTCAAATCAAACTCTGCCTTCATAATATTAATCCAAAAGAAGATCGAAAAATAACCATTTCCACTTATAATTACCAATTATCAACGAATCTATAATCTAGTTAAGTTCAACATCTGTGACCTGATGTTCTAACAGAGATACATAGAGATATCATAGCTCTATCATAGCACCTACCGATGCCAATCAAGGCCAAGCACGGCGGTGACAAAGCGGACAGAGAGAGCTTCAAAGAGGAGACAAGCGAGCATGAATTGAAACTCTGAGGACTAGTTGTGGTATCGCCGTAAAGAGCATACCTCAAAGAAGAATTAACACAAAAGGAGGGTAGAAAGAGTTAAGAAGAACAGACGCCAGATCGAAGAAGTGAAGCAGGAAGCAAAATCAAAAGAAGGAGCAGCATCGGCTCGGCCTAGAAAAGTTGAGAGATTTTATTTAATTAAAACGTTGACGTTTTAATTACGGCGCAATGTTGGAACAACGTTCACGGAACAGCTGATCTAATGCCGTAACAGACAAGCATGGATATAATTTTAAACATGTATTGAATTATATCATAATTTATTAAATTAAGAGTTTGATATCTCATAAAATAAATATTTAAATTATATGATCTAATATTTTAAAAATAATTATTTATGATATTTTCATGAAATAAATTAGAATTTATATTAATATATATATGTTATTAATTTTACTTTTTCAAGTGAATACCATACTTAAATTGGATTTTTTGTAATAATTAATTTTAAAATAAATTATTTAATAATATAAATTTAATTAATAAATTTAATTTTATTAGATATTTAAAACTTTTCACTTAGAAGTATGAAACACTACTACTTGAAAGCTTTTTTAAAACTTCACTTAAACTTAAGATCATCTTAATATTTGAAGATTTTTATAAAATCCTTTTAGTTACTTACAGTTTTTGTCTGTGATCTGCCTTCTTGAATTTTTGAATAAGTGACAAAATATTTGCAAAATGCTAATATTCGACTATGTATTTGATTTACTAAATTTAAACTCTTTTGAAGTGTATAACTTAAGTAATAGTGTCTATTATAGGCAATGTTTTAATAATAAAATCGATTCGATCGGTTTAACAGTGAAAACATTGAAGCAGCTAACTTTTTAGTTTTGTTTTTAACTTTTCGGTTTGATTTAGTTTAATAATCTTTGTCATTAAAAATTGATCAATTTATTAATGGATCGATTAATTTTCGCAAACTAATCAATTTTTAGATTAATTTTTATTTAATAGTCCTTTTAATTAAATTTTAAATTTTTTATGAGTAAGAATGTAACATCCCACCCCCTACGGGAAGGGTAGAATGGTAATTTGGTAAAGGGCTAAGAGGGTTTAGGATTTGTTGTGA
>JAOTAX010000006.1:3174557-3203786 GCA_025629825.1 Erythroxylum guanchezii | reverse complement strand
AGACAGAATGACAGTTGTGTAAATTACTGCTTTTGATGAAATGATATGGAAAAAGGTTTAGTTTTAAAAAGTTGCAATGTTATATTAATGTTTTATTATTGTGATGCCATGTGGAGGATAGTAGTGTTTGTGTGTAGTCCTTTCTTGTCGTGGGTTCTATACCGGAATGACCTGCGGGCGTCCCGGTGTGTACCCTACGGTAAGGAGGCGCTATAAAGGATATTCTTCTTAATAATTTTATCCAAACTTTAATAGGTTTTATGATAGTTTAATATCGATTGAATATTTCTAACCTTAAATTTTTTGTCTTACGAGTTTAACTTTAGGTCTAATTTTTAAAACATTGATAATAAGAGATTAGTCAACATTTATAGTAATTAAACACTTCAATTTTGATTATAACACCTTAATTATGATCAATTTTTGGGTATAGTTAATTTTTAAATATCAATTCAAAATAAATCATTTAATAATTTAAAATAAAGTGAGATATCTAATATTAATGAATATTTAAAAATTCATTCTCATCAAACACTAATATATTTTGTCAAAAAAAGTCAACAAGAATATTAATGATTAGTTCTACTATTAATTTAATATTAATAAATATATAAGATTCACATTCAAAAAAACCTAAAGTTATGTTTGGTTGGGTGATTATTAATAGAATAAAATATAATGTAATTACATTGTTTAGGAGGAAGATTTATAATATAATATAATGAAATGGAAAATGATAAGATAGAAGGGGGAAGTTTCATATTACATCGTATTCCATTCTAGACAATAAAAATAAGTTACCTTTAATTTGAGGGTTTAGGATAGAATGTAAAATAATAAATAATAATTCACTATATTATATTACGAATCCTTCTTTCAAACAACATTTTACTATATTACATTATAAATCTTTCCATCTCTCCCAAATAACAATTTTCTAATATTACATTAATTTACCTTCCATCCCATTATAAATCATTATATTCCATTAAAATCTTTACATCCAACCAAACATAGCTAAAGATTTTTAAAAGTATATGATATAGTTTTTAGTTTTTAGTCTTGGGGTAAAGCAAATATCTTATTATACAGGTTCTATGATCTTGAACTTCAATATTTAGTCCATCCTTTTGCTTGACAATCATAGTGAAATAGCACATATTTTAAGGAAAAATGGATGGGAAACATTTAAATGAAAGACATTGAACATTTAATACAAAATGGTGAGTATTTGAAAATATATGGGATAAGAAAACTAGAACACAAGAGATCACTCATATTAAGCAAAAGGTGGGTGAGTTTCTATCACTCTAAAGAGAAAAGAAAATTCACTATGTATTTTGTATAAAAATAGATGGAAAAAGATAACTCATCAAAATACCATAGATGTATGAAAATGTGTATCACCTTTACTTTAAAATGTAAATGCCAGAATTAAGTACAAACAATATCATGACTTCATCAAAACAAAAAACCCCTAATTGATAGTTGTTTTCAAGTAATACAAAATAATAACTATTATCCCAACTTTTTAAGTAATATTTAAAGTTGTCAATTATTTTGACCATGAATTAACTTCCTTAACAGTTGATTAACCAAGTATCACTAATATCTCTAAGAGACATTTCTCATTTTTAGAAAAACAAGATATGATATCCCTAAGAGACATTTCATCAAACAATTCATAGGCAACCCGAATTCATCTCTACCTAACAACAAAATCACTGTATTTTTCCATTATTAACCAACATAAACACGTTCAAACAAATAATAAATCAACCATAGTTGAAAAAACGTAGAATATTGCCACAAAAATAAACTAATAGACGTTCATATAACCATTTAACAACAAAATTTCTTACAGAAAAAAGAACCCGAGAGCTACTAGATGGACGACTAACCTCGACTTAACTGAAGACAATGGAAGATGGACGAGAGCAAAGCATGGACGGTGGACGCTCGATGGTGGAAGAGAGAAGACCGACGGTGACCAAGAAGAAAACAATGGAAAAACGACGTAGGGGACAGGGAACGGGGGGGTCTTCAAGTGGGTTTAAATTTTTATGAAAAGACGTTTTTATTTTATTAAAAACGTTAAAGCCGAAGACCCAACGATAACGTTTAACTTTAATTTTTACCGACGAAATGTACTTTCAGTTGGTAATTTACTGACGAACATTTATTTCGTCGGTACACCCTGACGCTTATTTTGCGGCCTATTTTAGCGACAGCCTTCACAATTCCGTAACCATATTTTGTCGATAAAATAGTAGGGATAATTTTCCTCCACCTTTACTGACGGATATTTTTTCATAGCAAAATGTTATTTTTTCTGACAACTTTAGAAAAGGATAATCAAATTCTGTCACTAATTTACTATGGTAATTTTCCGTCGATAAGTTATAATTTGCTTGTAGTGTTCGTGTTGATTTCTATCGTGTTCGTGCAAAATTGGGGTATGGGAATCCTATGGGGGTTCAGTTAAATACCACTTCATAGGCATATTTACCAAGGTTAATTGTGAAATACACATTATCTAACACAATGTAAAGAAATAATATAAAGAAAATATTCTTACATGAGCTTACCACATAGAACTATAACTACAGATGCACTAGTCGATTAAATATAATGTATTAAATTATTTTTAATATTTGTAATTAGGTATTCTGTTGAAATGGTAATTTAATACTGAACACTATAATATATAGAAGTTGTAATTCAAGATGATGGTGTCTTTTAATTATTATTATGATCACTTTGGATTTGGTAGAATGAAATTAAACGGCAATGAGAATGCAGCGTGAACAATTCATTGCTTTTGTTAAATTATGGAGGAGAAAGGGATGAGAAGAAGAGAAAAACAAGGATTGGATTCCTTTCTCTTTATTTTACAGGAAGGTCCAGTATTACATCTCTCAACTAACACTGATCTACTCATAAATAGCAACAGAAATAAGTTGAAGAAGATTACTTTACAATTCAAGACCACAAACCATCATTTAGATTACAAAAACGGGTTGCTAGATTCTAAGTTAAATGGAAGAGAATAAATTGAGAAACGTATCATGCTTAGTAACCTGGGAAAAATGGAGGAGGCGGGGAAGCGTACAAGTACCCGAGGAATGGTGGAAGATGAATTTCTGGAGGTGGAGGTGACATGGAGACGGTAGGAGGTGAAAGAGGTGGTGGAGAATGGGTTAATTCCGGTGGTGAAGAATGCATTACTTGAGGTGGTGGAACATTTGGTACTTGTGGAGATGGAAAATGTGCTTGTTGCGGTGGTGGTGAAGAATGTACCTTTTGGGGTGGTGATGAAAAATGAACTTCTTGGGTTGGTGGTGAATGTCTTACTGTTGGTGGTGGTGAAAAATGAACTGCGTGGCGTGGTGGTGGATGTGTTACTTTTGGTGGTGGAGAATGTACTATTTCGGGTGGTGGTGAAGAATGATCTTGGTGGGGTGGTGGATTGAGCTTTGAAGGTGGTGGGGAGGGAACAGTGACAGGTGGTGGAGAATGTGTGACTTTGGGTGGTGCAAAATGTTCTTGTTGGTGTGGTGGGGATGAATGTACTTCTTGGGGTGGTGTTGAGTGTCCTATTTTGGGTGGTGGTGAAGAATGTACTCGTTGGGGTGGTGGTGAATGTGTTACTTTGGGTGGTGGTGAAGAACGTACTTTTCGGGGTGGAGATTTTTGTGCTTGAGGTGGTGAAGAATGTGTTACTTTGGGTGGTGGAGTATGTGCCACTTTGGGTGGATTTTGGTCAGTTGGTGGCGGGGAGTTATGATGAGTAGGAGGTGGATAAGTTGGTGGCGGAGGAGAGTGAGCTGGAGGAGGGGTGGAACGGGTTTGTTGTGGTGGAGTAGTTACTTTGGGTGGTGGTGTATGTACCACTTGTGGGGGTGGAGAGTGCATTACTCGAGGTGGGCTGAGGTCTTTTGGTTGTGAGGATGAATGATGAGTTGGTGGCGGTTTTCTTACTTTTGGAGGTGGAGATTGTATTGCATGGGGCGGTGATGAATGTACTGTAGGAGGGGACGAGTAAATTTGTGGGCTTGGTGGATGAGCAAATGGTGGCGGCGAGAAAATTGGCGTAGGAGGATTTTGGACTGGCGGCGGTGGAGAGTGCACTGGTGCTGGTGGAGAGTGGACTGGGGCTGGTGGTGATGAAGAGTATACTGGGGCTGGTGGTGGTGGAGAGTGGACTGACTTTGGTGGAGAAGAGAGGACTGGGGCTGGTGGTGGTGGAGAGTGAACTTGTGGTGGTGTTGAAGAGTGGGCAGGAGGTGGTGGAAGAGATCGTGATTCTGATGGTGAAGTGCCAAAGCCAGTGGGTGAATGCCCATGAGGATCATCATAAGGTGATGGGGCTGGAGCTGAGATTGGAGTAGGAGGCGATTTTGGTTGTGGCAATGGTGGGTTAGCAACAGGTTTTGGTGGTTGGGCCACTGGAGGACTTGAAGAAGATCCTCCGCACTTGGCCTTACTGCAATCAACTGGCTTATTCACAACTGGACTACAAGTCTTCTGCAACTTCTGTTGTGGCCTGTTGGGCAAACAGTTATTGACATCATCCAGAAAAACACGACGATTCCTGTTTCCGGGCTCGCATGATTGTGCCTCGCCATTGAAGTAGTTGTCGGAGAATGTGAAATTCTCCAAGCTGGGTATGGTGCAAAGGGTCTCAGGAACAAAACCTGTGAGCATGTTACGGGAGACGTCGAATTGCCGAACCTTGCCAAGATCTTTAAAGCACTTAGGCAATGTTCCACTAAATGAATTTGAACCTACGTTAAAAACTGTCACATTTGTGAGCTTTCCAATTTCAACTGGCAAACAACCTGAGAGATTGTTGTTCAGGAAGATAATCTCCTCCAGGGTGTTCACCATATTCCCGATACTGGATGGTATGCAACCTGTGAAGTTGTTGTTGGCGAACACTATAACAGAAGCTGTGGACGACCCGAGAGAGTCAGGAATGGTCGATGTGAACCTGTTATTGTTCAAGAGCAATGCATCGAGGTCCTTGTCGAAAAGCTCTGAAGGCAATTCACCCTCAAAATCGTTGTATCGAATATCAAGGTACTTAAGCTGGGGCAATGATATAACAATCTTAGGGAATGGACCAACAAAACGATTGTTACTAACATCTAGCTCAAAAAGAAGGCTAAGATGTGAGAAGCTTTTGGGAATAATCCCACAAAACCTATTGGTGTTAATGTGAAACAAAGCAATATCTGTCAATAGCCCCAGTTCAGCGGGAAGGAAGCCAGCAATGTCATTATGGTTAAGATCAATGCCTGCAACTACCGTTTGTTTAGGGTCGACGAGAGCCGATGCACAGAACACCCCATTGTATTCACAAACATTAGGACCTGCCCAATTAGCTGTTGCGTTGTTAGGGTCAGAGTGAATGGCATCTTTCCAGGCCTGAAGTGCAATGTAGGCTCCTCTAAGCCTGGGATTGGGAAAGGTAAATTCCACACTCACGTTGTACTCATAATGATCAGGCAAATCATCATTCTCTTTAAGGGACAAGAGTTGGCGACGGGTGATGAGAAGAACTTCTGAATCTGAAAGGCCTAAAGAGGAAGTCAACGAGGAAGTGGAAGATAGAAGAAGAAAAAAGATTGCTAAAAACCCACCAGAGAACAACATTATTCTCATAATCATTGCCACCTTCAAGAGACCTAAGGGACGGCTTATAGAGCCCGACATTTTGATTTTGGCATTGTTGTGAGGCTACCCAGTAATCTCTCCGCAGCTGTAATCAACATTAAGATTTGATCTTCTCTTAACCAACCAAAATTGGAGCCATGTCCCTAAATATGGGAAGGCAAGTTTGGCATTCTCTACTATATTTATACCCGTCATCGTATGGTTCATTGGTTGGTCTAAATTTGATTTTGGCTCATTGGGTTTTCGAGTGCATGATGTATTCCCTCTGTAATTGGGCTTTTCAATGTAAGGCCTTCAATTTCTTCATTTTGGTTACAACTAGTAGGCAATCTCTTTTGTTGAGAACAAGGGGAAATCGGACCAAACGTGGGATCAACTTGAGCCGAGAAATTTTTATAAACCTATTTGTAATCCAGAAGGAGAAAAGGACATTGACGTCTCTCTTATCCACGATTACAAGCTTAGCTTATCACATCTCGAGAATCACGTAGGCCATAGCTAGTTTTTTTTTTTTTTTTCCAGTAGCAGCCCCCACTAGCCTTGGCTTGCCTGGAAATCGATGAACTTTACACTAAAGATGAAATTTGAACGCAATTGTTATCATGGAAAAAGTGATTTGAATATGAAAGTAAAAGATAGAAAAAAGCAGCCAAAGCAAAACCCATCTCTTAGAAAAGAGCTACTACTCGATTACTTCTACAAATGGAGTAGCCCCAGTCAGCAATAAGAAAAAGTCGACGCTCCAAAACCCTAGGAACTTATGTATATTGACAAAAGTCGCCTATATTACTTGTTAGAGGTGGTTGGAATGGTTGAAGGAGGCTCTTTAAATTTATTCGAACACGTGGTCTTGAATTTAAATTTCCTAGATCTTCTTGAGATTTAAAATAATTATTTAAATCACATTAATTGTTTAACTTTCAATCATTATTTAATTTTAAACAAATGATTTAAAGATTTTTTAGATTTATGTTGAAATTTTCAATGTTTTAAAAATGATTAAAAGTTAAATCGGTAAGATTAAAGTTTAAAGTTAAAAAGATTGAATCGATATTCGATCATCATAAAATCGGATAAAATTAAATAAATTAAAAATTTTAAAATATAATTGAAAGAAATTATATTTATTCATAAAAATTTGACTTTTAATTAAAAATATTATTAAATAAAAATTAATTGATTTATTTTAACATATCGATTTTTAACAATAAAATTTATTAAAATAAATTGAATAAAAAATTAAAAATCGAATTGAAAAATTTAGCGGTTCAAGATTTTATAATTGAAATGGCTAAATTTTTTGGATTTTTTTAATTAAGATATAAGATATTTTCTTATTATGTGGACCACCAACATGTTTATTGAGGAACATCATGTAAGACACTAGGTATGGTTTATGGAGCCATGTCACTGATATTGAGGGCCGCATCTGGATGTCGAGAAACAACATTCGACCACTTTCTCAATCTGTAATGCAATTAAAATGTAAAACGTCAAAACATTGCTTTGTGGATCTAACATGTTTTTGCTTATTGTTGCTATAAATAAAAATACATTTTAAACTAAATAGAATTACATAAAAAGCAGACAAGTGTTTCGAGGCAATCCAAATCGTTAAAACCGAGTTAAAATAAGTAGCCGTCGAGGATAGTGTTAAGAGTATATATGCAAGTAACGTTGACCACACAAGTATAGGAGGCATTATCGTGTTTTTACTCGAACACTAAGTGCTTCCAACAGACAAAGAGATGGTAAAATGCAAACTACAAGGTAATAAAGAAAAGACCATACAGAGAGTATGAATAAAAGCCAAACAAATTCCAATGTTTCAATGTTAAAGACTGTTTTGGGATGCCAACGGGGAGTTGAAAACTTCCAAGTACTTGAAGAAAACAGTATCTGATATGCATGTTTTTTTTTTTAATCATAACACATCAAATATATTTATTAACTTAAACATGTCTTGAAGCGAGGCATTGACTCCTGAATTTATATATTCAACAAGAAACTCATAAAATTCCCATTTGTTTTTGCATAGGTTATTAAAACATAAATTTTTAGATAAATAGACAAAAATATTTATTATTTAAACTTTTTTAATCGGTTCATAACTCTTCGAGATGGGCTTTATTTCTCGTCTTTATCTCACGGAAGTAAAAATAATAATAATATGTATTAGTAAAAATAATTACAAAAAAGTTAAACCAGTTAGATAGAAAATTTAAGGTTTAAAAAATTTAAAACAGTATTAGAGTATTGTAAGTTTGACTAAAGATTAAATAAAGATTTGACAAATAATTAATTATCAAAAAATTAATTTTAATTAAAAATTTATTAAACAAAAATTTATTAATTTATTTTGATTTATAAGAATTTATTAATTAATAAAATCAACCAATTAATTAATTAATTGATCAATTTTAATAACAAGAGTTATTAAAAAAATTAAAATTAAAATTAAAAATTATATAATTAAATCATACAATTCAATTAAATTTTTTTAATGATCAATAATAACTGCATTATTACAACCCAAGGGCAAGTGTTTACTGTTGTAAGTTAAGTAATGTGTCTTAAAATGGCGTCTGGAACGAACAACTTAACGGCTGTCATTGACTTCTCCTGACGCTACCCTTGGATGCTTTGTCGGCCTGAAGTCTCAACCAGATTGACATAAAAAAGTATAAAAAATCCAACAAATGCTCGTGGGAATCCAACGTAATCAATTTAGGAGTCTACTACGAAAAGGTCAAGTATGACCCCTGTTTTTTAGTTGATTGTTCAAAATTGACAAGAACATTTTTATTTTACGTTCTTGCGTTCTTTTTAAGACACGTTATTACCCCTTGCCATGTGAACACAAATTTTTGGTTAGTTGATTGTGTAAAATGCGGTTCAAACACTTGATGAGTAGGTCTTTCTGCATTAACTCAACCTACCAACTAACCAAAAAGAAGAGAAAAGGACTCGTTGGGCCATTTTCAACGTTGTGACAACCTCAGTTCTCATAAACAAGAAAGCAACTGGCACCATATTTTAACTAAAAAAGTAGAAGAACCAGTGCAGTGAAGGATATACTTATAGGCCAGTAACTTAATGTATTATTTAGTTGGCAGGTGAAGTCAAAGATGCGTTACTGAGGTTTTTATTTTGGCCAACGGCTTTTGAATGCCAAAACCCGCAGGCCGCAACTTTCATCAAACATTCTGCAACTTTAATGTAAAGACACGGTTCGTGGAGAAAGTAAAAGGAGAGGGGTATGTTGGGCATTGCAGCGAAACGAAGATTTAATAATGGTGGGGGGAAGGAAGAGAAAGCAGTCGCATTTAATGCATACATGTCTACATTAACTGCTGTAGTAAATGCAGAATTGGTGGTCTTCAAAAAGTTTTGAGCTTTGCCTTTTAACTTTGTCTCTGTTAACACATAACGAAGCAGAGGAATAGAGGAAACTAGGAGGAAAAGGGAAAAAAAGCAGAGGAATTGAAGAGTGGTGGTTATAGGGTCAGTCAGCGTTTTTGTTGGTCCTCTTCTAGCTCTGCCTCTAGGTTTCTCGTACCTTGTTGGTAGCTTTGTTGATAGGTTGTACTGTTTAGTATCTTTAGCTAGCTTGCTTACTATGAGTGAGGATTCAGGGGAAGTTGGCTTTTGTAACGTGGAATTCGGTTTCTGGAGATGACTTTGAATCTGGGTTTTGTTTCTTTTGTGGGGTTCGTGTCTGAATTCTCCTTGACATCGGACGGCGTCTCAATGTGGTGGTGGTGTTGAATTTGAATTGGAACCCGCAAATTATGGGCCCTTAAAGCGACGATAAAGCTACGGTTTTCTGATCAGCGTCAAAGGTTTGATTCTTACCAGATGGGTTTTCTTTACCTTTCCTCTTCTTTATGACCAATCCTGTTGATCTCGAAAAAGTTCTGTGTAGCCCCAACGAAAAGAATATATCTTGTTTCTGATATTTTTGAATATTTCTTAGGTATAAAGTGCCAAAGTCTAGAATGTCAGTTTCTTTGCCAAGCTGACAACTTTGAGTTTCAAAGACTCCTCTTTTCTTTCATTCGGGTCTCTACTGATTTTTGTACTTGGAGGGTAACACTGGGATTGGTCTAAGAGAGAGCGAGAGAGGTCGCATTCATGCATCTTTCACTATGGAAACCAATTATCCATTGTGCGGCTCTGTTAGTGGACAAGAAGAGCAAAAGGAGAGGTGGCTCTGGTTCTCGTTCTGGTTCTGGCTTGACTGTGCTTCGTCAATTGCAAGAAAACAAACTTAAAGAGGCCCTTGAGGCAGCTTCTGAAGAAGGGTCTCTCGCAAAATCTCAAGATATTGATGCAGACACATCTGCGAGTCAGGAGCGAACAGTTATTGGTAGATCACGTTCACTTGCTCGGCTTCATGCCCAGAAAGAGTTCTTGCGTGCCACAGCTATGGCTGCAGAGAAATGTTTTAGCTCTGAGGAGTCGATTCCACAACTCTACGATGCCTTCACCAAGTTTCTAACAATGTACCCGAAATTTCAATCAACAGAAAGGATTGATCATTTGAGAGTTGATGAGTATGGACATCTGTCTGATTCTTCATCCAAGGTATGTCTTGATTACTGTGGCTTTGGGTTGTTTTCTAATCTTCAAACCCAACAATACTGGGAGTCGTCTGCATTTACCTTGCATGAAATTACTGCGAACTTGAGTAATCATGCTCTTTATGGAGGTGCCGAGAAGGGTACTGCAGAACACGATATAAAAACTAGGATTATGGATCACTTGAACATTCCTGAGAATGAATATGGTCTTATTTTCACTGTTAGTAGAGGCTCTGCGTTTAAATTGCTAGCTGAATCATATCCATTCCATTCAAGTAAAAACCTGTTGACCATGTTTGATCACGAGAGTCAGTCTGTCAATTGGATGGCTCAGTGTGCCAAAGACAAAGGTGCTAAGGTCTACAGTGCTTGGTATAAATGGCCTACTCTAAAGCTGTGTTCTAAGGAGCTGAGGAAACAAATTTCAAATAAGAAGAAGAGAAAGAAAGATTCTGCAGTTGGGCTCTTTGTTTTTCCTGTTCAGTCTAGAGTAACTGGGGCCAAGTATTCTTACCAGTGGATGGCACTTGCTCAACAAAATAATTGGCATGTTTTGCTGGATGCTGGGGCATTAGGTCCCAAGGATATGGATTCACTGGGGCTTTCCTTGTTCCGCCCAGATTTTATCATCACATCATTCTATAGAGTGTTTGGCTCTGATCCAACTGGGTTTGGGTGCCTTCTGATCAAGAAATCTGTAATGGCAAGTCTGCAAAATGAGGGTGGGCGTACTGGGTCTGGTATGGTTAGGATTCTACCTGTTTTCCCTCAATATTTGGGTGATTCTATGGATGGTATTGATGTTTTGGCTGGAATTGAAGAACATGCTATCAGTTGTGATGAAGAAACTGTACCGGAAACACAAGGGGGATCACAGTTGCCTGCCTTTTCAGGTGTATTCACTCCCAACCAGGTCAGGGATGTTATTGAAACTGAGATAGAACATGATAACAGCTCGGATAGAGATGGGGCAAGCACCATTTTTGAGGAAGCAGAGAGCTTTTCAGTTGGGGAGGTTATGAGAAGTCCAATTTTCAGTGAGTCTGAATCATCAGAAAATTCGTACTGGATTGATTTGGGTCACAGTCCATTACCGTCTGATAATTGTAAGCAATTGAGCAAGCAGATAACAGGTTCCCCACTTTCACCATCATGGATTTCTGGCAAGAGGTTAATGAACCGATTCTTGCCTAAACCAACATCAAAATCAATAAAGAGTTCCAGTTGTGATGAAAATGAGAAAAATCACAGAATACATAACGATCCTGTTTTATCTTTCGATGCAGCTGTGCTATCGGTGGCCCGGGAGCCTGACCATTCAAAGGCAATTCCTGAAGAAGAAATATGCACTGGAAGAGAGCATATCTTAAACAATAGAGAGGAAAATGCTGACTCAAAGCATGCCGGAGAGATTCAGGAGGAGTTTGTAATAAGAGATGAGTCAAAGATGGCAGATCCTAGGTTGATCTTGACTTCAAATGGATTCTGTCCCAACCAGATTTCTGGCCTTAAGCATGATGCACATGAGAGTGCTTCAGCATGCAGTATTAGCCAAGAAGCGAAGGAGAGTGCTATAAGGAGAGAGACAGAAGGTGAGTTTAGACTGTTGGGTGGGAGAGAAAGAGGCAGGTACTTTGGTTTGGAAGAGGTTGATCGAGTTGTTGGCATGAGCCACAGAGTTTCCTTTAGCATGGAAGAAAATCACAGAGAAAATTCAAGTCATTTTGAGGTGGGGGATGTATCTGCAGTTACCAATGGTGATTATGAATCATATAGTGACGATGATGGTGACGGCGACGAACAAGAATGGGGAAGAACAGAGCCGGAGATAATTTGCCGACATCTGGATCACATCGACTTGCTGGGACTCAACAAAACTACTCTCAGACTCCGATATCTCATCAACTGGCTTGTCACCTCCTTACTTCAACTTCGCATTCCGTCTTCAGATGGTGAGGAAGCATCTCTTGTACAGATATATGGCCCCAAGATAAAATATGAAAGAGGTGCTTCTGTAGCTTTCAATGTCAGGGACTGCACTAAAGGGCAACTAATCCACCCAGAAGTTGTACAGAAGTTAGCTGATAAACATGGAATCTCTTTGGGAATTGGCATTCTTAGCCATGTAAGAATGGTAGACAGCCCAAAACAACATTCCAGGAACTTAAACATTGAAGACACAGCATTGTGCAAGCCAATGGCTAATGGCCGCCAAGATAGTAAAAATGTGTTCTATCGCGTGGAGGTTGTTACTGCATCTCTCGGATTTTTAACCAATTTTGAAGATGTCTATAAGATGTGGGCCTTCATTGCTAAGTTTCTTCGACCCTCTTTCGTTGAAGAGGGGGAATTAACATTAGTTGAAGATGATGATTCATAAACATAGATAAAGAGGTTTGCATCCGTTAAAGGTGGATACAGAGACACTCACAAGGTCCAAGAAGAAATGTGAGAGACTCAACTTTGTGATTGTAGGAGGTGGAAAGATGTGAAGGTGTAATTTTTTGCATAATGATCCATGTTCTGCTCTTTCTGGACATATTTGTGATGTGAGCATATGAATTTGTTCATTCTTCTTGATGTAACTGGGAATGTAGTTTTTGTACAACTCTTGTTAAGGTTCATGTAGAGTTTTGCCCATACAAACATATATATTAGTTCAGCATTCAGCAGAATAAGTTTATCGAATGTAAAGAATTGTCTGAAGATAGCACTCGCTCATTGGGTGTAAGACATTTGCTTTTGTTTCAAAAGATAAAACTTGATTTCTCTCTACAAGTAAGTTAAATAGGTAGAATGAGGCGTTAGTCGTGGGCTTTGGATAGTTTCTACCACTAGTTTTATTATTTCTGCAACAGTCAACTATTACAGGAGGCAGTGCTTATTTGATGGGATATGGTTAACTCCATAGTACGACGTCGTTACAAAAACATGTCACGCGCTAATTTCTGTGCGTGCATAACACATCCCTCTCTCTCGCTCCTCTTAATTTCCTTCTTCTTTCTTCTTCACTCTCTCTCTCTCCGTTTCGTTCCTCAGAATTTGCTTATGATTTAGATGTCCTTGTTCTCGAATTCCATAAATTTCCATGTAATTGCAGAGAAAGTTACCGACTTTCTTTCGTTTTCCCGGAATCTGTATTCTGTCTGTAGAGAAAATTGAAAAAGAGAATCAACCAGAGATGGTTATTGCAAAGCGACGTCCTTGCTTCTTTGAGATTTTCTCCTCTAATATGACCCCCACCAGACTGGTATTTCCTATTATTTTCATCGTTATTGTTTCATTGCTTTTATTTTCTTTTCGAACTTGTTTCTTCTTTGATATGTTCTACTTGTTATGTGATTGTGGAATGTAATTACGATTCTAAAGTGGAAGTATAGTGGGTTATTATCTCTGCATTTGTTCAAAGTTCGAGTTTTTGGGAGTGAAACTGTAAACAAATGTAACTAAAAGTAAATTGAGTACTGAGTAACTAATGGTCATGACATGTAATGGTCATCTGTTGTGTGTTGATTGTGGACAGCGTTAATTTTTGTTGGGCAGAAAATTCCAGTGAGTTTCATGAAACATATGGAGGGGAGGACAAGTGGGTCTGTTTCTTTAGTGGGTCCCAGCGGTAACGTTTGGTCTGTTCAGTTAGTGAAGAATGATGATGATGTATTCCTTGATCATGGATGGCCAACGTTTGTGAGGGACCATCTTATTGCATGTGGTGACCTTTTGGTTTTCAGATATGATGGCGGGTTGTGTTTCACTGTGCAAGTTTTTGATCAGAGTGCTTGTGAGAAAGAGTCCGCATTTCACTCTAAATGCAGTGAAGAGCTTGGCAAGTCTTGTCGGAAAAGAGCAAGGGAGGAAGAAGGCGTATTTTCAGGTGAAATATCTGAACGTGGTGCCAAGAAAGCTAAGGAAAGCTGCTTTGACTTTCTTTTAGATTCTGCTGAGAATGAGAAGGGAGCTGGGGTAGTCGTTTCTACCAAGGAAACATGTCAGCATGATGACGCAATTACTATTGCAAGGTACCCGGAGGAGATTGTTCGATATGGTAGTTTACTTAACAGTCCCGCCATGCCCTCTCAACTGAATTCTGGCCATGGAAAGCCAGGTAAGAAAGATAACTATCATTCTAGCGCTTTTACGGACAAGAATTTGCAGTTTTCTCCTTTTAAGAGAAAGTGCTAATTCAACAATCCGCAAGTAGTTTTTTGATCTTCAGTTACTCGCCAGTTGGAAAGTACACTTCGATTTGTGCTTTTCATTTCTTCCCTTACAAAATTTTATGGATCTCTTTTTTTGTTCCCTCTTTCATCTTTACACATTAGGCTGTAGCTTAGGCATAATTACATCCGTTGATGGAATTTTATCCAATCAAAAGGGTATAATATTTTTTTTGTACCATTAACTGAAACATATCTTCCTGCTATTAGCTCAGAAATGTTTGTACTTATATACATATTAAATATAACTGTATGGAATCACCGTCTTTATCCTAGATGAAATGTGCTTAGATTTTGAATCAGAGGCAGCCACACGGAGAAGAATTGGAAAAGAAGATGAGTTGAATCTGCCTGAAAGAGGCCCAATGTCAACTTTTTCAGAACGTGAGAAAAAAGTTGCCGAATCCTTTATCTCATGCTATCCTTACTTTGTTAGGATCATGAAAAAGTTCAACATCAGTGGTTCATATACTTTGGTAAGTTAGTTATCTATCTCTCTGTTATGCAGTTTAACTAGAGGACTTCTTAGTGTTGATGTGATTGGTCTTCCCTTGCGATTGTACTTGTGACATTTTCTTGGATTCCCTGACTGTTTCTTAACCATTTGTTAATTGATGTCCATGCCTTATAAAAGATTATTTTTTTCCCTTTGGTTATCTGGTTATATGGTCAATCAGGCTCACTGTCTGTTGTGCAGAATATACCATACAAGTTCTCAATGGCGCATCTTCCAAATTGCAGAACTGAAATTGTCCTTCACACTGTCAAAGGAGCTTCTTGGACTGTGAATTCTGTACCAACTACGAGAGTGCATACAAGTCATACTTTGTGTGGTGGCTGGATGACTTTTGTCCGCAATAATGACATCAAGGTGGGAGACATTTGTATCTTTGAACTTGTTTGTAAACTTGAAATGCGCGTTTTTATTCTTCGAGTTGGAAAGGATTGTCCAGAAAACCAAAGTGGAAAAGCTTTTTCTAATGGGATGAATACTGGAGCTGTTAATACATCACCTAAAAGTGAAACTTCTTCAAAGAAATCAAGAAGGCATGCTCTAGATGTCCATTCCAAAATCATCAAGAAAGTAGACATATGTGATAAGAAAAGGACAATGAAAAACCTAGCAATTCACACCAAAAAGTACGACAATGGCCTGAAAGGTTGTGCCAGCTTTGTGCTCTGTCCACAGTCAATAAGTGGCAACAATAAGCACGGTAAGATTTCATCCTTTTTGTCTTGGTTTTGTGTTTAAAGATCAATGACAAACTGAATGTGAATATAAGCTATGTTTAAATGGATCTACTTGAAAATTTGGATTTTTGAGTATACTTGTTTACTTTATTTTGCATTTAGTCATATCTTTTACTATCTTCACAGAATTTGCACCGTGTTGAATATAAACCCCTATTTTGAGTCTTAAGGAAAACCTCTGCTGTTTGAAGTCCCTTTGATTTATTTAAATAGTTCTTTCTGTATGATATATATGGTGAATCATGGAACATTAATTGAGATTCAATGCAATGCAGAAATGGGAACTGGTCTGAGGATGTTGTTGGCACTTGATGAAGCAAAAGCAGCCAAATCATTTACCTCGGGTTTTCCCAATTTTGTTAGAATCATGAGGAAGTTCAATGTCAGTGGTTCATACACTTTAGTGAGTGAATATCCTATTTCCTTTTTATTTTAATTATTTTCTTTTTGACTAATGATTAATGTAGGAGTTGCAGTTGCATGATTAAACAATTTGATTGCACTATTGCTTCTTCAGTAATGTCTTGGGTTGAATTTTCAAATGCTAGGGGATCACAATTACGACCTACAGCTTAGAAAAAATGGATTCAGAATTTGTAGACAATATTGGCAAAAGTGAGCACAATGTGTTATTACCAATTTGGGCTTATCTTTCTGGATGTATAACTAATGTTTCTTGTCTTCAATGGTGTAACTTCAATTCCTCATGGGTTGCTACAATTCCTCAACATTATAATGCACGTGCAGAACTTTGTGATTGATCTTTGAACTGTGGTAGTCTGCTTTTACTTATTACTGACTACTTGCCATTTTGCAGAAAATTCCTCACCAATTTTCTACAGCATATCTTCCCAACCTCAAAACAGAGATTCTACTCCGCAATTTCCAAGGGAATTGTTGGACTGTTAATTCAGTCCCAGACTCCAAAGGTAGAGCTGTACATACTTTCTGCGGAGGTTGGATGGCATTTGCTCGTGATAATGGTCTACAGATTGGGGATATCTGCATGTTTGAACTTGTTAGCAAGTATGAAATGTGTGTGCATATATCTGGGGCTGGACGAAAGTCATCCGGTGATCAATCTCTGAGATCAGCATCTGCTGACTTACCAGTTGGTGGATTTTCCTGCAATTATCCTCCCATGTGAAGCTTGCAGAAGTGCTCAACATGCAGTCGGTATATATGCTGGTGAGCTTTTTTGTGCTTTATCTCACTTGTGCTGATGTCTCCTGTGAACTACTTGTTTGCTTTCTGCATAACTTCTGATTCGTTTTTCTTCATTAACTTTCATGATTGAAGTTTCCTTCCAGATCCTTTACAAACTTTAGTTACAAGTAGGAGTTGTCGGTCTGGGATTTGTGATTGTAGCTAGAATCATCTTTAACATGTGAAAAAAACTTGGTGCAATTTGCCCTCCTCAACCGTAATCCAAATTCATTTGGATTTGTTGCAAGTTTTCAATTGCTGACAAATTGGAAGGACCTCAATATGTTTTCACGTAGTACTTCAAAAGTTCTTGGATGGCATTGGTTAACTATTTAGTGAAAACCGTGTTAAAAAGTTTTATGAGGTTCTTCCTTTTGTTATTGATAATCTCCGAACAAACAGATGTCTTCATCCTGAGACTTACCATTGTTTTTATGTGCATTCCTTTATTGTATATGTTATCTATTTATGTTAGTGCATGTGTGATTGAAGTTTGAAGTTGCACACATGTTAAACGGATGGAAGATAACGATTGAAGCAGAGACATCCTATGTGGTTTGGTGCATTTCAAGGTGTCCGCTTGGTTTTGTCACTATTCAACCCCAGTCACTCATCAGTTCTTGACAGCGACGTTATGGAATGTCATTTTGCACCAGAGAAGAGCACATCCTATGATTTACCTATCATTCACATGCAGCTTAGAGTATGCTGGTCAAGCAATTACGTGAGGGTGGGGATGAATTGTAAAAGTAGCTGTAAAGATTGTACACAAACGAATCCTCCAACTTAACAAGGAGTGCTAGGGTGGAGATTGGAAATTAGTATTGTTGGTTTTAGAGCCCTTTAAAACATCAGTTCGTAAATGTTTTTGGGTCGGTCAAATCTGCAAATTTTGTTCTCCATCTATCAATGTAAATGTCAGAAACCTACCTAACTTTTGGAATCCATTAACAGATGTTGGCTACCTGTTTCTTATTAGGAAGAAAAAAAAAAGGAACTAGGTTGTTGTCCAGTGACATTATCATATGGTATGTCACTAGAAGGAAAAGAATTAAATACCATATGGAGTTTATGTTAATCTGAGAAGCAGATGGAATTCCTCTTTCTCGAGCTTTCAGAAGACAATATACTGAGACTTGAAAATTCTGTTGCCCGGACTTCCATCAATGTAGTTCAGAGTGGTTGATCACGTTTGCTTTTGGTTTTTATTTTTACTTTTCGTGCACGTTTAAACTCAGTTCAGGAGTTTATATGTAATTTGATAAAAACTGAAATTTGTTTATGAATATCTGAAGAATTAACAGCGAAAACAGAAAGAAATGGAAAAGTCATTACTGACATGCAAGGTATCATCATTTCTAAATTAGAATCTTAATTGATTTCAGCTAATAATTTCACTTTTCACCTTCCAAACGAATCTATATATTAGATTGTCACAATTGCACTACACAGTCGGATTACCAGAGAAGTTGGAAGTCATGGGACAATCGATACAGGGCATAGTAATTTCTTTTTTGGATAAAAGGGGCAATGTGATTTAAGTCACTTTAGTCATTTAATCCTTTTTTATTCATTGTTGGTATTCTTGTTCAGGGAGTTGTTTGATTACTTGGGAAGCTTAAACTTCCGTTGGATTTAATAAGCTCTTTTTATGCATTTAAGTCGAAACTTGTAAATCTTTATACAGATTGAATGATTGAAAGGCAAGGGGGTATGCTACTTTCTTTAACACAGATTTTCTTAGCACTTTTGGCGTTACATGTTGCTTAGTTCATCAGATCAGAGGAAAACAGGTGCCAACCCAAAAGGCCAAAACACAAAGCAACTGTTCGCATCCATTTTTTGTAATAGAGATATCCTTACTTGACAGGTCTCTCTTCAGTCTTCTCAGATGTGTTTGTCATGCACGGAAATAATAATAACATTGGAGCAACAGCAGGACACAACTTTCTAACTTCATCCATGGGATAGTGGGGCACTAAGACTCTGAATTCAAATCTTTTGTTCAATTTTACTCTGTCTTATTCTGTTTTATAACATTTCAGTCATTTATTTTGCGGGATCCACGCGGATTCTATGCGGGTCTCATATAAATAAATGATTGAGATTTATTGAACACAATAAAACACCATAATATTAGACAGAAGATCTGAACTCTTAAAACTCAGCGTTCATATTGAATTCTTTACGAAATCTTCACCGAATCTTGTACTCTAAAACTTCTTGGTTCAATCCAAAACTTCTAAAAAACAATACCAAAAATTTGCTACAGAAGTACGGTGGCCAAATCTACTGAAGCTCCAGGAAGAAACACTACTCAGACTAACAAGTTGCATGATCAAAACAAAATATTAATTTATGCTTGCAGCTAATCAGATTTGTTATAGTTTAGTAGCAAAATAATTTAAAGATATTTTTATATTACATAATTTAGATTTATACGATACGTATACGATAGAGTATATAGGATAAATATATATTACAAATAAAATTATGACGAGATTATAATCATAAGATTAATATTGCATTATCTATTATTTATAAATTATTTCTAGCCACTGCTCTATTAAGACTAAACATTAAAAGAACGTAAAAGGACTAACACGTTATGTTTTTTCTTATAAAAGTAGTAGTCAATCTCATATATTAAAGTATGAAGATAAACAAATGTGTTGATGCATGTTAGAAAATAAGTTTACTGAATTGACTCTATATGAAAATCCAATTAGAACATAACTTAGATATCTATAAAAATTCTCATTGTGATGATTGTGTAAGTAATTATTTGACTTGAGATCTCCAAAGTTATCTTATATAGTAATTGTTATATTTTGATACTATTTATAAGATGTTATAATTAATCATACCTCAGTCGATAGCCATTGGATATAAGATAAATTATATAAAATTAGTTGAGTCATCAATACAAAATAAATCATCCTAAAATGATTAGGAAAAATGTTTCATTGTTTTCAATTAATATTGATTTAAAAATTCTTGGGCTAAGGTGAAATAACACTTTGAAAATAATTTTCAAATTTTGTTAATTGAATCAATTAATAACAATGGAGAATTAACTTAAAATAAAATAGGTATTAATTTCATATTCTATGTTAAGATTTTTACGGTCGAACTAGTTGAATTTTTTAATTATTAGTTTTAAGATTCTGTTCCCGATCCGGGCTACTTATTATATACATTGATTGACTTTTCTCTCAACCTATTTTTCAAGGGAATTCAATGTAATTGACAATTGTAAATCTTAATGTAAAGAAATAAGTGAATTATAGTGTCTTGTATAACGAGGATTGGTAGACAGTAGACACGATTAAGAATCTATTTAATGTTATAACACTAGAGATGGTAATAAAGGGATAGAACATAAGTCAAATCTTTATTTTGCAATTTTATTACATTGAGAATTTATTTGATACTACAATATTAGAAATGGAAACAAACGAGATTCGGTTTGACCTTAATTTTAATTTTTTAATTTAGAATTGAGTGTCAAATAAAATAATATTATTTTAATAAATTTATTATTCAACCATTAAACAAAACATGTTATGAGTCAGGCTCATTCGAATCGGGTACCATACGTAACATGCAAGCAATTCTATGTATTGGATTGCACATATGCTTAATGCTTCTAGTCTCCAACTACTCAATCTATAACGAATTGCTTCTCTTATTTCCTTGTTTTGTTTTCTGTAGCCAACGAAAATGTCATGCTTAATTAAATACCCGCAACGTTAAAAGCCAAGAGTTGACTAATAACGTCTCGATCTTAAATCGGCGATAAGACTCGGCTTGTCTCGGGGGCCGCTGGGCTTATCATTGGTCGTTGGAGCGGAATTTGTACAAAGAATCCATACATGCTGGGCTAGATTTAGCTTTTGACATTTTTAATACAGTTTTGAGCAAAACCACCCTCATGTCTTTGGAATGTATAGTTTCTCTACGTTTAGTTGCTCCTACGGGAACAAGCAGATGCTAATCTTTGTTGTGTTTAGTGTAGATATTTGAGAAGCATGTAGCTGAATGTTGAAATAGTATTACGAGATGTAAATACATATTAAAAGTAACTTGTGTAAAAGAAAATACTCAGAATTCAATGTATTAAAATTTTATATAAGATGGGATGTTCTTTATTACACTTAGTAATATGGTTAATATGTAGATCGAACCTAAAAATTGCATAATGAAAAGTTTTATACCGAAAACTTTTGTAATATTTCTCCAAATTTATAATAATTGTGACGTAATCTTCTTCGTCATATTCTGTAACTAATGAATTTGTCATAACTTTATAATAATGTTACATCAAAATTTTATAATTTTAATATAATGAGTACATAACAATTTTAAGACTGACTTCTTGCTTTGTGATAGTTGAAAGAAGATCATCAATTATATACAACGTTTCTTATGCATTTTACAAAGAGTTTGTTTTGTGACTCAAACTCGTGATTAAGGAATAACTTTATCAATTATTCCGAGGCTTGCTCTCATACATAACAAATTTAAATATAAGGAATAAATAAAAAATCGTAAAATTATAATGAGTCCAATATAATTTTTAAAAATTAATCACCATCCTTTTCAGCTATGTGCCACATTCAATTATTTATGGATTTAAAATCAAAGCATGCAGCAAATATTTATGGATTTGAAATCGAAAGCATGCAGCAGGCAGGTTCAAGAATGTCTTTATCTTCCAATTAATTTTTTATGCATGATTGGATCAATTTTTATCTCTTGCCATTATCCCTTCTCCTCGACTCGCATGGTTTTCGATTATTGTACTCTTAGGCTATGTTTTTTTTTTTTAATGCTATTTGCAGGCTACACATGGGAATCGTGAAATGTTTGGAGGTATAGAGAGTGCTCATGCGATTCCATTTTCCTATTTGGACTTGTATGGATGTTTTTATCTTCAGTTCGTCTCTGAATAGCAACAATAAACAAATCCTTCCGTTGCACTAACACTTATCTAGAAGGATATTCATCTGCATTGAGAGATCTTTCAAGTAGTCGTTACAAGAGCTAGCTTCCGTAATCAATACAAGTATATATACCCTCTTCTTCAAACAAGATTATCTTTTCCTTTTTAACTTATGCATTACAGTACAAGGCCTTCTAGCTAGCTGGAGACAGAAACTATTTCCAAACAGAAAATGCAACCATTCCAAATACTCATATATAAACATCATTGTCAGAGTCATTTCGTGTCGGCAAATGTTGCTAACGACAATAACAAAAACCGTAATGAAATCTGTCAAACGAGCTTAGTATAAAGTTCTAGACATTATACTAAAGCGCCAAAGAAGCGGATTATTCCCTCCCGTGAAAGTTAAATGCAGGGGATTTATATTGTTGATGTTGACATTTAGGTATAGCTTTGTTCTATTTGCTATTTACGAGGAGTCTGAAACGTTGGATGTGAAAAAAGATTTTTAATATGGGTCACACTTTAACTTAAAGTAAAACTTTAAGGTATTAGTTTTACGAATTTTTTTATTTATATATTATTCACTAATTTCATCTCTTTTTAATACAAGATTCTTACTCATATTTGATATCACAATAATCTCTTTCTTAAGTATAAATTTTTACATTAAACTTGGGCTCCCCTTTAAGAGAAAGTCTTTTTGCTTAGTAATTCGAGTATATAGTGTTACCAAGAGCCCTTCTATTTTACTGGTTTGAACTTACCAGAAGTCTCTTTGCTCTTTTTTGTAGGGAATCAACCATAAGATCCAACTATTATTTTCATACTTTTCCCTTACTGAACCATGACTCTGATACCATATTAAATTTTTTAATATGAACAGAGTGTAGAATTCACTAATAATAATTAGACTTGGGTTAACTATTGTCAAAATAACTAGAACTAGTCATTTGAATAATTGACCTTTACTAGTTATAAATCTTTAATATTTTTATGTTTACTCAATATAAAATATTCTAACAGGAAAATAAAAACGGACAACCCAAAAAGGCATTTTTTCTGGCAGATATTTTGAAAGAGTCAAAAACAAGGTAGAGACGAGAGACAATATGTAAACCTTTGGACAGAAATTTTTTTTAAAAAATCTACATAGTGATCCACACGACAGACTCAGGAGAATGTTTAAATAAAGTCACCTTCTCCAAACATAAACAGGAAATAGGAATTGTTACGAAGCCGAAAAGATAGATAAATCCAAGCGATGATACATGTGATTGAGATAGGTTCCTTTGCATACCCAGCAAACTTGAGTTCAGAAGCCATTTTGAACATTAAACTAACAGGTACATATACAAGGATGTTACAATTACAGAATCTGCCAAATGGAAAAGCCATAGAAAGCATATAGAAGGTCTGGATTCGATTGAGGACTTTTAAAAACATCTCCAAAATTTTCATATTGAAAAGTTTAAATACCCTTTGTACTATTCATTAATTAATTCAAATATATTATTTAGTTACCCTTTATAAACAGCAACAACACGTCCCAATATACAAAGTTTCCGCTTTACAAAGTATAGGGAAAGGACATCAATTATACACCGTCTTCTTTTGTATTAAAAAAAAACTGTTTACTATTCAGTAATTAAGTCAAATTTATCATTTAATGTAAAATCATCAAAATGTTAGACTTATGCGTAACATGAGTAAGTTTTAGGGCATCTTGAATACAATTAGTAGAGGTTTCATTCCTAACAAGTAGAAGTTGGTGACCGGTACTTTCTTTCTTCTACATCTGAATAAAGTGTTAGCGTCAGCCTGAAAGTGCCTATGTAAGTATTCAAGAGTATTTGCTTGGTGGGTGAACTTTAAAATGGTACAGATCTAATTGGTCTCACGTTTCAGTGGTCAATCAAAAATCACCACCAACATGAACTGATTGCATGCAGGCACATAATAATGTACCTGCAAGTGGGGTCTTTAACATTATATTTCTGTGCCAATCTGTGGTCAGAAACTGATCAAGAGGGTGGTTGAACTTATGAGTTATGAGCCAGAAAGCCCAAACCCGTACCTTCTTCGGTAACAAGTGAAAAACCTGGCGAATCACCAAACATAACGAGTGCTCTTAGACAACGAGCGGCCTGTCAAAGTTCACTCTTTTCAGGGCAGTACCATTAAAAAAATCTTTATTCAAATTCCAAGAAACTGATCTTTTAATCTCGTAGCAGACGAAGCAGAAGGGGGGATGGAAGGAGATGTCTGTAGACTGTAGAGGACAGGTCAGGTATTAATGGTAGTAGGAGTTAGGCAGCTATCAATCACCTCAGTTTACTCTCCTCGGTAGAAAAGAGGGGCTCATTCCAATCTTGTCAATTACGTATGGAATGTAAAATGTGCCTGTTGTATACATCTTATCAACGAGATTTCACTTTCAAGTTTCAACTGTGTTGCAGTCAACGGCAGAGGTACAACTCACACAACACGCTCCTGTGCTCTCAAAGTAAATATCCTTCATACCCTAATAACATTTATCATATTGGGTAAAAGATAAAAATATCTTTTATCATTTAACACATTTTAAAAAATATCTTTGTTATTCAAAATATTTTCAATATTGTAAATATTTAAAAATAGATATTTTAGTTTATTTCTATTTACTTATTTTAATAATTCACTATTAAATTCAAATAAAAAGGGTCATACAAATATTATCAAGGATTTAGTAGTTAAAAACTCGGTGAAATATCTTTTTGGTATTTTAAAGTACTTTAAAATAATAAATATATTTAAAAATAAGTGAAATAATAGATCCACTTTTTAGTTTTTACCCATCAAATTTCAATAACTTTTGTCTCTATCGTTTGCTTCTCTCTTTCACAACGTCTTCATATTTGTCTCTTAACTTATTCATGCAATAACTTTCTTCATGTCACGGCGGAGTATATACACTGACGCGATCGCTGACTGGTGAGCTTAACATTGGGAAAGCAAAAGCTAAATGAAATTAATGAAGCAAATGACCCGGTAGACTGGGGAAACTGGTCCAGAATCCAGATTGTAAGTCCCAAGGTTCGAAATTTGAAGTACATTTTGCTAGATAAGTAGAAGAAATTTTGAGGTTGGCCTATCTAGGTACTGACTTGTTTCACAGCTAACGTTGTTGCTGGCAAAATTTGACAACTTCAGCTTGGGGATGGATGCACCTGACCCTATCACCAGTTCCTTATTACACTGCAAAATGTTGCTTTCAGTTACGCTTTTCTAAAATGTGTGCGTCTCGAGTTACTCTTTTTAGTCCATTTTCAATCTTCAGTCCCGGCTTTGACCCCAATATTTCATCCTAGGACTCATGATTGTTAAGAGAGATTCAATCTCTGACTGAAGTCTTGTAAGAAATAACAAAAACCAACCTTCTAATGAGGGCATCTTCTTTAAACACTTATTGACACGATAAAGTATAATGAAACAAAGACGCAAAAAGTTCCAAAAGTAGGTTAACAAGCCATGCAACGCAAGTCTGCTAGCTATTATATTTCTATGATCTGATGTGGTGGGTGATGCACGTCAGCCTAAACGGCGTAGATTTCGGTGATTCCTTCCTTTTCTCTTTTGTCATCTCTTTGGATATACATATATCTATGTGTGTATGGTACACTCGAAAAGAGAGTGGGAGAAGGTAAAAACCCGAATTTCGAAGCAACACATGACTCCATTCTCATCTCACGATTCACAACGAAGAAGCTAATATTCTTCCAAATGCTACACCACTATTTTAATGGCTGTCAGGAGACAGAATATACATAAACATAAACTGCACATTTGGACAAAAAGATGAGGCGTTGCAATGGCTTGCAAGTCACCGGTTCTGCCTCAAACCCCACTGTCGTTAACGCCACTCAACGTAACCTATAAAGGACAGGAACTATTTAAAAGATCTCTCACTTCATGAATTGTTGTTTTACTATTTTGTCCGAAGATACGGAATTCAACTTTGAAACTGATTGGAGCCATATTCATTATATAAAGCTAACAAATCAGTACATGTAAAGCACAAAATTCTGGCTAGAAAATTACGATGCGCAATAATATATGTCTATAACAAAGGTCATTCCCTTACCAAATCTTATTTGATTTTCACGTATAATAACAATCTTTTTTGGTTCACTTACCTGAAGTATAAGTGACGAATCATTAAACAATATGTAAACACGTTTTTTTGTAATTTTTATTAAATAAAAAAGAGCTTGTAAATTGTATTTTAACAATTCTTTTAGTCCTTTAATTAAATAAGGTGCGTGTTATAAATTGTCTGAAGTAAAGGGTATTTTAATTTATAAATTTATAAATAATTAATTTAATACAATTTTAAATGAATTAAGTTTTTAATTTGAAATTCCAAACAGTTTGTGGTTGATACAAATGTTAAAGCAATACAAGTTGGTGCTCACGAGACAAGCACAAGGAAGGAATATGGACTATGAAGTATAGGCAGGGTCAAACTGCAATTAACAACACCACAAGTGAGCCACAAGGAGACATGCTGATCACATACTCCACATTACAAGCAAATCCCACGATAATCCAATCAAGCATATAAAATAATAACCAAGGCAAAAGTTTTCTATTTTCCCGGAGAATCTAGAGCGCATCAGGCGCTGACCATGGCTTCCAAAACTATTAACAAAAGATCAAACACATAAGAGTCATCTTCTTGTTGTTATTCTAAAAGAAACGGAGACACCATAGGGTTGCGAGCAATTAATAAAACGGAGGATTGCATCAATTTAGACGGAGGACACGAGAAGATCAAGAGAAGAGACCATATGGACCTAGACAACGTCACGTCCGTAAGTCACGTGACCGGAGCACATGTTGACGCCGAGGAATATGGCATGTTTTTATTAATTTTTATTGTTTTCCGTGGGTTTCCACGCGCCGGTGGGCTCGACAGCTGGGCTTGGCCATGGAATATTTGGACAATTCGGAGGGAATATTGGAGATGATTACAGATGGGACAGATCAATAATCCCTTTGATTTTTAAGGTTTAAGTCGGAGCAAGGTTTCCTCCCTCACGCGCTTATTATCTCCTTGCTTTTTTGGGAATTGAGAATTCAAATGTTAATATGACTATAACATGTAGTCGGTGAAAATTTGAAAATTCATATCAACAACGTAAACATGAATCATATGGGATTCTTAAGGTTTACATATCATGTAACGGTCGACTCTTTAACCTATTTAAACCTTCTTATTTCAACTAATAAATGCTCTTAATTAATTAGGGTTATATAACGATTTACTCTTTAACAGTAAAAGTTATATTTTTTTGTACATTTTTATTTTAAATTATTATTATTATTAAAATATTAAAAATTCATTAAAGAACAACAGTAATTAGTATATCTTCCAAAAAAAACCAGTAATTAGTAGAAATTCTGCTGATACCTTAAATCTAGGAAGGTTTAGTATCATGTAACCTTACCCTTAATTAATAGAAAAGTTGTTTTCAAATGACCCATATGAAGAGAAAATAAATAATAATAATAATATCAATAAAAAGGTAGGTAAAAAACACCTTAGCTAAAATCTTAGGGGCTGTTTGTTTCTGTTTTTTCTTCCGTTTTTTCTTGTCGTTTTTGTAAAAAGAAAAATAGGTAAGTAAAACGTGTTTGGTTTACTCTGTTGTGATTTTTTGTTTTTGAAAATAAAAAAATCACAACGGTTTTATAGAAACCAAAAAACATTTTTTCTCTGAATTTTGACAACATGTTTTCTTCGACAGAAAAACAACATATCTCTATTTTCTATCTCGATTAATAATAATAATCATAATAATAAATAAATAAATAATCATAATAATAACTTATAATAATAATAACTTAATAATAATAATAATAATAAAACTAAACATATTTTTGTTTTCAGTTTTTTATTAAAAATCTTAACCAAACAGATTTTTGTTTTCAGTTTTTATATTGCAAATCTCAACTAAACAGGTTTTCGTTTTTTTAGGAAAAAAAAAACAGAAACTAAAAATAAGAAACAGAAACCAAAAACAACAACAGAAAAACAAAAGTGAAACCAAGCGGGCCCTTAAAAGATAGTACTTCTTATTTGCAAGTGTATGCTAATTGCTAACTATAAAAGGAAAGAGTTAAAAAGCTTACGGGAACTAAATAGATCTCTTTAAGAGGGGTTTTTTTATCTGAATTATAATATGTCAAAAGTGGTTTTTCATGAGTCAGGTCATCGATATTAAAAATAATTATGATATTAAAAACAATTAGTTATATAATAATTTATGTCAAAATAAATTTATGAAAACTTGATAAAATGAAAAGATTAAGAATTTTTAAGATCAGAAAATATTTTTGTGCTTTAAAATAATAATTATATTTTTGAAAATAAGTAAAACAATATAAAAGATTCATATCATTTACAGGTTGCTCCAATTCCTGCTAAAACGCCTCTTCCAGTGACGTGTTGAATCTCTTGTTGTTGGCTTATGCATTTCCGCCTTAAAATTGTCAGATTATTTAACTAAATCTTTTATTTATGATAATTAATGTCCATTCATAGGCGGTGTTATGTTCAGAAACTTGTGATTCGAAACTTTAAGAAATTTTTTCTTACCATTATTTTGTAAATTTTACTTACAAAATAAACTCTAATAGACAAATTTAACGGGATTAGAAGTTATGATGATTATCTTTAATATGTTGAATACGTACGTTATTTTATATTGTATTATCCTTTTTTATGAATATTTATTTATAATTTTATAATATTTTAATGTTGCATTGTATGAGAATTATCGTAAACAGCTTCTCTGTCAAATAAGAGTAAGGATGTGTATCATTAAACTTTCCCAGATTTCATGTCTTAGTGGGACTTCCACTTGTTTATTTAGAAATTATGATGATTAAAAAGATTAACCTAGATGACTTTAAAATATTATAATTTATATTCTTTAAAATATTAAATTTTATTTATAAAATTTAATGTAAAATATTAAAATTTGTCTGTTTTTTTAAATCTCAATACAGATTTTGATTTAAGAAATGATTCGATTAATAAAATATATTTTAAATGAAACGGTTACGTGTGAGAGTCAATGATATGAGATCCGTACCGTACCGGCCGGAAGGTACCGTATCGGCCAGAAAACGGTACCCGGATCTCGTCTTGGGTACCGGCCAAAAATACCGGTCAAATACTGACCGGTACCGAAAATTTTAAAAAATTAGGGGACTTTTTTGTAAAATTTTCAAAATTTCCCTCCTCCCTATCATTCCCCCATTTTTTTTTAAGTTTTTAAAATAATAATAAATATTTTAT
>JAOTAX010000006.1:3126968-3138934 GCA_025629825.1 Erythroxylum guanchezii | reverse complement strand
TGTGTATATACAAGGTGGAGTTGAAATTAGGTATACTTAAGGAAGTTATCGATTTGATATGATTATTGTGATTGTGAATTGTGGTTGCATACGTCTATATAAGCGAGTTGTGTTATGGAAAAGGAACATAGAAATGGCACGAGACTTTAAGCTTCATGATTTCTTTGGATTACGCTCACGATTGTACGACGATCAATAATACGCATACATTTTATGGTTCAAGGGTTGGACTTCGGAAACGGGGTCCAAAATGTTTGGTATCAGAACAAGAAGAGATTACAAGGAACCACGCTCAAGTATGATGGTATTTTGTTAAGAGTTGGATTCCAAAAACGGGTTCCAACAGGAAGCACCCTAATCAGATGTTCCACTAAATAGTCACTCGAACTGAATGTGACTATCACAAATTAAATTCATAATTGATAAACCAAAGAATAATCTGATGATCTCAGTCTTTCCTTTAAACCTCATATTTCTGGTTTCTTTATGTCCAAGGACTTTTATCAGAACTGGTTTGACCAGCATCAACATATGGAGAAGATTTGAGCTTTATGGGCTTCATCTTTGTCTTCCCTCAAGCTGCTTCGAGGACCGTAGGAGTAACAACTTGAGTTTCTCCACCTTAACAACTCAATGGAATGTCAAAGCATTGAAGTCTCAATATCTTCACCTACTATGAAACTAAACTATTCTTGATAAGTACTCCATTACTCCCCCTTTCCTCTGTATACTTTATGGAGAATAATACTTTCAATAAGGCACTTGTCTCAACACCGAATGAGACAGTGTACCTCTGGGAGACTTTATCAAGAACCTCCTTCGCTATATCTGTGTTCGAAAGTCCACTTTGTAGATGGTTAGGTACGGATTTCTTAATGGTCATCAGATGCAATCTGTTAGACTAATCCTAGGTTTCATAGGTTGCTTTATGAGCTGTCGAGCTCATGGATGTAATTGGAGATGGCTTACTCGTCCATATGGCCATTTCAGCCTTATCTCCATAACCTTCAGAACATCCTCCGTCCAATTCTCCATCTAATTCCTTATATTGAAACAACAAGGGTTTCAATAGAGACACTGATTTGGTTGATTGGAAAAGTGACTTCAAGATGATAATCTTTATTTCAGCACTAATGTAGGACAACAGCGATACTAAAGCCATTAATAGTATCTTTCCTGAAAATCCGATCACACATATTATGAAACACCTTTGGGTTGAATACATAATATATGCAATTAGACTTTCACACATAAAAGTGATCAGAGTACAAACCATCAACTCTCATGACACTACCACCTTTGGGTGAATAGATCACTTGAGCAACAGCCTTCCTCCATCTAATGTCTTTATGCACATCTCAAAATTTTATGCAAGGCCAACACCTTTAGGCAGAATAACCAAACATAAAATCAAAGACATCCCCTAACATGTAAGCAAAACAATTCAAAATACTGACTTGAAAGGCCACTTTGGTGATTACATTCTCATCAGCATCCAAAAAGTCCACAAACACAAGGGATACATCTTTATGTCATCCTCACATCCTTTATGGGCATATTGTATGTGACAATGTAATCTTAATATGTGCTGAAACCCGAATGCACAATTTCATTATCACACACACGTTCTGAAGACATTCTCCGAAAACTTCATTTGAGACCTCCTTTAAAAGAAAAATCTTAGTAGACTGACTATCGTGAGTCACCAGATACTGAACCGACCTCCTAAGACACGAGAATCTCATGTATCTCCCTTATGGCAAGTTCATTGCACGAAAATTCACTCAAAAATGGCCTCAGAATGTCTCAATTCCTATTTTCGAAGGATTATCATGCAATCTCGAACACTGAAAATGAGACCCAAGACACGAGATCCTTATGCATCTCCCTCATACGTAATCCGAAGCATGAAAATTCAATCGAAATCGGATTCAGAATACCTTAATTCCTGTTTCTGGAGTTAAACCTTAATTTATTACTCATGTAATAAATCCAAAAAAATAGAAAAAGGTTACTTTATAAATTTTCCGAACCCGAAAACTGACCCAAAACACCTCGTGGTACCTTACGAGAAATTTGAAAATTTTGGGCCTTTTTTTTTAAACTGTAGATGACGTCAGCACTGACGTCAGCAAACGCGCCCTCGACACGCCTTCACGCGTAGACACGTCTACACTGTGCGGCGTGCACTGCATGCGTTGACATGTGTCGCCCATCGACCGGTGCCATGTGTAGTCAACTTATCAATGTGTTTAGCCTTCACCTTGATCAATTTTAGTCTCAATTTGCACACATAGTCCAATTTATTCAAATTGGGTTAACAAAAATTTCTTTAACAAATCTTATTTCATTAAGTTTTGAAAGTATTAGGCACAAATAAGAAAGTGCTCAAACATCCTAAAATGTTCAAAATATCACAAAATCAAAATAAGAAAAAACATATCCACCCCTACATTTATTTAAAACATTGTCCCCAATGTTTATCGATAAAGCGTAAAAAATAAGAAAGGCATGAAATGAAAGACCACAAAAAAATTGCCCTACTTTTCCTCTTGTTTTAGATGCGAATTTTTCTCGATTGCATAGTGGTTGGGTCTACTATAAGTGCTAAGTGATGTTAGTGGCTCGTCAAGGTACAGCTTGAATGGTAGGTGTATGAAAAAGGGGATTTTAGAGTACTCTAGGTTAGATATAGTCATGTACATAACCGTGTCTTAGATCGTATCCTTTAATTTCTTCTTTTGAATGGTTGCATATCTACATGGTTGTAGAGACATACATGGTATTGGTACATGGGCGTGTCTAAATCCCAGACGACTGTATATCTTTATGAATCTTCATGTCCATATGGTTATAGTTAGGTAGACGGGAAAGGTAAAGGAGCATGTGCAAGTGAAAAAAGGAAGATGAAAAAATATATTCTGCTCATTATTTGATGAAAACAGAGAATCGATATATATACATAGAGAATCCCTATAATTGAGCTATTATACTCCTACAATTCATCTATTCTAATATTTACAATTATAATATTTACTCCATCAATCTTAGGATACAATAAGATTTCTCAACACTCGCCCTTAAGTTAGAGAGTGAATATCAATAACTCCCAACTTACATTTCATTCTAGAAAAAAACTTCTTTCCCTAATGATTGTGGTGAACACATCGATAAGTTGTTTAGTTGAAGGAACGTATTCAGTTGTAACTGAACCATCTTGAATGTTATCACGAATAAAGTGACAATCTATTTCTATGTGTCTAGTTCTTTTATGAAAAACCTAATTAGCTACAATGTGTAGGGCTGCTTTATTGTCACAATACAACAATGCTAGCTTTGGATGTAATATTCGCAAATCTTTCTACAATGATCATAACTAAGATAACTCACAACATGTACCAATCATAACTTTATATTCAACTTTTGCCTCGGATAGAGAAATAGTCTTCTACCTTTTTGTCCGCCATGAAATGAGAGAAGATCCTAGAAAAATACAATAGCCTGTAGTTGATTTTCGGGATACTAGGCAACCCCCTAATCCGAATCATAAAAATCACGCAAAAATAAATCATTTTGTGAAGAAAAAACAAACTTGACCTGGATTATTCTTTAAATACTGCAATACACACATGATAACTTCCATTTGAGGTTTGCGTGGATTATGCATGAATCTGCTCAATATGTGCACTGAATAGGTGATATCGGGATGAGTAATAGTCAAGTAAATTAGGTGTCCTACAAAATGCCGATATAGAGATGGATCTTTTAACAATCCATGAGTTTTGCTCCGAAATATTTGCCATCTTTCAAAATTTCTAAAGTGTATTTCCTTTGTGAAATGAAAATACCTTTCTTTGATCGAGAGATCTCCATACCCAATAAATACTTTAAGCTTCCCAAATCTTTAATCCAGAAATGATTATGTAGAAATTGTTTAAGACGAGATATAGCAACAGGATCATTACCGGTTATGAGAATGTCATCGATATAGATCAATACAGTTGTAAATGATTTCCTTTCCCACATGTAAACAATGAGTAATCAGCTTTGGACTGACTAAAGCATCTTGAATAGCAGTAGAGAACTTGGCAAACCATTGATGAGGGACTTGTTTTAATCTATATAAGGACTTGTCGAGGCAACACATAAGATTCTCCCCCTGTCGCTGAAAACCAGAAGGAAGAGACATATAGATTTCTTCAGAAAGGTCACCATGAAGAAAAACATTATGAACCTTAGGCTGATGAAGATTCCAATTTTGAGTAGCAACCAAAGCCAATAAACAACGAACTGTAACCATTTTAGCAATAGGTGAAAAGGTGTCATGATAATCGATCCCTTCAAGTTGTGTATAACCTTTTACAACAAGGCGCACTTTATAGCATTCAAGAGAGCCATATGATTTGCGTTTGATTTTGTATACCCAACGACAACCAATAGCCTGCTTTTCAGGAGGAAAAGATGTGAGAGACCAATTATTGTTGGCTTTTAAAGTAGCTAACTTAGATTACATTGCTTCTTATCAATGAGGTTGAGAAGCAGCTTGATCATAACATGTAGGCTCAACATCATTATTAACAGTAGCAATAAATAAATGATGCTGTGGTGAGTAACAATCATAAGAGATAAAATTGCAGAGAGGATACTGAATACCTTTATGTGGAAAAGATGACAAGGGTGATGATGATTCCAAAGATGTCATTTAATTGTAAATATACTCACGCAAAGCTGCAGGAGGAACATGAGGTTATTAAGAACGACGCAAGGGGGTTACTGATGGTGAAGTAGCTAAAGAGGAAAGGATGGGTTCCATAGATTTTGGGTGAATGGATGAAGGAATCTTTGAAACAATAGGATCTGTGATAGCAATAGGTAGGACAAAATTGATGGCTGGTATAGAAAGGGCAATGGATTCATAAGGAAAGACATCTTCATGGAAAATAACATCATGACTAGTGAAGACTTAGTGAGTTTCAATATCATATAATTTGTAAGCTTTCTAGCCAATAGGATAACCAAGGAAAACATAACGTGTGACACGAGGAGCATACTTATGAGAAACATGAACAGTAGAGCATATATAAGACACCCAAAGACTCTAAGGTGAGAATAAGAAGGAATTTTTCCATAAAGTCACTCAAAAGGAGTTTGGCGAGAAAGTATAGGTATGGGTAACCTATTAATTATATGGATAGCAATGGAGACACATTCTGCCCAAAATTGTAAAGGAAGGTGAGCTTGAAAATGAAGAGCTCTTGTTGACTTAAGGATATGTCTATGTTTGCATTTGATAACCCCATTTTGCTGAGGTGTGTAAGTGCAACAATGTTGGTAAGTGGTGCCTTGTTGTTTGAAAAAATTCTCGCATAGCAAAAATTCTATTCCATTATCAACTCGAATATTAGCTATAGTAGTGTTGAATTGGGTTTTCACAAAAGAGAAAAAATTGGTAAGTAGGTGTCTTGTTTCACTTTTATAATGCATGAAAAAAACCTAAGTAAAACGAGAGTAGTCACCCTCAATAGTCAAAAAATATTTAGCACCAAAAAGAGAAGGAATTTTGTATGGTCCCCAAATATCACAATGGATTAATTTAAAAGGATTAATAGAAGAAATTGAACTAATGGAAAAAGGAAGCCTTGTCTATTTGGTAAGAGCACAGACATCGCAAGTATTATTTGACTTTAAAGGAAAATTTAACAAAGTTTTGGCCATGAAATCTAATCTAAAAGAGGATAAGTGCCCTAGTCATTGATGCCACAGGATTGTAGGAGTGTTTTGAGAAGAAGAAGGTTTGATGTTATGGGCTACTACATAATGAATAGGATGGTGTGACTTATTTGTTGCCATTACAACTAAGTAATAGAGTCCATTTCGTTGTTTACCCAAACCAATCGTCATCCCTGTCATTAAATCTTGCAAAATACACCAATAAGGAAAGAATGTTACTAAACAATTTAAATCTCTTATGATTTGAATCATAGACATCAAATCCACGTTGCAAGATGGTACCCCAAGCACATTTTTTAAATAGATAATTGGACTCAAAGGTAAACTTCTAGTAGAGATAATTGGAGCTTGGTCTCCATTTAGCATAACAATTAGTGGTAAAGAAGTGTTCTCTTTACTGTTGATAAGCAAAGCTGGAGAGGAAGTAATGTGATCTGTTGCACCACTATTAATTACGAGTTCAGGTGGGGACAAACTTCAAGAAGCATTAGCATTGTTTGCTTCAGGAGGAACTGATGAAGATGATCCATTACCCTATATAACAGACAACATTTGTTATCGCTGTAATTCAGTTAATCCATTTATAACGGACTAAATATGTTGCATCATTGTAGACTCTTTGACGTTGTTATCTGAAGATTGAGATTTTCGTTATGCTTGGAATGAGTGTTCTTAGCTGATGTATGCTTGGGATGTCTAAGTGGATAACCATGTAACTTCCAGTATGTCTCTCTTGTATGATGATCTCTGTCATAGTAAGAACAATGTAGTGTCTTGCGATTAGATGAATTAGGACGAGAAAAAGACAAACCAGATTTGTGTCAAACAACAAGGGCTATCAGTTCATCTTTACAAATAGCCATGGCTGAAGCCTCTATTGTCTCGTGTTATACTCAAATTTCATTGCTTTCTTCTTGAATGATGGAAGAATAAGCCTATGCAACATTAGGTAATGGATGCATTAAAAGGAGTGGACCAAAAACTGCACCATAAGACTCATTCCACCCCATAATAAGTTGCATCAGTTTACGACTTTTATTATTTGCTCCACAGGTGGCATCATTATAAGAGCCTAACTCATCCCATAATTTTTTAAACTTTGTGCAATATGTTAAGTGACCATTTCACCACAACAGCTTAAGCTGTTGTGTGAGGTCAACTTAATTGATTTTATATATTCGCTAACACACCCCCTAAAGTGAAAGCCCTTTGGGCTTGAAACTTGCACAGGCTCACTCTACCTTGTGCGGCTCTGATACCATGTTAAGTGACCATTTCACCACAACAACTTAAGCTGTTGTGTGAGGTCAACTTAATTAATTTTATATATTCGCTAACACAATAAGCCGCAACGGCCATATGATCTTGAGTCAGATAAGCAATATCTCTTTCAATCTGAAAATTTCGTGTTGCATTGCTTTAAGAGAAGCGGTTGCGAAGATCTTCCTAAACTTTGTGAGCAGTGTTATAAAAAATAACACTATTTGCAACATCAGACGTTAAAGAATTAAGGATCCGAGATAATACCATAGCATTTCATTTTTTCCATTCCACGTAGTCTCCTGTTATGGAAGACGGTTCCTTGAGAGTTCCATCAATAAATCCCAATTTAGATCTTGCAGTCAAAGAGATGACCATAGCTCTTCTCCAAGTCGAATAATTGTCTCCATCAAGAGGCTTGGAAACAAGAATCATTCCAGGATGATCAAAATGATGAAGAGAATAAGAATTGTTGGAATCTAGTTTATTTCCATTGATAGCATGACGACGAGAAGTGAATATAAGGTACAAGAAAAAAAGGTTAAGCAGAGGCATCGTCACTGCTCTGATACCATAAAAAAAGGAAGATGAAAAAATATATTCTACTCATTATTTGATGGAAACAAAGAACCAATATTCGTACACAGAGAATCCTTATAATTGAGCTATTCTACTCTTACAATTCAACTATTCTAATATTTACAATTACAATATTTACTCCATCAATCTTGGGATATGATAAGATTTCTCAACAACAGGGGCTTACATAGATGTTTATAAATCTTACACGATACTGTATCTTCAGGAATCAACCTCTTCATCTGCACACATTTAAGTTAGGTACACGAGCAAGGGCATATACAGGTAAGTATATAGATGTGTGAGATCTCATACAATCATGTGTCTTCAGGAGTCAAGTTCCCCATTTTCATAAGTTCACAGTTCAGTACACAGGTATAGGTTTTACTTGCCTTTTGGACCAAAAAGGGGAGGAATCTAGATGGATTAAGAAAAAAATCCAAGGAATGCAAGATGCCTTGAAGATACACGAGCATGTGAGATCTCACTAAGTGTGTCTTTGTTTTTGTAGGTTTTTCTCTTGTAAATTCAAAGTTTGAAAATTGTTTTCACTAAGTTTGTCTATACTCAGGTCGTATTGTTTTTCTAGATATCACTTTGATTTATATAATCTAATCAAAATAAAATATTTTGTTAGCCCAAATCTCTTTCATTCATCATTGGTTATTAGTAATATTACGTATTTATTTCCAACTTATAAATTCAAATTAATATTCAGTTATTTTAAAATATTAAATTTGAATACATTAAAATAAGATTATAAAGAATTTTGAAAGTAAAAAATTAGACAAAATTATAACACATCATCCATCCTCGAAATAATATACTTAGATATCGATCGCTATTCATCATAAGACTAGCTACAAAAAGCAGCCAATTGGATAAGATAGACTTTTATGCTTTAACAATGTTACCATATGGTTAACATGTAACACGTAACGGTACAATAGTTACGTATCCCAGATCGAACGTGAAAGGGCAAGAAACAAAAAATGCAAAAAATACCTGATTTCGGTCTCCGTAATTTTAAACGGTCTTTTCGAAGCTAAAACGAGCACGAATCCACTGCCATCTTCAGGGGAACTGCTCACCCTATAATTTTCTCAAAACGTAACCTCTCTTAATGAGTCAGAGAATCCTTATGCTTACGATTGATATGAGTAACTATAGGAGACCTTAACCTTTATATATAGCTTCCATATCGGACTTCCCCATCACAGGCCCAAAATGGGTCCAATACATACTGATCGGGATCTATTTTTCACTCAAACTTGGACCCATTGATTTAGATCATTTATTAGGCCACTTTATTATCTTTATCTAGATCAAATTACGTAACTTAATCGATCAGTTATTAAAGAACTGAAAAATGCAATTAATAGTTGTCCAACTTTATGAGAAGGGACAAAATTGTCTAACATTCTCCCTTTTGGACAAGCATTAACTACATTTTTGACTTTAGTTTAAAAACAGTTTAAAAACTCGATTAAGTCACACTATGGAATTAGTTGACTAAGTTTAAAAATAAACTTTGATCCAAAGATAACGAAAGTCCATCATTCCATCCTGCAAAGCTTTTGATACCGAAAAGTATCAAATGGATGTGTCATATGCAACACAGATCCAATACAATCACGTATACCTAATACCTCACTAACTTGATGGAAAAATGGAGCGTGGAAAACTAGGATGATACCTTTATGATCTAAATTATATCATCTTCGTTTATAGGTCTCGATTTTACTTTATGCTAAACCGCATATGCTAAACTATATTAGAGAAATCCTATTTTGTCTCACCAAATGCTAAACAACATTAGAGAAAATTTGTTTTCTCTTACCAAATGCTAAACAACATTAGAGAAAATCTTATGTTCTCCAACTGAATGCTAAACTGCATTAGAGAACCTTTATGGGATTAATAACTTATATCCCCCTATGTCATGTCAAACTTTATGGATATCCGTATAAAACTGTATTGCTCTAAATAATATAGGCACGAGGTCAATCTATATATATGCCCAATGACCTTTAAATTCTTAAGATTGACACAAATCTTAAGACTTTCATACGTATTATGACAATATACGATAACACGTATTACTGAGGATAAACGATGACCATCTTTATCGATGAACCATCATAGTGTCATAATACATCAAAATGTACAAATGTGCATGGAGCAAACATAATGATCCTTTAACTAACAGTGTCAAAGGACATCAAAATACACATACTATACACTTGTGTCACAAACACAAGTGGGCGAAGTCCTTTAGTTAAAAGATCGACTAACATTTCCTCAGTCCTTAAATGCTTCAAACCTTAATGTCACCTTTTCGTATCAACACCTTTACGGCCAAATAATTGAACTTTAAATGCTAAGACCCTGTGATAATCAATGTTGTTTCTAAACATTATAGCAACAAGATTATCATAGTACAACCGAATGGGTCTAGTCACTGAATCAACTACAGACAACTTAGAAATCAAGTTTCTGAGCTAAATCATCTTTGAAGTAGCCCCATAACATACACTCTGCATGCATAATTGAGGAAGTTACCCGTGTCTACTTGACATACTTCCATGGCATTATACCATCTGCAAACTTAAAACTGTAGCCTTATGTGGACTTTCGATCATTCGGACATATGGCTAAAATTTGAATCTGAATTCCCTATGAGGTTTAGTCTATTGAATTTTCTATATGTCAACATATAATCCTTAATTGCCTTTAATATCTCAACACTCACTTGACTACATTTCAGTGGTCTACACCTGGGTTAACTAGATATTGATCAAACAATATAACAGTAAATGCAATGTCCCACCTAGTACTTAGCCAAGTGCACATCAGGCTATCAACCATACTAATACACAGAGCATTCCTCATAACCTCTATCTTTACTTTATTCTTTGGATATTGTGCCAAAGATTATCTCTCACTATGAGAGATAGGTGCTACGACAGGTTTACAGTTAACCATATTAAACCTTTGTTACATATACTCAATGTATGCATTATGTGAGAAGTCTGATGAGGGTTGAGATTTGTCCTAGTGAATTCGAATACCTAGGTGATAAGTCAAATTATTCATATATGATTTTGGGATGAATTGGAACTAATTTAACTTATCTCTATGTGAATTTGGAGCTTTATTTGGTTAGTTCTCACACAATTCAACTTTATTGCTTAATAGGTGCAAATGGATAGATTTGGGGAAAGAGGCATAACTTTTGCTGTGGATGTAGGATTAAGGTCATTCAAGTATGCTTTCGAAGAGGATTCGAGTTCTACAACTTTTATGAAGACTCCAAGGAGAGATGTTACCGTCTAAAGGGTCAAAATCACACATTTTTGTAGATGCCCAGTGTATGTCCACCCAGCGGACATGATGTCCCTTCAAACGGACATGAGCGGAGCTAGAAAGATGGAAAACTTGAGAAGGTCTATTTAGCAGACATGAAGTCCGCTCAATGGACCTTCACTGGCCAAATTCACTCCAAAAACCCGAAAAGGTCTATTCAACGGACATGAAGTCCGCTCAATGGACATTCACTGGCCAAATTCACTCCAGAAACCTGAAAAGGTCTGCTTAGTGGACATGAAGTTCGCCTAACGAACTTTGTCGGCACTATGACGATCTACATTCCACAGTTTCGCAAACACTAGGTTTCTTTGAGCCCAAGACACTATAAATACTCATTTTTAAGACCAAAAGAGGGGACTAGACACTGAAAATGAGGTTGCATAAAAGGAGGCACCCAAAAAAGGCAAAGTAGAAGAGAAAAGAGGATTTAATCAAACATTGGAAGCAATCTTGTTTTGTGTTGTTGGACCCCGAACCTTTCTTGAAAGTTAGAACTATTAAATGAGAAATTGTTGGTGATTATTCATGTGTAAAGGAAAGGAGAATTCTTGAATTTGAAATGAAGTAGAAAGGATGGTTTAGATACAAGATGGGTTATATATGAAATGTTGGAAGTTAAAAGTTGAAAAATGTAATTGAAACATGTTCAATGAGTATGAATTGATGTTTTTAGTCATAACTTTTGCTCTAGTTATCCAAACAAGATGATTCTTAATTGGGGTTAAATTAGAGATTTAGGGTTACAAATTGTTTGATGAAATCGAGTTTTAATTCAGTCTCTAAGAATATCAATTTTTATATGGAAGTTGAGCACATAATATTGTTTTATCATAAGAACAGTTCGGAAATGTTTAGGGTATAACTTTCAGAAAACTATACCAAATTGAATGATTTTGGTGTCATTAGAAAATTAAGATAATGAGGAACATTTTTCTATAAGGAAGTGCTATGAAATTCCTTCAATTACATGATTAGAAAAAGGTCTTGATTTTCGGAAGGAGTTAAGCATGATTTAAATAAATTTTGAG
>JAOTAX010000006.1:3096510-3114963 GCA_025629825.1 Erythroxylum guanchezii | reverse complement strand
CGCATTTTGTTATCCAATTTTTCGATTCGATTCGTTTTGATTCGATACTTTCGCTTTGTGTTTCGCTTTGATTCCAAACCGAAATGTGTTTCGCTTATGATTTTGGCCCACTTTCGGGTTTAGGGTCCGTTCTTTTGTTTTGTTTTCGCTTTCTGTTTTCGTTTAGGATTTCGTTTCTCCGATTGGGGTCCGGTTTCGAGATCAGGTTCCAACAGACACACTATTTGCACTATTTTGCTACATCTACCACTTGTATATATTAGCAACAACATATATTCCATTAGCAACACATCCTTTAGAGAATGAATATTTGAGGTTGAGAAATACAACATAAGTTGCTATAAATAAAAAATTTATAGAAATAATTGATAATCATTCGGGGTTAGGATCGACCTAAACCGACCCATTATGCATACGATTCAGCATGCCAACTATTAAACAACTTATTAGGAACACAAGACAACCAATCAAAAATGTCACCAAATCCCCCGCTCTTGGGAGATGCCCTCAGCGCCGAGGAACATGTATTAGGGTGTATGTGCGGCTCGTTCAAATTGTGGGCTGGAACAAAAGAAAAGAAACTATTATACATAAAGTGAAAGCGTGGGTAAGTGAAAGCTTTAAGGACGATCAAGAAAATGGTTTTTGAGTTGAAAAGTAGTTGTAAAATGAAGGTCTGAGATGGGAATGAGTGTACAAATGATAGTTAGAGGAAGAGAATTAAGGAAAATGCAGTGAATGGTGAATGTAGGGCATGAAAAAGTCAACTGCTAATTTTTGTTTTTCTTGATGATTTCGATGGAACTTGGGTAAATTTGCTATTTTAGAGGTAGTGAGAATTGGGGTCAATGAGTTTAGTGAAATGGAGCTGAAATGACTAGAATAAAAATAGAAGTGTTGGATTTTGAAAAAATATGGAAGTCTGAAAATTTGGGGAATGAATAGTAGGGAAGAGTTGAATTTTAGATTTGAACTTTGGTGAATTTACTGTATTGATCTAGGAAGATTTTAACAAAATGGTCTCATGAAAGTTGTATATCTTTCTTTTATCTTTCCATTGATATAAAGTTTGTAAATTTTGGGGTTCTGGATCAAAAGTTATGAAGGTTTAGAGTTGAGATGTTGGTGGACAAGAAAAAGTGGAATTGCACCGTCGTTCTTATTTGGGGTTCAAAATGGATTTGCACCGTCGTGCTTAGAGTATGGCGAAAATTATGGATGATGGTGACTTTGGAGATGAAGTGAAATTTGCACCCTCGTGCTTAAGCACGATTGTACATTTGGGATTTTCTCTTTTACTGAACAATTTTGCTTCGTTTGACCATAACTTCTTCTATAGACATACAAATGACTTGATTCTTAAACTCATAGATTCCTAACACATTTTTATACCTCTACATAAAAATTTGTAGCATTCTGAATTGAATTGGAAAAGATTGATGAAATAGAAGTGTGGAATTTGTTGGAACAGTAAAAATAGGAATATTTTACCGAACATACTTCAGTGTTTTTATTATATCTGGATCTATAGAACTCCAAATGAGATGATTTTTGATTTGGAGTAAAATAGAGAAATAGTGATAAAAATCATATGAAAAAGTAGAATTATGATTCAATCTCTAAGATGTTCAATTTCTGGATGGAAGTTGTACATAGTAAATTGTTTTTAAATAAGAACAGTCCCAAAATTTTTGAAGTATATCTTCCAAATTACTGAACCAAATTGAGTGATTTTGGTGTTAATAGAAACATAAGACGTAGAGGAACACTTTTCTAGAAGAGAGTATGACCAAATTACTTTAGTTACACTTTCTAATTAAATGTGAATAGTAGACCCAAAAGTGTGACTTGGAAAAATCTGAAGTGAGTCAATGAAAAATGAATTGTGAATTTAATGGTTTTAGTGAGGCACAAACCTAAGTTTAAATTATACTTAGATGAGTTTTGATATGAGAATGATTTTGTGATGAAACTGATGGTAAGATACCCGGGATTGTCATGAACATGCATTGTAAATATGTCATTTCATTCATGTGCATTATTAACTAGACGGTTTCTCTCAATTATTGTTTGCTTAAAATATGTTTTGAATGATGAATGAATGTGATTTGGTTGAGTTGATTTCCGAACAGAAGGTCTGCTGACTGTGATTTTGGGAATGTATATTGAAGTGCTGCTTGTATGTGAATAGGACGAACTATGTGATTCATAATATGATTGATTATGACCAACGCATTCCATACATGAATGCATGATCAGATAATGGGATTTGTGACCAGAGTAGCCACTGATTAGAGCTTGAAGCTTAACGTGTGAAAAGAGCCTTGAGCTTAGACAGTGATTAAGAGCCTAAGGCTCACTATGTAAAATGAGCCCTGTATCCTCATCGGATAAGGAATAGTTATTAATGAGCTCGGTATCCAAAATGGATAGAGACAGTTCAGGAACTTGGTCACAACAACGTAATAATTGGAAAAGTTTCTCATGAGCAATTCATATGCATTTTGTTAAGTATATTGCTGGATTGAAATGCTAAATTTGCCTAAGCTTGAGTGAAAATGTGATACTGATGTAAAATGCAATTTTGTGAAATATTTGTTATGTGAAATGATGTGTTGCATGAATTGAGTGAACCATCGATGATGGTTATCTCATTGAGTTCACAAAATTCACCACAATTGTAACTTTGTCTTTTTAGGACTGAAAGGCGACTCTAGCTACTGAGAAACGGTACCAGCCATGTAAATTGTGATTTGGCAAGAAAAGTCATGGCTCAAAGGTCAGTTAGTTGGATTTTTGGATAGCTTAGATAGATTTTATATATTTTCCTCTTTCATGTAGTACTTTTGTATTAGGTTTTGATGATGTACACATAGTAAAGGTTGAAAGACACAATGTAGACTTTTGGTTTTACGAAATGAAATGAGGAAAAAGTTGGTTTTTAAAATATTGTGATTTTCTCATGATGCTTTATAAGTGGATAATAATATGATGCCCTACGATACAAGGACGCTACATTTAGGTGGTATCAAAGCATGGTTTGGCATCTGTTGGGACATATAGAATATTCAGCATGAAATATCATGAAATGCGGATAATAATTGAAGTTATTGTTTGTTATAGGTCATCCGCCCTAGGTGATCAGATTGACTAACTAGCTGACCAAGGATTAGTAGGAGCCAGTAGAGAGTCCTCAGTACCTCGACCAGAGGAGATGCCTCCTAGAGTTCCTGAGAGAAGGGAGAGGAGGTATGATAGACTGCAGAAGCAGGGCACTGTGGACTTCTATGCCAGCACAGACCCTGCTGAGGCCAAGGGATGGCTAGAGAGAATAGAAAGGGTATTTGATTAGATGGACTCCGAGCCAGACGAGAGGTTTGAATTCGCAGTGTTATCACTACAGGGCCCAGCATATCAGTGATGGAAGACTGTCCTAGGCAGTACCACCAGGCCTTGCCAGTTGAAGTGGGAAGACTTTCTAAGGGTCTTCATAGATAATTATATGCCCAAGATCTACTTGGACAGGAAGATGAAGGAGTTTTTGGAGTTGAAGCAGGGTAGGATGTTAGTAGATAAATATGAGATCTGGTTCAATAAGCTGATGGGCTATGCTACTACTCTCGTTCCTACAGAAGAAGACAAGTTTAAGAGGTTTGAAGATGGCCTCAATATGGGGATCAAAACAAGGTTGGCCATCTCAAACCTAAGCTGTTTCACTTAGCTAAGAGCTGCTTCTATCAGGATCGAGCAGTTATTTAGAGAGAGCCAAGCAGAGACAAGGCAAGGGTCCAGAGGGAAGAGGCCTAGTGAAAGTTAGGACAGTTCTGGCAGGAGCTTTATTAGGCGTCAAAATAGAGTCTTCAGATCATCAGTGGATCCAGGCAGTTAGGATCTGGGCAGAGGGGTAGATTTTCACAGGTTGGTAGTAGGAGAGGTATAACACAGAATCAATTTCTAGTTTGTGAGCACTGTGAGAGGAGGCATGGTGGTGAGTGTTAGAGACTGACTGGAGCTTGCCTCAAATGTGGCTCCAAGGATCACCAAATCAGAGATTGTCCTGCTACTTTGGGAGCTCAGTCTACTGTGAGTGGGCGATCTAGGAGTGATGCTACAGTCCAGCAGAGCAAAGGTGGTGGATCTAGATAGAGAGGCCGAGGTAAAGGCAAAGTGAGCTCTGGGAGTTCTTCCAGGAGGACTGAGGGGCAAGCCAGCCGACCGCAGTCCCAGACTCGAGTCTATGCTATGACCAGGCAAGAGGCTCAAGACTCACCAGATGTAGTGGCAGTGCTCTTCTCATTTATGACTTTGAGGCATTTGTACTGTTATATCTAGGATAAACACACTCCTTTATTGCACCGCATTTGGCATGTAGACTGCATTGTGATAGGGAGTTGTTATAGTATAGGCTAGAGGTGAGTACACCTCTAGGTAGTACTACTGTTATAAGACAGGTGTACAAGGGGTGCTTGATTAGGATTGATCAGACAGAGTTGGAGACAGACCTAATTATACTGCAGTTGAGAGAGATAGATGTTATCCTAGGCATGGATTGGCTCATTACTCTTAGGGCTACTATGAACTACTATACCAAGGAGGTAGTACTGGAATCTCTTAGTCAGCCAAGGGCAATACTCGAAGGAGTTAATTAGTCAAGCAATGCCAGCCAGGATGATATCCTTCATAAGTTCACTGAGATTGATGCAAGGAGGACGTGAGGCTTATCTGACCCACATCATTGATATTAAAGCTGAGCAGAGTGTACAAGACATTCCTGTGGTTAGGGAGATTCTGGATGTACTTCCCGATGAGCTACTCGAGTTACCATCAGATCAGGAAACGGAGTTCATGATTGATCTAGTTCCAGGTGCTGCTCCTATATCAATTCCTCTATATAGGATGGCACCTATGAAACTAAAGGAGTTGAAGGCTCAGCTTCAGGAGTTACTAGAAAAAGGTTTTATTAGATTCAGTGTTTCACCTTGGGGAGCTCCAATGTTATTTGTGAAGAAGAAAGATGGTACTTTGAGGTTATGCATCGATTATAGGCAGCTGAATCAGGTGACAATGAAGAGCAAGTACATGTTGCCTAGAATTGATGATTTGCTTGATCAGTTGTAGGGAGCTCAGGTATTTACTAAGCTGGATCTGAGATTAGGGTACTATCAGTTGAAGATAGCTGAGGCTGATGTACCTAATAGTGCATTTCGGAGCACATATGGGCACTTTGAATTTTTCGTGATGCCGTTTAGGCTGACTAATACTTCGACAGCTTTTATGGCCTTAATGAATAAGGTGTTTCAGCCCTACCTAGATCAATTTGTGATTGTGTTCATTGGTGATATCTTGGTGTATTCAAAGAGCTTAAAGGAGCATGCTGAGCATTTGAGAGTCATCTTACAGATTATGAGAGAGAAGCAGCTGTATGCCAAATTCAGTAAGTGTGAATTTTGGCTAGATCTGGTTGTGTTTCTGGGATATATAGTGACTGAAAATGGTGGCATAAAGGTAGATCCAAAGAAGATAGAGGTAGTGATGAATTGAGAAGCTCCGAGAAATGTGTTGGAGATCCGAAGCTTCCTAGGATTGGCCGAGTATTACCGAAGGTTTGTGAGGTTTTCTCTGATCTCGGCCCCTCTGACAAAACTTCTAAGGAAGAATGTAGTGTTCAGATAGAATGAGTATCAGAAGAGCTTTGAGGAGCTGAAACATCGGTTGACTACTGCACCGATGTTGACTATTCCATCAGGGACTGGAGGATATGTGGTGTACAATGATGCATTGCATCAAGGATTGGGATGTGTATTGATGCAGCATGGTAAGGTGATCGCCTATGCATCGAGACAATTAAGGTCTCACAAAATCAATTATCCGGTACATGATTTAGAGCTAGCTGCAGTTGTCTTTGCTCTAAAGATTTGGAGACATTATTTGTATGGAGAGACTTTCCAGATATACACAGATCATAAGAGTTTGAGATATTTGCTGAGTCAGAAGGAGTTAAACGTAAGGTAGAGGAGATGGATTGAGTTACTGAAAGATTATGACTGCACTATTAAGTACCACATAAGAAAAGCTAATGTGGTGGCAGATGCTTTAAGCAAGATAGGGCCTTGATTGCTACATTAAAACTTAGGCCAATGTTACATGATAGGATCAGAAGAGTATAGGGCAAAGATCCTGATATGGTGAAGCTTATGGAGAAAGTAAAGATGAATCCGGATTCTGAGTTTGAGTTAAGGGGTGAGACATTATGGTTGAGACAGAGGCTGTGTGTGCCTAATGTGGATGAGGAAGGAGATTCTTGAGGAAGCTTATATGGCCGCCTATGCTATGCATCCTGGTACTACCAAGATGTATAACACACTGAAGCAACATTTCTGGTGGCCTGGAATGAAGAAGCAAGTGGCAGAATATGTATCTAGATGTATAACTTGCCAGCAAGTTAAAGCTGAGCACCAGGCTCCAACAGGGAAGCTCTATTCATTACCCATTCCGGAGTGGAAATGGGAACGGATTACTATGGACTTCATCATGAGATTGTCTAAGACTTCGAGGTAGAATGATGCGATATGGGTCATAGTGGACTGGTTGACTAAGCAGCCCGCTTCTTACCTGTGAGAGAAAATAGCTCATTTGATCAGTTGGCCCGGAGATCTGTGAATGAGGTGGTGAGACTGCACGGGGTTCCAGTGTCCATAGTATCGAATAGGGATCCCAGATTTACTTTGAGGTTTTGGAGGAGCTTGCAGTCTACTATGGGGACAAAGTTGAACTTTAGTACAACATTTCATCCTCAGACAGATGGACAGAGTGAGCGGACAATCAAGATTGTTGAGGATATGCTCAGAGCTTATGTATTGGAGTTTAGAGGAGCTTGGGATCAATATATGGAATTGATATAGTTTGCCTACAACAACCATTATCACAGTAGTATCGGAATGGCACTGTATGGTAGAAAATATCAGTCACCATTATATTGGGATGAAGAGGGCTTAAGAATGGTTGAAGGCCCAGAGTTGATACAAGATACAGTTGATAAAGTGAAGTTGATCCGAAGCCGAATTAAACAAGCTCAGGATAGACAGAAGAGTTATGTGGATCATCATCGACGTGATATGGAGTACAGTATGGGAGACAAAGTATTCCTAAGAGTGTCACCTTGGAGAGAAGTTCTGAGATTCGGTAAAAAGGGCAAATTGAGTCCTAGGTACATTGGTCCTTATGAGATTATTGAGAGGATCGGACCTTTGGCCTATAAGTTGGCTTTACCGAATGAGATGTCTCAATTGCATAATGTTTTTCATGTGAGTATGCTCCGAAGATACCAATCGGATCTGACACATACAATCTCGGCTCAGGAGATTGAGGTTGCTAGGAACTTAAGCTATGTTGACGACCCGATCAAGATTGTGGGATCGCAGATCAAGTAGTTGAGGAACAGAGTCATTCCATTGGTGAAAGTCCTTTGGAGGAACCACTCAACTGAGAAAACAACATGGAAGACAGAGGAGCATATGAGGAGACAATATCCCCACCTGTTCGAGCAAAAAGGTAAGAATTTCAAGGACGAAATTTCTTTAAGGAGGGGAGAGTTGTAACATCCCATTACCTATAGGAAGGTTAGAATAGTAAATATAAGTGATTAATGAGAATTTAGAAATGCATTTTTCATGCTCATGCATAATATGTCATATACATACACGTGAATAGTGAAGTTGTTGCACATGAAAATAATTTTACATGCATTCATGAATAATTTCGAATATAATTAGACTGAGTTGTGATTTTTGGAAATTTTGAGAATTTTGAATTTATTTATATTGTAAATTTTATTGATTAGTGTGATTGTGATATTTTTGAATTTTAGTGAATTTTGGAAAATAGGAAAAAAGGAGTTAAAGGAATATTGGAAATAATTGGAATTTAAAGATGAGAGTTAAAGGAATTAGTTCATAAGGAACTTAGATAGAGCTTAGAAAATTGGGAAACTGACAAGTGTCATGGACTTAGTTAAGTTAAGTTACTTTTTATAATTTGTTAGAGAGTACGGTATTCTCTGAGAGTTAAAAAGGCTAAGTGTTATTTCCAGTTACCTTCTTCATAAACACCTTCTTCGAATTTCCTCCCAATACACAAAGTTGTTCATCAAACACCTTCTAAGAGATTTCTGTGCTTTTCTTTTCCTATTCCAATCCAACCTTGCAAGTTGTTTCTTCTGCCTTAAGAAAAACCAGAAGATGGTTAATGTTCATAGTGGATTACGTGTTTTGCATGGAGTTTAGGGCTTTGGGATAGTTGAAGATTTTTGGAATCTTTAACAAGTAAGTATTGAGAAAATCCTTTAGAGTTATGGATTTATGAGATAAACCTGATGAATTTGCTGTTAATTGCATGAACATGGCATATACGTGTATATATTCATAAACACTGTGTTAATGAGATGAAAATATGGATATAGTGTTATTTTAGTTTTGATGATTATTAGTGATCAGATGTTGTAGAAATGAGTTTTGGAGTTTGTGTATAGGATGAGTGAAAACAATTAAAAAATGAAAAAGTGGTAAGCTCTTTTTTCTGTTTCTTCACTGTGCATGTAAATATAGATATGTGTGTGTGTTTACGTGGGTAAGTGAAAGCTTTAAGGATGATCAAGAAAATGGTTTTTGAGTTGAAGAGTAGTTGTAAAATGAAGGTCTAAGATGGGAATGAGTGTATAAATGATAGTTAGTAGAAGAGAAATAAGGAAAATGCGGTGAATGAAAATGCAGTTAATGGTGAATGCAGAGCATGAAAAAGTCAACTACTGATTTTTGTTTTTCTTTATGATTTCGATGGAACTTGGGTAAATTTGCTATTTTAGAGGTAGTGATAATTTTGGTGAATGAGTTTAGTGAAATGGAGTTGAAATGACTAGAATAAAAATAGAAGTGTTGGATTTTGAGAAAAAAAATGGAAGTCTGAAAATTTTGGGAATGAATAGTAGGAGAGAGTTAAATTTTTGATCTAAACTTCGGTGAATTTACTGTATTGATCTAGGCAGATTTTGATTAAATGGTCTTCATAAAAGTTGTAGATATTTCTTTTATCTTTATATTGATATAAAGTATGTAAATTTTAGAGTTCTGGATCAAAAGTTATGGAGGTTTGGAATTGAGATGTTAGTGGAAAAGAAGAAGTGAAATTGCACCGTCGTGCGGGGTTCAAAATGGATGCACGACGATGACTTTTGAGTATAGCGAAAATGCACCGTCGTGTGAAGTGAAATTCACACCCTCGTGCTTAAGCACGATCATGCATTTGGGATTTTCTCTTTTATGCACAACGGTGACTTTTGAGTATAGCGAAAATGCACCGTCGTGTGAAGTGAAATTCGCACCCTCGTGCTTAAGCACGATCGCGCATTTGGGATTTTCTCTTTTACTGAACAGTCTTGCTTCTTTTGACCATAACTTCTTCTCTAGACATCCAAATGGCTTGATTCTTAAACCCATAGATTCCTAACATATTTTTCCACCTATACATAAAAATTTGTAGCATTCTTAATTGAATTGGAAAATATTGATCAAATGAAAGTGTGGAATCTGTTGGAACAGTGAAAATAGGAATATTTTACTAAACATATTTCAGTGTTTTTAATATATCTGGATCTATAGGATTCTAAATGAGATGATTTTTTATTTGGAGTAAACTAAAGAAATAGGGATACAAATCATATGAAAAAATTATAATTATTATTCAGTCTCTAAGATGTTCAATTTCTAGATGTAAGTTGCACATAGTAAACTGTTTTTGAATAAGAACGGTCCCAAAATGTTTGAAATCTATCTTCCAAATTACTAAACCAAATTGAGTGATTTTAGTGTCAATAGAAACATAAGACATAGAGGAACACTTTTCTAGAAGATAGGATGACCAAATTACTTCAGTTACACCTTCTAATTAAATGTGAAAAGTAGATTAGAAAGTGTGACTTAGAAAAATCTGAAGTGAGTCAATGAGAAATGAATTATGAATTTAATGGTAAGATATGAGAATGATTTTGTGATGAAATTGATTGTAAGATATCCAGGATTGTCATGAACATGCATTGTACATATTTCATTTCATTCATGTGTATTATTAAACACTTATGATTGTACAAATTATGATATATGTGTATGTTGTGTGATATAGAGGAGCAACTGGAACGTCAACTTCTAGACATTGCTGGAAATTCCAGGCATTAGCGTCAGGAGCAACTAGTGAGTAACCTAGACTGGACAATTATTAATGAGCCCGATATCCAAAATAGATATGGGACAGTTCAGGCACTCGATCACAACAACATAATAATTGGAAAACTATCTCAATAAGGTAACCATCATCGATGGTTCACTCAATTCATGCAACACATCATTGCACATAATAATTGTGAAATATTTGTTATGTGCAATGATGTGTTGCATGAATTGAGTGAACCATCGATGATGGTTACCTTATTGAGTTTGCAAAACTCAACAAAATTGCAATGTTATCTTTTCAAAATCGATAGATGACTCTAGCTACTGAGAGGCTCTACTAGCCGTGTAGATTGTGATTTGGTAAGAAAAGTCATGGTTCAATGATTGGTCAGCTGGGATTTTTGGATGGCTTTGATAGATTATATATATTTTCCTCTTTCATGTAATACTTTTGTACTAGGTTTTGATGATGTACATGTAGTAAAGTTTGAAAGACACAATGTAGACTTTCGATTTTATGAAATGAAACGAGAAAAAAGTTAGTTTTTAAAATATTGTGATTTTCTCATGATGCTTTATAAGGGGATAATAATATGATGCCATGTGAAGTGAATGTAGTGATCGATCATAGCGCATCATTATTGTAGGATATGTACTGGAATGACCTTCAGGCGGCTCGGTGTGTACCCTACGATAAGGGAGCGCTACATTTTTTATATGTGTGATCTTCAATTAAACGTTAATTTACTATACAAATTCAAACAAAACTAAAATGAAAAATATATTTCATTAATTCATAAATAAATGTACAAATACATCAAATCCTCAACAAACCTAAACCCCTAATGTGCTTCTGAAAAGCATCTCTAGCAATGCGTTTAATAAAAGGATTAGCTATCATAATTTTCATAGAGAAATGCTTTAGGACCACATATCCTTGTGCAATGACATCACAGACGAAGTGATAGCGAGTATCAGTGTGCTTTGTCTTTCCATGATATTTTAGGTCCTTTGCATATGCAATTGCAGCTGTGTTATCATAATAGATAACTGTGGCCTCAAGAAGATGCCTAGTAATGTTGAGGCCCCTAAAAAATATCCTAAACCATATCACCTCTTGCACCGCTGAGGTACATGTAACATACTGAGACTCCATTACGGACAATGACACGCACCGTTGTTTCTTGCTACACTAAGAAATAGCTCCTCCTTTAAGAATGAAAACATATTCTGATGTGGACTTTCACTCATCTCTATCAACAGATCCATCGACATCATTATATCTAACGAATTTGAGGCTCCTACTTTGATAGTACAAAGCCACGTTAGTGGTTCCTCTTAGATATGTATCCTTTTGACTGCTACCCAATGCGCAAGTCCAAGATTACTTTGATATCTACAAACCATCCCAACAGCAAAGCATATGTCGGGTCAAGTACACACCATAGTGTACATCAGACTAACGACAACGCTTGCATACGACACCTTAGCCATTTATTATTTTTCTTCTTTTCTTTTAGGTATAGGCCCTTTTCCATTAGAGTGTCAACAAATTGGCAGTTACACATATGGAAATGTTTTACGACCTTATTAATATAGGTTTCTTGAGACAGACTCAAAAATCTCTTAGAATGATCCCTCAAGATCTTAACCTCGAGAACATGATCTACTTCACCCATATCCTTCATCTTAAAAGTAAAGGACAACCACTTTTGAGTGGCAGTGATCATCCCCATATCATTCTTAACTATCAAAATATCATCTACATACAAGGAGAGTATAAGAAACACATTCTCTTGTCTCTTTATGTATACATAATGGTCCTCTTCAATCATCATAAAGTTTACCGATGTAATGGCTTTATGAAATCTACGATACCATTTACCTAGATGATTGTTTCAGGCCATACATGGAACGTCTCAAGTGACACACTTTGTGGTCTTGTCTCTTTACCAAAAACCTAATGAATTGACCCATATAGATCTCTTCGTTGATTTCTCCATTGAGAAATGCCATTTTCACATCCATTTGGAACAAATCCAAATCTAAATGTGCAATAATAACTAGAAAATAAGGTGAATAGACACAAATCTTAACACAAAAGAAAATGTCTCATACTTATCAATTGATTCATTTGTCTTACACTTAACCTTTAAGATCCACTTGTTTACAATGGTTTTGTGCCCAACAGGTAGATCGACTAAGTCCCACACATGGTTTTTAGCTATAGATTCCATCTTGTCTTCCATTGCTACAAGCCACTTACTCCAAAATGGTGAGTTCATTGCTTATTTAAAAGAAGAAGGCTTATCAACATCAACATAAATGCTCAAGAAGGATCCACCTTCTATTTCAAAGTGTTTATGAGAAACATTTCCACATTAGCTCTTATGCAATTATGGAGACTAAGAATCAAGTTCTATGCTCCCACTAACCTCAATAGTCATCGGAATGGATTGCGAATCCAAATCCATTTGGGGCACTTCATCCTGATGTTCCCCTAACTCATAGAGTTCAAGAATTTGTTTGAACTCACCAATACTAGGGAAATCATCCTCCAAAAAATCCATATAGGACTCAACCTCAGTGAGCCCTCCATGATGTTCATCATACATCACATAGCCATTAGATTGCTCACAATATCTAATAAACACACATTTATTAGCTCTAGGGTCTATCTTCCCAAAACTTATGAGAAGAATGGTGAATATAACCAGCAGATCTTTATGGATTTAAGCCTCAAAATTAGGCTTTTCTCCATTCCATAACTCATATGGAGTAGTTGGGATAGCCTTAGTGGGCATTGATTAAGGATGTATGTTGTAGTCACAAAGGCATCCTCCCAAAACTTAATTGGGAGCTTGGCTTGAGCCATCATCGACCTAACCATGTCCAATAGAGTTCGATTCCTTCTCTCTATAACCCCATTTTATTGCAGAGTTTCGGGAATTGTTAATTGTCGAGGTATTCCCTTATTCTCAAAAAATTCTTTAATCTGATTAGAGGGATACTCTTGGCCTCTATTAATATGAAGAGCCTTAATGCTCCTCTCTTTCTGATTCTCAACCTCAGCTATAAAGTGTTTGAAACAATACAAAGCTTCTGAGCAATGACACAATCGAAATACTAAGCCATATCGTGAGAAATCATCTATGAATGTGATAAGTAAGTCAGGCCATTATGTGCTCTCACATTCATGGCCCACAAATATCAGGGTGGATCAACTCTAGAGGAGAAGCTCTCTTAGCCTTACCAAAAGGCTTTCTACTAGCTTTCCCAATGAGATAAGGCTCACAAGTAGGAAGACTCACTTTGGCAAGAGAGCCTAATAACCTTCTCTAGCCAATCTGGACATTCTATCTTGTCCAATTTGTCCTAATCGAGCATACATTTAATAGACTCATATTTAATATCTACAGAAGAAGAAGAAGAAGCAATATGAGCAAAATATTTATGAGATTCAGATACATCTATTAAATCCATCATAAATAAACTATTAGAAAAGTGCCTATGACTATAAAGGGTATTATCAAAATAAATGGACACACCATTCTTACTAATAAGAAAAGAAAAACCCAAGCTTACTAGTGCTGATACTGAAAGTAGATTACATCGAATAGTGGGTACATGAAGCACATCATGTAAGAGCAGCCTACATCTACTTTGTAAAGTAAATTCCTACGCTAAGGATCCTCTCCTTTGCTCCATTCCCCGTAGTTACAAAATGTTTACCCGTCAAAAATCGGTGTAATCTACAAATCTTGCACTACTGTAGGTCATGTGTTTTGTCACTCTCGTATCTATAATCCAATCATGGAGAGAATGAGAAAAAAAATGCATATGTGCAAACAAAAGCACGTACAAAAGAAGGTAAGTAAGGACAAAACTCAAGGGGCTCAATACACTTATGAGAAAAGTGTCCCTCCTTTCTACAGTTGAAGCACAAGAGTTTGGACTTGTCATTTTCGCCCCTGTACGTGCCTCTATGACATTTAGTGACTTACCGTCCTCGAGGCCCTTGGCTCTTAGCTTTTTAATTGTGTCGTTCAAGTTTTAAAATTTATAAGCCCTGAAATACCATAAATGTATAGGTTGTGATTGTAGTATAAGAGGTGTCGATCCTACGAGGAGGGTACTAGCCTAATCCTAAGTCATCTAAGGCTCAAAGAAAATAATAAAAAGAAATAAAAACTACACAAGTGAACACAGAAAGTAAATATGAGAAATGGACTCAAGAATTATGAAGTAAAAATTTAAACAAAATAGAATTAAATTGAGTAGTCACACAGGTCACAATGGAAATTCGTCAAGAGAGTTAAGCAAGTTATGAGAGAGGGGATCTTACTTATCGTTGATACTAATCTAACCATTTATGTGTTTACGGGGTGTCAATTTTAGACGATCGTAGGGTTGATTACTCTCTCGAGTTATAACCATTAAAACTTAAATTGTAAACCCTAATCGAATTATAGAACTTGCAATCTCTTAATTCACAAATTACCCACAATTCTAGTTAGTTCTAAAGCTCTATAATAAACAATCGGCTCTCGCACAGGATTTCTCTCTATGAAATTACCGACTACATTTGTTAAGTGGTCAATTAGATTGCTTAACTCTTATTAATCCGATCTAATCATTTTTATCCGACTCACCCTCTTAGTTTATTACCAAAACATGCAGATATATTAATAAATCACAACATCTAAACAAAGAACACAAAATAACTAAATCATCATTAACTCAAAGTAAAACCTCGAAGGAGAGTTCAGAACATTATCAACAACCCAAAATCCATTTTCATACAATCCATCTCAACTTTATACATTTAAATGAAAAAGGAAATAAAGAGAAAATGAAACTTAGGTTGGAAAAATAAGGAAGGAGTGGCATTGGGATACCACTTGATTCGAGGAGCAGCGACGTCGGGATCTACTTCTTGTTCCTCTATTTTCCACTTCTTCTTCTCTCTCTCTCTTCTTTTTCTCTCTCTTTAGGGTTTCTAAGAGTGGTTGAATGTAAATCTCTCATTTCTCTACCTCTTTATGCTCTTTTCATACTCTTTTATGTTTTGGGTAACCCTACGATTTTTTCGGGGTCCTAAAGGTCCAAAAAGTCCCTCGAAATATGAAGTTCGTGAGCATCTGCACGTCTACCCAATGTAGGCCATGATCTTGGCTCACATTTGAGCCTTCTATCACAATCGTGGCATGCAGGCCACCATTATGGGCCATTCACTGAGCTTCTGTCACGATCATGGCATACAAGCCACGATCGTAGGCTAAACCTAGAGTTTCTGTCATGATCGTGGCAATCTATGTTCAAAATTAAATTAATTTCATTCCATCTAAGCCATCGATACATTCACACAATTCAATATATGTAACCTAAACACACTAACATAACAATATGCAAAATTCATACTTAAAAAAACACATAACCCTCCCCACGCTTAAACAACTGATCGACTCTTGTATGATTTTAAGAATAATCCCTTGGAAACCGAATCAAAAATTTAATTCCAATGGTTACAATATAGGATGCAACCTCGGGTTGTCTCACTTAATCGGAACCTAGCGAAAAAGGTCTAAGCTAGCCTAATTGTCAAAATGCAAACTAAGTTGATAAAAGGGGGGGTTTTGGCCATTGGTCAAAATTAAGAAAATTGAACTAAATGAAAGTAAGATGTATAAGAAGATGTTTTTGGATTTTTTGGGAAAACTAAAAGTGAAAACTCAAACTATAATCAAATATGATAAAATCCTCTTGAAAACAAGCTTTGGCTATCATGGTTCAAAATAAATCTTTCGGGAGTGAAATTCACTAAGTTTTTGAATGATAAACCTTATAGAAATCTTTAAGTCCAAGGTTTTAATCCATGAACTTCATTTCTTAAAACCTTGTTAAATGCATCTTAGTGTGTGAAATGGACAAGTTAATGCAAGTGGTCGAATTGAATCAAGTATAATCTTAATATCAAACACAACTAGGCAGATAAAGAAGGAATAACACAATCACCAAAATGACATATATGAAACTTCATATATTAAGCATCAAAGTTCTACATATAAGCAAATCCATAACACCAGACATTGTTCAACACTTGATTAAACTCTAATCAAGCTAATTTAACTACACGGCCATAAACCCTAACTCAGAAATTTACAACTATGCAATTAAACTTGACAATGTAAAATAACTCCCCTTTGAAGCCCGATGAACTCAAGCCATCGCTACATCTTTAAGAGGAAACGGTGATTCAGCCGTGCATGACTTTGGGAATCCTCACGACCACAAGAGCTCCAACGTCACCCATGGTAGCAGTAGCGACAAATGGTGAAGATGGCAATGAAGGTGGCCGGAATTGATGGATGAGGGTCGATGGTGAGAGGAAAATGATCTCATGATGTCGGCCGAGAGAGATGACTATCTGCTCAGCTAAAAAATAATCCTCTATAACCTAATTTGGCATCTTTTTAAACATTGGGTCGTGGATCGGGTCAAAACAGTGAGGGAATTTTTCTAATTTTAGTCCGGGTGCCCGATTGTTCGCCGCGGCGACGGGAGAGCTGCGTTGCGGTGTACACTTTCTAGGTCACTCGCTGCGGCGAAATAATTAATCTATGCCGCGACAAGCTTTTCCTTCGTGGTGCGCCGCGGCAGGATAATTAATTTACGCCACGGCGAGCTTTTTCTTTATGGTGTGCCGCAGCGGACATCCTGGAGCTCACGTCCTCAAGTTGACTCCTTTGACTCTTTTGACTTCTTTTTCCTTGAGGCTCCTACAATTAAAAAAAATAGCAATTTGCAGTATCAATTGTCCTTTGAAAAATTTATAATGCAATTAATGTCAATTTGTAACAATTTTTACCATCAAATTGCATAAAATACAAGTACACACTCAAGGACTAATTTAAACATAAAATCAAGAATTAAGGGTCAAAAAAGTATATTAAAACTATGAAAGTGTCGCCAATTTATATAATAAACTTAAGCTCAATCAAATTCCCCCACACTTAGACCTTTGTACTCTCGGACAAAGTTTAAAAAAGTCAAAAAGACACAAGTGTAAAAGAAAAGTTCGACCATGCTCAAAACAATAATAGGAAATTGGCAAAAAATCACTTTATCATAAATCAATCAAAGCAGGCTGAAAGAGTGCTAAGAAAATAAACACTAAAAGAATTCAATCCAAAAGATTGGACAAAGGAGATTTCACTTTAGGTAAAGTGTTTGCTCTCATCTCACTTGTGTTTAGGGATATTTTCACTCTAAATCTGCTTAATCCATTCTCTACCATAAGCTTGTGACAGTCCTATTTCTCCACTACAAGAACTATAATTTTGAAAATCAAGAGGACTTTTCAAGGTTGTAATGTGCGGAAGGCTAGATGAAATTGGTGGAATGAATAAAGAAAGAAATAGTATGAATACATGCACTACAATTATGAAATAGATGTCAATAGTTAAACAATATTGACACTTTTTTTTAACACATACACATATATATATAATTGAAACTGTTTGTACTTGTACTTGTTCTTTTTTTCTTTCTTTTCTTTTCTTTTCTTCTTTTTCTGTTCCTTTTTGGAACACACTTCTTTTTTGAAACTAGGAGAAAATGTAAAATAAAATATTGACACCATGTAAGGATGTGTACATGTGCTCATAAATAAAGGCTCAAGGGGCTAGCAAGGGATGAGTATTGGTGGGACTGTGTTTGGGTTAAAGGGTTTAGAAAGAACGCCTCTATCATATTAACAAAATTCTAATTCATAAAGCTTTGATTAAGAATTGAAACAAGTTCTAGAGAGATTTGAAATAAGTAGATACACACAAGAATTGAAGAAAAATTAGGCCCAAATATCCTTCCAACAAGGGTGATATCTCAATGAATAATCTCAAGTCTCAAAAACTTAAAGTGCAACTTTGTTAGCATACCTTCATTTACTTTGCATTGAAAACATCGAAAGTAAAATTAGCCAATACCGACTATCATTAAAAGAATGGGTGGTATTTTCAAAAACTCAAGTATTACTTTGAAACTTATAAATTCTTTGAGAAAAAAAAGTTACAAGAGTTGAGTGTGGAAGAAGTTTGAATTGAGACAAAAAAATTTCAACAAAAATCATTTCTGCAAAAGGTGTGATGTTGGACTCTGTTTTCGGAACCCAACCCTATTGCGAAACACAACACCTCGATCGTGGCTATTACTCGAATGATTCTTTCATTGAACC
>JAOTAX010000006.1:2979856-2989943 GCA_025629825.1 Erythroxylum guanchezii | reverse complement strand
ACACATATGTATATAGAATATGTACAATGCATGTTCATGACAATCCCAGGTATCTTTCCATAAATTTCATCACAAAATCATTCCCATATCAAAACTCATTTATTCTTAGGTTTAAGCCTCACTAAAATCATTAAACTCCCAATTTATTGCTCATCGACTTATTTCAGTTTTTCTAAAACACACACTATCGGGTCTACTGTTTGCAATCCATAAGGCAGTGAAAATGAGGTAACCTAGGCAACCTCTCTTCAATAGAAATGTTCCCCTATGTTTTAGAAATCCATAGACACCAAAATTACTCAATTTGGAATTCTTTAGGTCCAGATATTGTCAAAACACTGAAGTATGTGCAGAAAAATAACCAGTTCATATTCTTTTAATCGATCCACTCATTTTGATTCAATCCATCAATTTCAATTTAATCTCAAAAATCCACAAATTCACATAGAGAGGTAGATAATTGTCTTATGAATCCGACGCTTCGACAATTAGGTCAATCGGAGGTCGGATGAAAAAGTTATACTCAAAAGAGTAAAGAGAGGTTGGGTCAGGAAAACATGACAATAGTCGACTAGTCGACAACTGTTAGAGTGATCAACTGGAAACTCTAGTCTTCCTTCTTCCGATATCCCAACTTCCACAACTCATAACTTCTTACTCAGAAATTCAAATTGTACAAACTTGGTATCAATGGAAAGATCAAAGAAAGCTCTACAATTTCCATGAAGGACTCGAAAACTAATTCCACCTCTAAAGGAGTCAAAATCCCAATCAAAGTTACTGTCCAATAAATGTCATCCTAAACAGTAACACAACTTCTAAAAATCATAACTTCCTATCCCATTGTCCAAAATTTCCATGCTTTATATCAATGGAAAGATCAGAAGACATTCTACAACTTTCATGAAGACCAATATAGCAAAATCTGCCAAAATCAACCCAAAAAAATTCTCAAAGTTTCAGATCACAAATTCACTTTAGTGTCACTAAAATTGCACTATTCATCCCTACACACATTGACACATTCAAGTCAAAATTTGGAACTCTTTAAGCCAAAATTAAACATCACTTCCTTCACAAGAAATAGAGCCAAACACCTCTAGTTTAATTCAAGCCAAACATCATCTCATTTGGACAATTATAGAAGAAGTTATGGCTAAATCCTTGAACCATACTCAAATAAAATTTCCAGATTTTCAACCTAACTCATCTTCTATCACTTCCATACCAAGTCTACAATCACAAATGATTTTAATTAACTACAAAACCATAATATAAAACATGTTTCTTACCTATTTAACCTTCCAATTCTTCAAATCTTCAAAACACATACACGATCTTCACCTTTTAAGGTGGGATAGGTTAGGTCTTTAATGTCAAGGTGGAGAAGACAATAAATCTTGAAGAAACAAGGTGAAAGAGTGGGACAAAAATCAACATGGTGAGGGTGAGAGTGAGTTTCGTGAGTGATGAAGAGAAAGATGAAAAAAGTTGAAGAAAATGAAGAAGAGAAGCATGTATCGTGAATGGCAATTGAAAGACCATTAAATGGTCTTTAATTTGGGAGAAAAACTTTATGAGTGGATGCCACTTGTCACTTTTTTTATGTCTCCAATTGATCATTTAAAAAGCTAGTCCATTTATTTCTAATTTTCAACCCAATTTTCTCCCAAATTTCAATGACTCAAATTAATAAATCCTAAAATCATTTATCTAAATTTTCATTGCCATTGGACAGTAATTTTTACTACCGGTAAACAATTATTCTGCCACTTGACATTTTTCCTAATCCGAAAAATATCCCGAAATTTCAGAAAAAAATTCTCTAAAATTCTCCAAAAATTCGAAAACCACAATGACCCTCTCCAACTCAATTTCTCAAGCACACAAATCACATTTTCACAACAATCACATTTATTTACAATTATACCGGGAAATGTCATGAATGCATGTACAATCATTTTCATGTGCATATTTACTATTCACGTGTATGTGTATGCTGTATTATGCATGTGCACCTTATGTAATGCATGAGCATGAGATGTGTTTTCCTCATTTCTCTCATTGATCTCACATGTACCAAATTTTTTAGGGTTCTCACCCTTTTTATGGAAACGGGATGTTACATTGGAAGATTAAAGTACTTTCTTGGGATTGAAGTACTAAGGTCAAAAAGGGGCATCTTCATCTCTCAGAAAAAGTATGTTTTGGATTTATTAGCTGAGGTGGGGATGATTGACTGTAAGCCAGCAGAGACACCAATAGTAGTAAATCATGGAATCAAAATGAAAGAAGGGGCTGAGGCAGCTGACAGAGGACAGTACTAGAGATTGGTTGGGAAGCTCATCTACCTTTCTCATACCAGGCCTGATGTTGCTTACGCTGTGGGAGTAATCAACCAATTTATGCATAACCCCCAGGCGGATCATATGGAATCAACGCTCAGGATTGTACGCTACCTTAAAGGAACACTAGGTCGAGGAGTGCTATTTCAGAAACATGGACATCTGGGAATACAGGCTTATACCGATGCAGACTGGGCCAGCAACCCAGTGGACAGGAGATCAACCTCTGGTTACTTTACATTGGTCAAAGGAAATTTAGTAACATGGAAAAGCAAAAAACAAAAGGTTGTGGCTTTGTCGAATGCGGAGACAGAATTTCGAGGAATTGCTCAAGGTTTAGCAAAAGTACTTTAGCTTCGAAAGTTGCTCGCTAAAATTGGCTTTCCTGTTGGAGACACGTGCCAGTTGATGTGTGACAACAAAGCAGTGATAAGCATTTCAGAAAATCCGGTGCAACATGATCGCACCAAGCACATAGAAGTGGACAAGCATTTCATCAAAGAAAAGATCAAGGTAGGAATTGTGAGTTTGCCATATCTTCATTCAGAGGATCAGCTTGCAGACATGCTGACTAAGGCTGTTCCAGCTCAAGCCTTCAGTAATGCGTTGGGCAAGTTAGGCGTGGAAGATCCCACGACTTAACTTGAGGGGGAGTGTTAGGAAAGTAAATCACGTTAATTACGTGATCTAGTCAAATCCGTGTAATTGTGGAATCCTTGTAATCCTACCTTAGGAGAAGAAACATGATCAATTACAGTAATGTGATTGATTCTTGTAATGCCTATAAACTCACATGTAACGAATCGTTTTGTGAATGAGTGAAAATATACAAACATTATATTACCAAGAGCTGAAGCAATATCTACTCGAAATGCAAGTACCCTTCCAAGAAATATCGAGTCTAACCTAAAGAAAAGGATCATGGCCATCACTCAGTCCTAGGAAAAGGAACTTGATCATATAAAGGAGAATGGAGATAAAAGAAAAGGACAACTAATTGTGGAACTCCTTCCAAGTTAGCTCAGAATTGAGCCAATCAAGGAATCTCTACCTAAATTACCATACCCTATTCTAACACAGCGAAAATCATTGTAAAGTAGGGTAACAGACATGGGATAGATATTAAGTGAGTTAACTTGTCCCTAATCAATCTTCGTAGTTAGACCCAAATTTCTATTCTCTTTATCACCTTTAGTTTGGTTGACGCTCTTTAATTTACAAAGTACTTGTATTTAACATTCTTTTCATCTTGTTCCAAATTTTACTTCTCTCTCTTCTTTGAATGCTCTCCCTTCTCTCTTCCTCCCTTTTCCCGCTCAAGTTTGTTTTCCTTTTTTACCCCTTGACCCTTTTTCGACTTTCTTCCTTTCTGCCCTTTGACTAACCCCTTTACCATCTTTTCTAAGTCCTTTTTGGGCTGTAGACGTTCACCCTTGTTATGGGTGAACTGTCTCTGTCCTTAGGCTCCTTCCCTCCTTTGAAGTCGTCGGTGGCTGTCGGCAGCCCTAAGGTGGTGGGTTCGTTGGAGGATGGTGAGATCCCTCCAGTGCCGTCGACGATGGGTGTTGGGCGAGCGTCGGAGTTGGTCGCAAAGGATGTCGGCGCGTCCCGAGAGTCCCTTCCAGTCGGGGGTCCTTCTTGGCGAGACAAGGTGGGTGCAGGGTCGTCTTCCCGTCGACTGAAGCATTATTCAAATGTGCTTAAGGATGGCGTCATTTCCCCTCCGTTGGAGCTGTTGCAGGCAGGTGCGAGGGCTTAGTCAAATGCTTTGGTGGGTTTCTTTTGGTCAAAGAGAGTTGCTTTCCCGGTGGTTAATGCGTGGGCTAGAGGACGTTGGGGGAAAAAGGGTTTCGAAAAGGCCATGCTCCGGGAGGATGGTTCAGTGTTGTTCAAGTTCTCTCCGAATGCTAATCTTGGTGAGATTCTGGACCTTGGCCCCTGGCATGTTGGGGACCAGCCATTGTTCCTTCGGCAATGGCGTCCAGGGATGGGTGTGGATCGGGGTACGATTGATGTCATTCCGCTTTGGGTACATTTTCATAATTTACCGATGGAATACTGGACAGTGGAGGGTCTGAGTCATTTGGCGAGTGGGTTAGGTAAGCCCCTGTGTATGGACGCGTTGACAGTTGCCATGGATCGTATAGGGTATGCCAAGCTGTGTATTGAGGTTCCGAAGGATCTTGAGTTGCCGGATAGTGTGTCCATTACGCGACTTGGTGAGGATGGGGAGCTGCTTCGTGACAATATTGCTGTGTCTTACCCTTGGAAGCCTTGATTGGGTGTTAGGCAGTGGGTTGCAACAGGTAGACGGTTTTCCTCTGCTTGGAGTACTGATTTGGTGTCTGGTCCGGCAGAGGGCCAGGCCCTGTCTCAGAATGATCATTGCCCGGATTCGAGTTGCGTAGAACCGCGGGTTGAAGGGGTATCGGATCAGCTTGGTCGGGGTGCGGCTTCTCTTCCTCCCTTGTCTCAGACGCTCAGGCGTGGTTCGGATATTACTAGTGCTCAGTTACTAGGCGAGAGCAGTGGCGGTAGTCAGGTAGTCCGGTAGGATCCGGGGAAACAGGTTAGTGGGCCCTTTCCTCCTTGCCTAGACTCTTCTTTATCTGTTGACAGTGGGGCTCAGGCAGCGGGGGATATTTCAGTTGAGGTAGGGGCTTCTACAGGTTCTGATATCGCCAGTCCCTCTGGTGGGATGGAGGTAGGGTCTGTAGTAGTGTCACTGGAGCTTAGCCCCCACTCGGGTGAAATGGTTAAGAAAACTGTTGCTAAGAAGAAAACGAAGAAGAAAAAGCATAAATGGGTGATGTCCCCAGAGTGCCTTTTTTAATATGACGGTCTTGGTTTGGAATACGAGGGAGCTTAACGCTCCCCATAAGAAGCTGATGGTGAAGCAGTTGGTTGCGGAAACTCAGCCGGTACTGGTAGGTCTTCTTGAAACCAAAATAAAAGAGAATGCGGATAGGAGAGATTTAGAATTTTTGGGGCCTCAATGGAGTTACATCTCCAATTATGTGCATCATTATAATGGGAGAATTTTGTGTTGGTTTAATAAGCTCAAAGTGGCAGTACAAGTCCTTCGGATGGGTGCTCAGTTCATACATTTGTAGTATCAGGTGTTTGGCATGGGTTTGTTGTCATCACCTTAGTGTATGCCTCAAATTTTGCTTTTTAGTGGTCTGACTTATGGAGTGAGTTGTAGGATTTTTCGGAGGGAATTCAAGGGCCTTGGCTAGTTGCAGGTGATTTTAATTGTTGCCATAATTCGACGGAGGTGGAAGGTGGGGTGGAGTTCTATGGTGGCGCTGGTAGAGAGCTCCATCATTTGTTTTCGCAGACTGATCTTATCGACCTTCGAGGTCGTGGTCGATGGTTCACTTGGGAAAATAAGCAGAGGGGTAATTTGTTTATCCAGAAAAAATTGGATAGAGCATTGGTTAATCAGCATTGGTTGGGGGCTTTTCCGTATGATTCGGTTGAGTTTGGTGAACCTGGACTCTCTGATCATTCTCCTATCATTCTTCATTACATGAGCGGAGAGCGGCGGCCTAGAGCTCCTTTCCGGTTCTTTAATGGTTCGCTTCGAGTTGGAGGTTTTATGGAAATTCTTGCACAGGTGTGGAGGACTGAAGTTCAGGGATTCAAAGCGTTTCAATTAATGCAGAAACTGAGATTGGCCAAAGTAGCAATCAAGGAGTTTAGCATAAGCCGTAATCGAAATAGTCAGGAGATGAGTAGTCGATTGGTAGAGGTTCAGAGGCGTTGCTACTTCGACCCCCACAACGATCAACTACGAGTTCTTGAGGTTGAGTGTTTATACAGTTATCAGGAGGAGTTACAGTTGTCTAATTCTATTGCTCAGCAGAAATCTCGATAGGTTTGGATCAAGGAGGGGGACTGCAATTCCAAATTTTTCCATGCGGCTATTCAGGGTCGTCGGAATACTAATACCATTACTGAGTTGGTCGATGATGCTGGTAATGTGGTGAGGGGCCAGGAAGCTGTGTCTGATCAGGTTCGGGACTTTTTTGTTCAACTTATGGGCCAGAGTGTTCACTCGGGCAATGGGTTTGGAGTGAGAGACGTACTCAATACTACTTTAAGTCAGGAGCTAACGGAGATGCTTGTTGCTCCATTTACTGCCCTCCAAGTGAAGCAGGCACTTTTTTGGCTTCATAGCTCTAAGTCGCCTGGTCCGGATGGATTTTCGGCTGGATTTTTCCAACATACTTGGGATATTACGGGACAACTGTTTACGGAAGCTGTTCTGGAGTTTTTTTCTTCGAGGAAGATGTTGAAAGAAATTAATTTCACGTATATCTGTCTCATATCTAAGAAGGAGAGACCAGATCGGGTGCAAGATTTTCGGCCGATTTCTTGTTGTAATACGGTTTATAAGGTGATTGCTTCTTTACTGGCGGAGCGATTGAAGCGTATTTTGTCAGAGACAGTTAGCTTTGCCTAAGGTGCTTTTCTGCCTTCGCGTAGCATTGGGGATCATATTCTGCTGTTACAGGAATTGTTGGGGGATTATCACTCTGGGAAGAGGATTAATAGCTGTGCTCTTAAAATCGATCTCTTTAAGGCATATGATACGATTGGGTGGAGTTATCTATCGGACTGTATGCTAGGGATGGGTCTTCCGCCTTTGTTTTGCAGCTGGGTTGAGCAGTGTATTCACACTCCTTCGTTCAGTGTTTTGATCAATGGAGTGCCGACGAAGCCTTTTCGCATCCTTAGAGGAATTCGACAAGGGGACCCGTTATCCTCTTATTTGTTTACTTTAGCTATGGAGGGCCTCTCTCGGTTACTGTCTCGATTGACTCAGTGTAATGGCTTCTTTCAATATCATTATCGATGCCGGGAGATGCAGTTGTCTCATCTCTTATATGCGGATGATGTGATCCTGCTTTGCAAGGCGGACCCTCAGGTGATTTCTAGGTTTCTCAATTTGATGGAAACCTTCTCGCGGTGGTCAGGGTTGAATATGAATGCCCAGAAGAGTGGCATTTATGTTTCCTCAGATGTTCCTAATCTGGAGGCTCTTAGTCGGATGGCGGGATTGCCTCTCCAGCAGCACCCTTTGAGATATTTAAGAGTGCCAATTACGTCGGGTAAACCGAAGTTTTCTGACTTTCTTCCTTTGTTAGAAAAACTGAGGTGTCGGATTAATGCTTGGCAACATCGGTTTCTTTCTTTCGCCGCGAGAGTGACTTTAATTGTCGCAGTGCTGAATAGCATGTATATCCATTGGGCGACTCATGTGGCTATTCCGAAGAGGGTTATCAAAGAAATGGAGCGGATATTGAAAGCTTTCCTCTGGACAGGAAAACATGGCAGCTGTAAAGGGGCTAAGGTAAAGTGGCGGGAAATTGTGGTTTAAGGATCAAGGGGGTTTAGGAATTATCTCTCTTCCTCAGATGCAGCGAGTGCTGTTGATGAAGCGAATTTGGAGATTGTTTGCTGATCGGGAAGCCTTGTGGGTTCAGTGGGTGCAGACGTATCGCCTTAACGATCTTAGTTTTTGGCATATCCCTCCTAGAGTAGATCACTCATGGATGTTTAAAAGTCTCTTGAATGTCCGTGAGTTGATTTACCCGTTTATTCAGTGGAATATTGGGCATGGTGATGGAGTTAGCTTCTGGTTTGATAATTGGCATGGTTTGAGTCCTCTTTAGATGCGACCCGACCTGCTTGGCTTCAGATCTCGTCTTCCAACTGAGGCATCAGTGGCATGGGTAGTCCGATGGAGAGCTCAAAGGCCTACCTGTCGCTTTGGGTCTATCTTAGATCAATACATTCAAGGTATTGAGCTTGGGCAGGAGCAGGATAAGCAGGTATGGTCCTTTACTACTAGTGGAGTTTTCTCAAATAAATCTGCTCATGGTGTCGGTGTAGGGAGCTCTGCGGAGGTTAGTTGGGTAGATGTGGTTTGGCGTCAGGTAGTCAGTCCATGAGCGGCGTTTATTGTTTAGATGGCGATCAAAAACAGGCTGCGTACCAAGGACAGATGGTTTGGGGACTTTGATCTTATTTGTGTGCTGTGTAAACAAGTGGTAGAGTGTCGGGACCATCTGTTTTTTGAATGTGAATATTCCAAATCGATTTGGAGCCGCATTGTGCACTTGATTGATTTGTTTCCTCCTCCTATGGGTGGAGTGACGTCTTAGCTCTTTTAATTGGGGAAACTCGAGCTGGGCGCTCCGAGGGTCTCATTGTTCGGACTTCCTTCCATATGGTCATTTATCACATTTGGCGGGAGCGTAATCGGAGGATCTATAGGCATCTGGAGTGAACCAAGTATGATTTAGCTGATTATATTTTTAATGCAATCCGAGAAGTTCTTATTGTAACTGGCAAACAGATTGGTTTGAGTTTGGCTATGCGTAGGCGGTGGCATCTGTAGGTAGGGGCTGTTTTTGGGTGGCTTTTGTTTGAGGTCTTTTGCCAGAGCCTCTTGTGTGTTTTTTATTCTTGTCTCTGTTCCTTTTTAGGATTGTACATAGTAGGTTTTTAGCTTTTTGAGCAATATATATTCCTTTTAATTCTAAAAAAAAAACATTCTTTTGTCTAATTATTTTTCCTTTTGATTGATTGTTTTTTGCAGTATAAAGAAGCCATTCTAATGTATTCGATTTTGCTTAGAAAGAAAAATGCTCAGGTTTGTGTATCCTATTATTTATAATATTCTTCGTGGCAAATTTCAAAATTGCAATTTGAAATATTATTTATAATATTCTTCTGTACATGCCTTTCTGAAGTTGCTATAGATTCAGAATGAATATATGGCCATAAACCTAGATTAGTGGATAGGCTTTTACCGATTTTGCAATAAGGTACTACTTACATTTGGCTCAACTGCTCTGAATTTCTTGGTCACATCATAGTAGAACTTCCTGTGCTGTCCGTTCATTTTCTTATATTATGATGATGTTACAAAATCTGTACTTGATCACTTATAAGAATCATGCATGCTCTCAATAGGCACTCTCAAAAAATTCAAGGACTGACGATACTAGGTTCTGAAGATAGATGTCATTCTACATATCAATTTCTAGTGGTACATGAATGACCACTATCTCCAAACTGGATCACTAAAGCATTCATGTAGAATAACAATGCTAACAATAGTTTCGTTTTTTATTAGGCTTCTTAGGAGCCAAGCTATTGGTAATTGGATATACTTAACATTCTAGAGGAAAGAAAATGAAAACACATAGATTGATATGTTTTCTAATGAAGATAATGGAAGTATTCTAATGAAGATAACTATTTTATGTTTAATAACAATCATTGTGATGCTACTTCTATTGGTGTTGTTTCATTTATAGTTTTAATAGATTTATGATAATATTTTACATGTGCTACTTCTGTTGGGGTGAATACTTCCATCTGCAACTTACATATCCTTTGCGTTAGGATTAATAACTTTCCATAAGGAGTAGTCTCTCACCCTCTTTTATGCAAATTTTTTGTTTTCTTTTTGGTGCGTCCATGAAGACTTTTGTTGTTCTTTTCACTTCTTTTTGTTGTTGCACAAATTTAAATGCAACAATTTATGATTTATTTTATATGATTGCTTTACTGTTTCTGCATATTATGTGCCTTATGTGTTGGAACCCCTCTCCGGTGAGTCGCGGGCCTGACGTCCTACGTGATATTTGGACGCGCATCCCACGAGGGAGGGATTCCTCACCACTAAAGAAACCTCAAATCAAACTTAATTTACCGTCATCCGA
>JAOTAX010000006.1:2958884-2968982 GCA_025629825.1 Erythroxylum guanchezii | reverse complement strand
CTTAGTCAATAACTGATGCTGAGTGATGAGGCAATGTATGAAGTTTTGATGGATTTTCATTTAAACACATGTGAGGTTTTGAGCTATATGACTACATTTCATAGTCATTTATTTTCTTTGTTGTATGTGAAGCTTTCCTATATAGATTACCTTCAGAACTTGCTATGAACCTGTTTGATACTGCTAGTTACATGCTTTATAGACATGATAAGGGTTTTCTTTGTTTTTTTTTAAACTTTTAGCTTAAATCACTCACTAAGTCATTTTTCCTTTATTACCCCCTTTGAGCCTTTGACCTTGTTTGTTTTCGTATTAATCACATTGCATTGAAACTTAAAAACTTTTAGCCTGACCCTTTCACAAGTTGAATGAAGTACTAAGTATTTAATTCCTTGATTTAGGGACTTTTGTCTTACATGTTATTCTAAGATGTTTTAGAGGTACATCTACTCAGTTATTGTTGATTTGTGCTACTATTATCTTCTTTTATGTTTTTTGTTACCAAAATCAAAAAGCAAAAAGAAAAAAAGAAAAAAAGAGAAAAATAAAAGAAAGCAAAAAAAAAAAAGATCAAACAGTAGCATTGTAGAGTGATGAGTAGTTGTAATCACGTGTTTCTATTTGCACACCTTAAAATTTCTTTTTGATTGTCCAGTGTTACTTAGTACTTTGTGAATGATTGTGAGTAGCCTTTGTCCTTTTTACCTCACCTTAACCTAAGCCCCATTACAACCCTTAGTAAAAGCCCTTTTGATCCATGATGGCATATACTCTATGTAGTGGAAAATAAGTGAATTTGCAAGCCTATGGTAGTGTAATCTCTTAGAGGAAGCTTTGAATGAAACACAACTCTTATACACTTGAGCGACATGAGTGAATATCGTGAGGAAAGTTCATTTTAATTTTATGCTTGCTTTTGATCAAAGATATCTACCTTTGATTTTGTTTATGTACATTGATGAAAATATTATGATACATGTTGTAGCTTGATGCTTGAGTTTGTTGAAGTTTAAGGGATTGCAAACACTTGATTTTTGTTGAAAATGAAATGATAGAATATGTTGGTTGTGATCCAAGTAAGTTGCTTAAGTACAAGCAACAATTCGAGTGTGGGGGTGTTGTTAATGGACATTTTGTATTAATTTTTGATACATAATTTGCTAAACTATTGTCCATTTAATGTTTAAATTGCACTAATTAAGAATTATTTGTTTTCATTTTAGGTAAACACTAGATTTGGAACCTTTCATGTATACTCTCACGCCCATGCAAGATATGGACATTCATTTAAATGTGAGTTGTAGTAAAAGGTGGGCTGAAGCAATGTGAGTGTAGTGTGTGACATGAAGAGGGGCTGGAAAAATAAAGAGGTGTGTGACAGCTACACGTAAGTGAGTGGTGTGTGATGTGCAGTTGAAAGAAGAGAAAAATGTGAGCTAAAAACATGTGAGGCTTAATTAAAAAGAATTGTATAGCAGCTGAATGGAGACAAAAGAAGATGGCTACGACAAGAGAGTTGAAAGAGGGTTAGGCATGAATGGGGGGCATGGACATTAAATGGAGAGAAGACAAAGGAATATTGCTAACAACGTTGAAGAGGCTGATGCAGAAAGTGAAGAAAAAAACCTGATTAAGCGTGATTACCGGTGCGAATCAAGCAAGCAGCTGGTGGCAACGTGAGTTGGTGGCTTAAAAAGAAAAAACGAAAAGAACAAGTTGAGTTGGGGAGAGAGAATAATGTTGAAGACTGGTGGAAAAGAGGGAAATGTAAGCATGAGTGTTTGTAGCATCATTAGAGAGTGCGTGAGCTGGTAAAAAGAGGAGGAACATAGCAGCTGCGGTGGGGAGTAAGGTGCGTAAAAAGGGTTGAAGCATCCACGTTGAAGCAGCATAGGTGCATGAGAGTTGAGCAGCTGGTGGCACTCACACATGAAGCAGCTGGTGGCGTGAAAACTAAAGCAACACCTGGTGACATTAAACCTTCCACTGGTGAACAAGTTGAGCTGGTGGAGATGAAGACAAGTTGAAGTTGGTGGCTAAAAGCATGTTGAAGACAGCTGGTGGCTAAAGAAACTAACGCATTAGCAGCTGGTGGAGAATACACACATGGAAGCTGGACAATAAGGAAGAGCTGGTGGAGAATTGCCTTTGGAGGATCCGAACATCCGTGGTGAGAGCATCTAAATTTGGAGGATTGCCTTTGGAGGATCCGAACACCCATTTGGAGACTTTTTGGATATCTGTGATTTTTTTAAGCATAATGTAATGTCGGATAGTACGGTGAGATTAAGGTTATTCCCATTTTCTTTAAGGGATAAAGGCAGAGCATGGTTGGTTAGTTTGCAGTCGGGATCAATTATTACATGGGATGAGATGATGAGATTATTTTTGGCAAAATTTTTCCCTCCTGCCAAGGTTGCAAAGATGAAGAATGAGATCATTTCCTTCACTCAATATGAAAATGAAAGTTTATATGAAGCGTGGGAGCGATTTTGGGATATGTTGGCACAGTGTCCTAGTCATGGATTCTTTACATGGCAGCAGGTCAATACTTTTTATACAGGAATGACCCCATCGACCAGGAGTACCATAGATGCTGTCACAGGAGATAGTTTAATGAGGAAAACGTTAGATCAAGTTTACAAGTTGATTGACGAGATGGCCACTAGTAGTTTTCAGTATCATACAGAAAGGCATCCCAGACGACCTACAGGAGCTCGTGTAGTAGACAATACAGTTGTTTTATCTGCTCAGATGGATGTTTTGACGAAGAAGTTAGATAATTTGGTTCACAATGTGAGAGGAGGAACTAGTTCTTCATTAAGGATTTGTGCTTTATGCGAGCACTGTGGTAGAGACTCCCATGCATCCTCTCAGTGTCAAGTCGGGAATTCTTTTGCTCAAGAGACAAAAGAGGGCCATTATGTGGTTAATTATAACAAACAGATAGGGGATCCATATTCTAACACCTACAGAGGGATCATCCAAATTTCTCTTGGCAGAATGATCAGGTGGCACAACCACAGTCATTCAATGTTCAGAGACAGCCACCTCCAGGTTTCAAGGCTCCTAATCCTGCACCACCAGAGAAATCTAATCTCGAAGAGCTACTCTCGAAGTACATTTCCATTACCGAGGTTAGGATGCAAAACCAAGAATCTTTTATCAGACATTTAGAGAATCAGATGAGCCAGATTATAAGTTTGTTGAAGGAAAGACCTTCGGGTTTATTGCCTAGCACTACTGAGGCCAACCCAAGAGAACTTGTAAAGGCAATCTTATTGAGGAGTGGTAGACAGCTTGAAGAAGTTAAGGAGAAGCAGAAGGATAAAGAAGTGGAAAAAAGTGAAGAAGAAGAAAGTCGGGAGAGTGGTAAGGAGGCCAAGGAAGCACCAATTGAAAAGGGGAATCATCCAAGGTTATGTTGCTGACCCTATCACACATCCGGTAAGACCTCGGATTCCTTATCCTCAAAGGTTGAAAGGTACACAATTAGATAAACAATTTGGTCCTTTTCTTGAGATATTTAAAATGTTACAATAAACATTCCTTTTGTTGAGGCCATAGCGCAGATGCCTTCTTATGCTAATTTTTTGAAAGAAATTTTGTCTAATAAGAGAAGGCTTGAGGAGTATACCACGGTGAAGCTAAATGAGGAATGTTCGGCCATATTGTCGAAAAAGTTGCCACCAAAGCTTAAGGATCTAAGGAGTTTTACTATTCCTTGTGTTATTGGTGATTTACATATAGATAGGGCTTTAATGGATTTGGGTGAGAGCAATAACTTAATGCCTCTTTCTGTTTTCAGGAAGTTAGGATTGCTAGAGCCCAAACCCACTACTATTTCGCTTCTAGTGACAGATAGGTCAATCATTTATCTGAGGAGAATCATTAAGGATGTATTGGTTAAGGTTAAGAAGTTCATTAAGGTTGAGAGGTTCATCTTCCCGGTGGATTTCTTAGTCCTTGACATGGAGGAAGATATAAACATCCCCATCATTCTTGGGAGACCTTTTATGGCCACTGCATGGACCATCATCGATGTGCAATGTGGAAAGCTCATCTTGAGACTTCAAAATGAAAAACTACATTTACTTTAAATTTGGCAATTAAAATAGCAAAAAGTTTTTATTAATGTTTTTGTAAAATGTAAAATTTTATTAATTTTTTTATTTTAAGACAACCATTATTCAAAGTCACATATCATATATGTCAACACATAGTTTTATTAATGATCATTTGCATAAGACAGGTTGCCAAAATGACAACTTTGTTATTACAATTACATTGTCATATTGTAGTTCTTAAGTACTTCAATGACTCTTGAATTCAAGGCTTTAAATATGATAGTAGTAACCTTTTACTTACAGTCTGCATCTATCAGTAAACTGATGGAATCAGAACAGTCACTTGTAGGATTTCTTATCTCTATTAGGTGTTCGTCTATTTCAGTATCCTCATCTTCTACAACTTGTGAAGACAGCAAAGGCTTTAGAGGCAATTCTAGACTTTCCACATCTTGTTCAAGCATCTTTATCACTCTATGCATAGGAAGTCGGTTATCAGGCTTCAATTATATACACCAAAACGCTACCACAATAATCTTCTTTGTTATTCTGTTTTGTTCTTCTGTTGCATTGGCCTCTCCAAAATCTATGTACTTCCCTTTCCTAAATTGTTCGTAAGCCCATGCAGGAAAGTAAATTTGGCTTGAGTGGTCTGCAAATGCATTCAAATTCTTCCTCCTCCCTGCCATTTCCATCAACAACATCCCAAAGCTATATACATCAGCTTTGAAAGAGACTCCTCCAATATGCCTGTAGCACAATTCAGGAGCCATATAACCAATGGTTCCTCTTGCACATGTTAAAGATACAACTGTATTTTTTGTATCACAAAGTTTGGCTATGCCAAAATCTGAAACCTTCGGAACAAAGTTTTCATCAAGAAGGATGTTATGAGGCTTGATGTCAAAATGCAAAATCTGCATAGCACAACCTCTATGTAGATACTCAATTCCGCGAGCCACTCCAAGAGAAATTTCATACATCTTCTCTGTACTGATTGAATTGTTGACTTCAGAAGAAAACAAGTACTTGTCTAGAGAACCGTTAGGCATGAACTCGTATACAAGAGCATGCTTTGATCCTTGAACACAAAAACCAATGAGTTTCACAACATTGACATGGTGAATTGTTCCAATAGTACCAACTTCGTTAATGAAATCTTGGCCATTACTTTTGGAATTGCCCAACAGTTTTATAGCTGCAAGACGACCACTTCGAAGTCTTCCTTTATATACAGAGCCATAGCCTCCTTGACCCAACTTGTCTTTGAAGTTTTTGGTTATCTTCTTGATGTCGGAATAAGAATATCGAATTGGCATGAAATCTCCTTGAGTTTGGAGGAACTCTTCAATATTATCATACATTGATAAATGTCTCCTCCTCCACTTATAAATCAAAAATCCAACAACGAATGGACCCCCAAAGATAAACAACAGTACATGATGTCCAACTGTATACATAGAACATAAATTTACACAAGTGAGATATGGTAAAATTACTAAATTTATAAATAAAATAATTATAAAGTTTAATACAAAATGTTTAATTTTTTAAACTTTAATCATAAGCATTTTTTAATAATTAATTATAATCATGAGCTTGATATTTTAAAAAATCTATGTAGTTTTAATTGAATGAAAGATATTCCTAATAGTTTTTAATTAGCCGAATAATTCTTTTTAACATTTTATTATATGCATATATCAAATTAGGTGTACTTAAGTGTTAACTAGTAGTTAATGGATTGTAATTATAATTTAAATACGTGTACATTATATAAAATGTTATTTAATTAGTTATGAACTATGAAGTTTCTTTGACTAAATTTTAAAAAAATAACAAAGGAAAGCATTATTGAAATTATTCCACGTCTATATAAAAAAGATATGAATTATATTATATTGTGCAATTTTATAAACCTTAAATTTCTAATACAAAATAAAAATATCTTACTGAAAATGTCAATGATGTCTGCAAATAAAGCAAAAATCCAATGACGTGCCCCAGTAACTTTTCCTGCAATAAAAAAAGTAAACAAAAGTTAAGCAATGAGAATAATGTTTCTTAAAATTAACTGTTACTATTGTTAGGTATACTTAATATAATCAGGAAATAGTCTTAACTGCCTATGGCTTGGTATAAATATAATGACCAGAGAGGTTAATTAATGACGAAAAATGATAAACTCATCTCACACAGACATATATGTCCCCAACACTAGATTGGATAAGGATGACATAACTCCTAAATAGTAAATACTCACCATAATACGCCCATTGAGGCCATTGGTCATACTTTCCTACATTCCAACAAATATTAGAGTTAACAGTAATAGATGTTTCCGTAATTGATATGTTCTTTGTCATTCAAATGTATACTAATGCTTTATATATTTGAATGGATGGACAAAGTTACTAATTTAAGTCTCTATTTAGACGTCTCACCACCATATAAGAGGTACCAAAAGGGTACCGCTAAATAACCGATCACAGTGGCTACTATGTGGATGATTGAGCCCAGAAAACTTTGGGGACCTGGAAATGCAAAATTTCAAATCGAGACATTAACATATGTAAAATTAAATTGGAGATAAATACAACATTTAATCTGAGAAATAGAGGCAAAAACCAAATGTTAATATTGCTTGTTGCCTACAATTAACATTAACATTTCCAACTTTTGATTAGTTAAAAATAATTTAATTTGTATTTAAGACTATATCCGTAAATTAATATCAAATAAATTCTAACGTAAAATTTAATTTTTTATTTAATCTTAAGTTTTGAGCCGTTTGGGCATATCTTTGAAAAGATTTTTCAAAATAAATAAAATCAATATTATATCTCTAATAAAAGCATTATAAGTATGATATTTGTTAATATTTAAATGTAATTTCAATGATTTAAAATTAATCACAAGATCTATAATCTAAACTAATTTTAATTAATAAATTTCATACCTTCCAAACATTATCATTTTATAAATTTTTAGTCAAATATTATACAAATAATAAAAGTAATAATTAACATTAACATATGTATCTTTTTTCTACCAATAATACAAGTACTAATAATAAAGTTACACTTCTTCAATCTTTTTTTTTGTAATATTAACCTCCTTTTGTTAATATATTTTTAATTTATAACTGTTTTATATTATTTTCCTCCTTCATATAATAACTACAATATATATTTTGTAATTATATTTCAAGAAATAAATACCTAATTTTGAAGTGAATTTCTGACATTATTCTTCATAATTCGGCCAATTTTAAAAGTATTTTTCATTTTCTCTCATAAAAAATAGCATAAATAAATCTATCATTTTAAGATTTTGCTTTATATTTTAATGATAATTAGTTGAAGTAAGACAATTAAGTTTCTTCTTCCTAGTGTTTTAAAATTCTAAAGAGAATCTACAAAAATAGTAATAGTTTCGATCTCATAAGTGTTGGTGGCGATCTCCTTTATAGAGTAGGATTAATATAACTGTCGTTATTATAGCTGCAAAAAAAAAAAGAAGAAGTGGAAGCCAAATAACCGATAATCATGGACGTCTTTATAAGTTATGTTATTTATATTACTTATGTTATAAATAGGATTTAGAGAAAAAAAATTCAGTTTATTCTTCCTAATATGGCCAATTTCAATCATTTTTTTTCTTAAATAATATAATCATTTTGAAATTTCAAACAGAATTCACAAGAATAGTAATAACTTCAATTTAAACTAATAATAAACATATCAAATAAAATAGAGTGATTTTACCAAAAAAAATAGTATAAAATATAGTGAAAGCAGAGAAGAGGATTAACATACCTATAGTAGGAACATAACATAGTTGGCGATCTCCTTCAAAGTTGCAAGGATTATAAATGTCCTCATTATAGCAGCAAAATGCATAAAAAGAAAGCTGGAAGCCAAATAGTAGAAAATTATGGACGTCTTTATAAGTTACGTTGCTTCTATTACTTAGTAAACTCTCCTGATCTGATACCGTTAGGAACATCGTTCTCTCTACACGACACGAATCCTCCAAATCTGATACTCTAATATCATAATAATTGACGATTACGTAAGAATAGTCATTTTTTAAAGAGTGAGAAGCAGAATAATTGCAAGATGAAATGTCTATATACTTAAACGTGAACTCCCATTTATGATGTCCATAATTCAATAGTTCACTGCGATATCTAACATCCTGTGCCACTGGATTCACACATCGCATGAAAACCAAGTTGTCATAATATCCAAGTTCAAACATATTCAATGAGAGTAATAGATTCCGTGTTAGAGGATAGCGAGGAAGTGAGGAGCAGTTGTCCTTTTGGACACCGGTGTCCACCAATCGAATGCTAAAGTCTGTATAATTGATTTCATGTACGTAATATTTTGCAGAAGAAGACAAATACAACACCGTTTTCTGGTTGTCTTCACAATCAAGCTCAAAAGATTTGAAACCGCAACTTTCAGGTTTTGTTCTCAAGCGAAACGACAATCTAATAGATATATCCCCACAAGAAGAATTGCAGTCGTTCCAGTTTGCAATACAACTATGGTGTCCAACTAGTAGGAAGACCTCAAGAACAACTACGGCTACTAGCAGCAGATACCTATTGCAATTCATCATTGGGACAGTCTAAGAAAATGAGGCTAGTTTGAATGAGTTGCAAGCTTTGGAGAAGGGAGAAGCATGCATTTGCTTATGTATATCTGGAGAACAGCTGGGTTGGTTGACTTGTGAGCCCAAGTCGTGTCGTAAAAAAGAAAAGTCGATGATATGTTATTTTCTTGGTCCTTTACTCTTTTGAGTCCAGCCACAGACGTCTTTTTCAGATATGGATAAGAACTTTACTTATTTGACAGTCTTAAGTATTTATGTCCATAAGTTGAGCTGATGCAGATAATTTTCCTTGATATGCAATCACTCATCCCACTTGGTGACTTATTAGTGTGGAAGATCATACATAACGATAGAATTATCATTTATTATCTTTATCAAAGACGAGTCATACATAACGATACAATTATAATTACAATCTGCTTGGAACCATATTTCTAATTTGATTTATTACCATATAATAAATTCTCTTGGCAATTCAGAAACAGAAAAATAGTAAGAAGAAGAAGCAAGTTGCATACTGGTAATAAATTCATTAAAGGCGAGAGACTTATTGGGTCAAATTGATGCCTGCTTATCTATATCCGGAGAACAACCGGCCAAAGCAGAATTTTTAGTTAGATTGGAATTAGTCAAAGTCACTTGTGTAGAAGAATGATCCCATGTCGTCTCATAAAACAGACAAGTCATGATATGTTATTTTCTTGACCCCTTCCTCTTTTGAGTTGAGCCACAAATGTCTTTTTCAGGTCTGGAAGTATTTATTTTACTTATTTGACGGTGTAAGTACTTATTTTCCAAGGGAAGCAGAACACATTTTCCTTGATGTACAGTCATTCATCCCACTTGATGACCTGTTAATGTAGAAGACGACCTATAACCATGGATGGAATTATCATTTATGATCGTTATCAAAGTTTTAAATTATTAATCACATTTTAATTATGATTATGATAATTATAATTAAAATGTATAATTTTAATTATAATTATGATAATTATCATTTATGATCTTTATCAACGCCTTAAATTACTAATCATATTTTAATTATGATTATGATAATTATAGATCAAATAAATATAATTATAATTGTATCAAAAAAATACTATAAATCAAAATAACAATTAAACTTTTATACAATCAAAATAAATATAATTATAATTGGAACCATATTTCGTAATTTGACTTATATGTAAAAGGAATCCTGAAAATATATATATTTTTTCAGTTCTGCAAGATCAGAAAACTCTCGAGAAGTTTTTAACAATGTAGTGTCAGGAGGCATATCAAATCTGTTCAAACTTCAACAAACCTAAGTTGCCTAGGTATTCAGTTTTCAGAAATGCATGAAGATGACCAAATTAACAGGTAGCTATGTACTCTCTAGATGAGGCTCTCTCAGAATGTAACC
>JAOTAX010000006.1:2932431-2946075 GCA_025629825.1 Erythroxylum guanchezii | reverse complement strand
TCAAATGGAAATCCCCCAAATTTCCATAATCACAACAAAATGAAATTAACACAAATCAAGCTCAAACTTAACCTACCCATAGTCCATCTAGGTTAGAAACCCTACGATCCAATGGGTTCCCTTAAACCATCTTCTTCTAACACAAACTCCTTTCTCTCTCTAAAACTCATTCATTCTTAACACAACCCATTTCTCTACTAAAGCAAGAAGAAAAAGATGGACTTACCTTGACAAATCTTCCTCTTCCCACGATTTTCCTCCTTCTTCCCTAGCTTCTTCGATTTTTCTTCTCTTCACTTCTCACACTCACAATTCTTCTCTTCTTCTTCTTATTTCAAGACAACACTTTAGCTTATTCTTCCAATTATGCCCCTCACTTACTTAGCCTTTCCAATTTTACCCCTCTTTCATTTATTTCCTTTACTAACTCCTTAAGCTAACTTAATTCTAACTAAATCCCAATCTCTCCAATAAATTTTCAATCTTTATTCATACCTACTAAATTAATGACTCAATTCTAAAAATAAATAATTAAACCAACAAACAAACATAAATAAATAATTTAGCAAATAATAAATAATTTAGCAAAATTTTTAGGATCCAACAATATTCTTCTATTATTCAACGATAATTAAGGGTGTTCCTTGGGAGTTTTGCAATTGATTTATTTTCTAGTTTATGTCTTCTTTCTGTGTTGCTACTCTTCAACCATTGTATGGCTTTTGGTGAACTAATTGAATGCCCATTGTGTAGCTATCGATAGTGGAAGTGGTGTGCAAAAATACCAGCAACTGACTACGATAATTTACTTGGTGAACAATTTTCAGATCTATATTGGAAGGAGCTGAATTTATAGGGAAGTTGTTCCATTTATCTCAAGTATATTCGCTTTCATTCTTTGTTATTTTAGTCACTTGAGTTATTTCATTATTGTATTTTCCATTAAAAGTTGTTGAGAGAAATCCTCTGTTGAGGTTAATACGAGTTGGTCGTGTTATTGGATTTTATTTTCTTTCACAGGTAGTGAGGACGAGGGATAGTGTTAAGGGTTGAGTGAGTTGGCTTAATAAGGCCTTGTATAAAATTATTGTCGTCAGTGAAAGTATTAAGATGGGTGAGGGCCTTGCAGACGTAGGCAAAGTATGCTAAACTGCGTTAACAAATTTCTAGCGTTAATTTTTTATTTCGCTTTTGATTTTTTTCGTTTTTGTCAGAAAACTTATAACGACTACATCCATTCATAATTTGTGAGAAACTACATCCTCGGAAAAATTTTCATTAATCTTATACATTTAACGTGTTAGATGTAATAACAAATTATAAAAGGACAATACTTATATTTCATTAGATTACGAACGAATTTATGTGATATAGTCATATATATTAAATAAAATATTGGTTTAAAATATTTGAAAGGTTTAAAATATTTAAATTTAAGCAGAAATTAAGCAATTAAAATGTTAAACCAATTGATGAGATTGATGTTATAAGACTTAAATTTTTTAGTTATCTATAAGGAATGAGAATCTCTAGTGAATACCTTCACAACTAAATCTATAATAGAATGGATTTATGTAAGGAATATACAGTATGAGATATTGTATGATGTAATATTTATTTCTTTAATAACTTTGTCGCTAATACAACAACTAAGATTTCCAATTAAATCAATTGATAAGATTTCATATTAAATATAAATTAATAATACTTTGAGAGAGTCAAAGACAATGATTTTAACATGTGATGCTTAGTTGAAGTATGTATTATCCAATAAGGTTATAACTAAATTAGATAATAAAAAGCTATAAGATATCCAAAAGTTTAGATATAATATTACAATCCCTATTGAACAAAATATTTATTTCAATATCTACTTATAAGATAATGATTCTCAAGATAAGTTGTAGGAGTAGGATGACATTTAAAAGGTTCAACTCTTATGATAATAAATCTAATTAGAACTAGGGGCTTTATTTATACATGTGGTGTGTAGTTAAATGGCTTTGAGACATTGAAAGATTCACTATCATGATGAATTCAAACTGTTTGTACTAGAAATGACTGTAAATTTATCATATTTACAAGAAGGTTAACGAGAGTGTAGTTATTTGTTTTCAGTAGGAACATGTTGAGACATATTGCTCATAGAGAACAAAATTCATGTTTTCAATTGTTAAGTATGTGATAGTTTAAGAATAACTCGTATTGGACATAAAGAGAACATGACTTAATTATAGGAATTACATCTATAAAGATAGTTACAAAAGTTGAGTCCAAGTACATAAATAATGTACGAAAGGTATTTAGTATTTGAGATATCTGATACTTATAAAGTATTAAAGATATCCATTATTCTATGTATGAGTTGATATTTGAGTTTAAGTTTAAGTTTATATGGATATTAACTTTAGAAGTAAATCCTATTTAAGATATATTTTATTTAGAACAATATTATTTTAATATTGGAAAGGTTTCAGTGTAGTAATGATTGATACTTAGGCCATAATATATTTTTCATTTAGTGGGAATGATTATTTGGACAGTAGGTTCTTTAATAAACTTGATATAGTTCCTTGTATTATTTAGATAGTAATGTACTATATAACGTTAGATTTATTGGGCATGTAAAAGGAGTTAAGGTCTCACCATATTTCGAAGCATGTATTTAGACAATTTTTCTTAATATTGTGATAATTAAGAAGAAAGTTATAAGATTTAAGAAAGAGCATATTATAGAGAATCTTGTAGAATTTTCTTACTAAACTATTGTCCCAATGATAGCATAATCATATAGAGATATGGTATAAGATACTTAAACAATTAGCTTGATGTAAGTGAAAGATTATTAGTTTATGTCATACAACTAATTGATTGGTTGAAATTTGGTGACATAATTATTTAAAGAAAATTTTCTCTTTTACATATTCAAATGTATATGATAAAATCAATAGGAGTAAAAATACATAGCAAATAAAATTATGATGAGATTATAATTATGTAATTCATATTGCATTTATATTATCCCTAAATTATTTCTAATTTTTGTTATATTAATATTAGAAATTAATTGAATGTAAAAATACTAGAACATGTTATTTTTCCTTATGAAAGAAGTAGTCGATCTTATAGACTAAAGTATTGAGATATTCAAATGAATATGTGAGTGCTTGTTAGAGAATAAGTTCACTGAATTAACCCCACAAGAGAATTCTATTTGGAATATTACTTATATATTTATAGAAATTTTCATTGTGATGATTTTATAAGTGATCCTTTGACTTATAACCTCTAAATTATCTTTATAGGGATTGTTATGACATATTTTAGTCAAATGTAACTCAATCGGTAATCATTGGATATATTATGAATTATATGAAGATAACTAAATGATCAATATATGATTTATCACCCTAAAGTGGGTAAGGAGAATGGTGCATTGCACATTATTAGAATTATTTCAAGAAATCTTTAGCCAAAGTGGAATGATACTTGGAAAATATTTTTCGAATTTCATTAATTGAATCAATTACTAATTGTAAAGAGTTAACATAATTGGACTCAAATTGAGTATACATTAATTTTATGTTATATATCTAATTGAAACATTATATAATGAAACGATTGAATTATATATAAAAAATTAAGTGTTGAAAAGTTGGTCAATACCACCTTAATGATCATAAATATTTGGGTGGTCATGAAGTATTGTTAAACGTTAATCTAAATCTTTGAATATAAATTTTTTAATTAGATAATTAAAGATAAATTAAAGGACTTTAACTTTATCTAATCCTGAATATGATTTTGAGTTATAATTTATATTCATTGTCAATATATTTAAAAATTAATTAATCACACGTAAAGAATGAGCTCAAGAGAGAAAGTGTTCTAATCAAGTTAGACTTTTTTTTTTTGAAAAATGAATGAAGAAATTTATAGAAGAAACTAGATCAATACTACAATGAGTTCAAGGCTAGACGCCTAGTCTCGTAAAGGGAACTAAGCCCAATTTTCTAAGTTAAAGGAAGAAGTCAAAAAAACGTATATATCTTCACACTATCTTCTTTTGTAAGTTATTAACGTTTACTCTCTTTTTTTTAACTTGAAAAACATCTTAACTTACCGTCACGTCATTTTATTTTGGATAAATATATAACCAAAACATAAACCACCAAATGTCATGTCATCTGATGCCTCTCTTTTCTATTTTGATTTTTTAAATAATAATTATTATTTATAAATAAAATAAAATTATTTTATTTTATTTTATTGTTATTTATAAAATGAAATAAAATAAAACTATTTTATTTTATTCATTTATTTTGTACAAGAGAATTTCCAATATTAATTATATTTTCTATGCTAGCAAAATAATAATAATATGCCATATAGATTATTTAATAAATTATCTCATAATAAATTAAATAATCATAAACAGAAAAGATTACACTCGTAAGTTTGTGACCACATAGGTTCATCACTAAACCGATAGGAAATATTGCACTCGTAATTAATAATCAAGGTTAGCATCTAACAACACTCCTCAACGACTGAATAGTGTGAATTAATAACTTTACAAAGATAAAACCTGATTAAGGATAATGTATTATTACCTTCCATCAATACAACTCCGGATTATCCTAAGATATAGTTTAATTGTCAAATCCTATTAGATAACCAACTATGTTACATGTCAATCATTAATGATTGGTGAATGACTTAAAAAAATCCTTTCCTCACTCATTCAATCGCCCTGACTAAGATCTTGAAACAACCATTAAGATCAATGACAACATAGAGTTCAAACTCATTACCTAGAGTCGATAGATCCCTTCTTGACTCACCACTAATCAGATAGGTACTTAATTATATCCAATGATCATTCAACTAGTATTTTTACACACTAGATATCCGACATCAAAATATAATAAGTGACCTATTGATTACTATGATGATCTCAGGTCAAAGGAAAAATATGCATTTAAATCTTTATGAGAATATCGCACTTGACAGTTCATAGGTAATATTAACCATTGATAATTCACAGTTTGGTCTGTTCAATGATCATATCTCCATATGCATCATCTATATATATAACTTAGTAAATGAGATCTACTAATATCCATCCAATAGATACTAGTACATACATATTGATTTAACTGGATCATTAAAGTCCTTATTTGATGATTCTATGATCAAGAATATTTTTAGATTAAACCCTAAAGACTTGACTCTCATTATCATAATCTCAATTATAATGGTAAGTGCATAAATTTAATCATGGACTTATCATATTAGAATAAAAACAATAAACCTAACATGATAATAAAATCATTTGCCATGATATTAATCAAAATTAATAATCACAAAACTAAGGTGTTCAATCTATTACATAACGATTGGGTCATGGACATAATTCTAACATTTTTCACTTACAATTATTGAAATGATTGAATTATAAGATTAAAGTGTCCAAATGACATTATACTATTTAATATGATAGTTTCTTTTGTGTAGGTCTTAGAAAATTCAATAAAGAACAAGTTCATATATGATTTTGCGAAAAGACCTTTGCGAACTATTAAATCGTATTCGGTGTATTTCGTTAATGGATGCAAATATCATACAGAATATCATGGTCATAGCATGACAACATTAAATAATGGGGTTTGCATATAGGGAGATTTGATTGATTACTATAGTAAAATTATTGAGATACTTGAAATTGAGTACCCTTGATAAGTCATTTAAAATGTATATATTTTGGTATTAATTTTTATTGATTGGTGAAATTTGTATTCATAAATTGATGGAATTATTTGTTAAATGTTCATAGGTGGTTTTCAATACCAAAAAGACGAAAAAAGATCAAAAAGAGGAAAAATATGGCAAGAAGTCCGAGAATTCTAGATTGGTCGAAATTCAAAGATTAGGCGTGGGCACGCCTAAGGTCATAATCCCAAATTTGCAGATTTTCAGAATTTGTCTCTAATTAGAACACAATCGCCAAGATTTTCTATAGTCCTTTTCAAGAAGTTTCCCACCTAAAGTAGAAGATTATCTAATTGGGACTAAATCCTATCAAGATTATGAAGAGATTGAATCCAAGGAGGAAGCTAATGTAATTGCCGTATACATATGGGTTAGGGTTAAACAAGCAGGGGACATGTAATTTTCTCTTCTCTTAGGCTGCCGAAAACCCTTGATTCTGCCTTGTCCACGTTTTTGAATTCTTAAAACAGTATCGTCGTAATTTCCTTAGGCTGCCACATCCTGATTTCTTCTAGTTTTTCATTATTCAACAGTATCCATCGCATATTCTCATCCTAAGCTGCCGCACATTGGGTTCCTCTTGTTCTTCATTATTCAACAGTATTGACGCATTCATCCTAGGTTGCCGCACATTGACCCTTGTGGTTTATTAGTTTATTTCTTCTGCACCTTTCAAGTAGTTTAATCGTAGGCTTTTAGGTTGATTCAATTTATGGTTTCTTGTTCTTTCTGTTCCTGCACAATTCCCTTGTTATTTTCGATTTTATCATTAAAGATAAGTTATGGAGATTGTTGTTATTATTATTTCTTTTGATTTCAATTCAAGTATGATTAACTAATTTTCTTGTCTTGGTTGAGGGATCCATGTTCCATGTTATTATGGTGAGATTTTATGGCTATTTTTCGTATTGTTAATGAGCATTGGATAATTTCAAATATGTCTTTTTAATTGAATTCGTTAATTTCTAGGTGCGCAACTAGGAATTAATTGATTCAACTGCTAGGTTAACAAAATCTGATGTTCAATTTTGGTAACCATAAGTAGCAGTTAGGATTAACTTCTCTACGTTAGAGTCGGAAAATTCTAAGAAATTATCCACTTGATTAATTTCATGTCGTACATATTTATCACTTGTCATTGATTCTCGATTCTTAATGCTATTAGTCAATTTAATCTATGATCGTATCTAGGTTGTTGTTTAATAAGGTTGCTAGGATACATGTTTCTGGTCAATACACTTAAGAGAAATTTCGCCCAATGAATGTTCATTAATAATTATAATTTTACATCGAGGATCCATAATAGCATAGTAACATCGGTGACCGAAACCAAGGTATTTTTCCTATTGACTTTTCAGCCTTAATTATTATTTCAATTTGCAATTTTCCTTTTTGATTTTCATTATCATTACCGTGAATAACAAAAACCCCCTTTTTATTATTTGTGCCGTTTGAATTCGTAATTTCCATAATCGCAAAATTCCTCGTGGGAACGATATCCGCTTACCGCTACTACATTAATTTGTTTTAACAGAAGTGAAAATCTTTTATATTTGGTTGCAGGCGACAGCATCACCAACCCTGCATTGCCAATAAAGCAGAGTGTGATATTTAAGTGTAACTGATTTGATCCAACTCTTAAGGTTGGTACAAAAGTTCACAACCCATACAATCTAGTTGAAATCAACCAGCAAAGAAGATTTAGACAATTTGAACTTTTTATATTGGCGATGCAAGCGATCCAGATGTATTATATCCCTTTTTCCCAGCTTACGACGAGATAAGTCAGATTGGTTGGCTATTTGTAAAGTTAAACCTAGAGGTCTTTTTGAATCACATGGAAAAGGAGAACAAAAAATTAAAAATGAAGCGTTTCAGGAATATGATTATGAAATAAATGCATTTGTTACATATGACGAGAATTAATGAACCTTTGAACAATCCAAATATGTTTTGTAATTTATTTTGCTTTCATTTTTAAAAAAAACCATTCTTGATAGCCATGAATTTTAAAACACGTATATTTCGTTTGGCAAGTACCATTGCAGTGACCGCAATGCAACTTATCTTTTTTTGATTCCTATAGCTAGAGGAATGCGATGGTTAGATGTGGTGGTTTTGGATACCATTGCCATGGATGAACCTTCACCACTATTCCTTTCTTGGAGCATGGTGACTTGACGTTACGCCTCTCGCCGAACAATATTGAAGCATTCCTTAATACGTGGGCAAGATTTCATTTGAAGGATATCACTTCGAACATGATCGAACAGATCGTCCAATCCTGCAACAAAGTCATACATTCGATCTTTTTGAATTTCTTCTTTTCTAGTTTGGAAATCTGTGGTGCATACCATCTTAATTAGGCGTTGCTTATCAATTTCTTGCCAAACGCTATTAAGTTCGGCATAATAAATGTTGACTGGACGTCCATTCTGCTTTGTCCTCGTGGACTTACAATGTAATTCATAATATTAGGATTCATCAGCACTATCATAGAAAGTTTGGGTGACAGTTTCCCAGATTTCCTTAGCTGACGGAAGATCAACAAACAAGCCAAGGCGATGTGATTCCGTGGTTTTTAACAACCATCCTTGCACAATTGTGTCCTCAGTGCACCACTTTGAGTAACCACAATTTTTTTCATCTACCTTGGGGATCTGTCCATTCAAATAGCCAACTTTGTTTAGTCCCGCAGCATGGACTTTAATCATTCACGACCAGATCTTGAAGTTCGTGTCATTCAATCTAAATCCAAACCGCGCAAGACGTTGTTGAGGTTGGGTGATTCAATTAAGTTTGGAGTTTGGATCATTGGTGACAATATCAGTATTTTTTTCATCGTTCATCCCTTATTTCAAGACCAATTATGAATAAAAAATTTGGTTAGTCTAAGGCGGCTGTTTAGGGTTTACGAACAGAGCCTGGGATAAGCTCCAATACCATGTTGAAGTCTAAGGTTTTCTGTTGTGTTTTTCTCCTTTAGAAAAAAAGCCGCTATTAATAGGCTCATATACATGGCTATTGTAGAGATCCTATATTAAAGGATCAAATCAAGCCATATCAATCATATTTTCTATAATACACACATCTTATATAGGAAAATATATTTCCTTCCATATAAATAGCCTACAAATTAGCTAGTCATACACCAACAATTAGTCTATCAGAATAATTTTACCTCTTTTTTATATTTATATTTTTATTTGATAATATATATTTTTTAATGAGAAGTCGATAAAGAAAGAATTTATGACATAAAAAGAAATTAAATAAACTATATTTTAAATAGATCCTAATATTTTATAAATGAATATTTTATTTTATTTTAGTAGAGTTTAAAATTTTATTTTATTATTGATACTTCTAAGACTGAATTACTAGACATATTAATATAAGAAAGATGTTTGATGAAAATTTGATTGTTTGTTTTATTTCTTGAGTTGTAATAGCATGTGACTAGGCTTTACTCGATAGTGAATTTAAGAATTTGAGTTTAATATTAAATTACAGTTTGTCTTAAATCTAATAAATAAAATCAGGCTCAAACATGACAAAAACGGTAACATGAACTAATACTACTTAAGATGATAGTGTAAATTAATTTAGTTTGTTAGATCTGAAGTTAAAATATTTAAGTTTTAAAAAATAACTTTGTGTAAGGATTAAATTTTAGACATAAGTTTTAAAAATATAAAATTGATATTTGAATTATTAAAAAAAATCATTTTTCCTTATAATTACACTCCAAAAGAAACAGAAGATTGAAAATAGTACCAAATACAAACCTATTCCAAGAGGAGTCCAGCCATTCGAGAGGTTTTAGACGATATATAACCCATTTAATTTATTACTACTAATTAGAACTAGAAGCGGTATCTATAAAACTGTAATATAGTCTTAATTAAGGAATGAAGTTCATTTATTAAGACCTTAGATTTAAAGAGTTTTTTAAATTTATCATTTGAAACTTAGTGATTTTCAATCCTACCAAAATTTATTTTGGACTATGATAGCTAAAGTTCATTTTCAAGATGATTCTAACCAAAGTTCATTTTCAAGATGATTCTATCACATTTGATCGTTGTCTTTATCTTTCCAATTTCTTTTCCCAAAAATTCAAAAAATAATTTTTACGCATTTTTTTTACAATTCATTTAATTTTCTTAAGAATTTCAAAAATCAAAACCCCCTCCTTACTAATTTACCTTGCATTTTATGACATATATGCTAGATTAGGTCCATTATATTAGGTTCCGATTAAGTAAAACGACCCAAGATTGCAACGTATATTGCAATCCTTGGATTATATTTTTGATTTAACCTCCAATGGTAAGATTAAGATACGGATCATATACTAAAAAAATTGAAGAATTATTAAATAAATAAAATTTATAAATAATATTAATAGTTATTAAACAAATAATATTAAAAATTTGTATTTTAAAAATTATTATTAAAATTAAAAAATTAATATGATTTTCGAAAAATGAAAAAATAATACAAATAATAATAAAAACGTCACGGAAGTTAAAATATTTAAGTTTTAAGAATAATTTTATGTGTTAGGATTAAATTTTAGACATAAGTTTTAAAAATATAAAATTCATATTTGAATTATATAAAAAAAATAATTTTTCCTTATAATTACACTCCAAAAGAAACAGAAGATTGAAAATAGTACCAAAGACAAAACTATTACAAGAGGAGTCCAGCCATTCGAGAGGTTTTAGACGATATATAACCCATTTAATTTATTACTACTAATTAGAACTGTAATTGATGTCTATAAAACTGTAATATAGTATTAATTAACAAGAATAATTCCAAAAAAATGAGAACATGTAGCCTTAAGTTAGTTAATCTTTTCTTTATTTTAATTCAGATAGTCTTGATTTATAAGAAATCCAATTACGGTCCACTTAGTTAATTAAAAATTTTCATTTTCATAATAATTTTTTATTAAAATTTTCTATTAAGAACTTAGTTTCCTTTTTATCTTTTTATACAACTTTATATAAGGAGAATATAAGTAACAAAAAGAATATAAATACTAGCAGAAATTGTTCATTACTCAGAGAAATAGCACAACGTACATTGGAGACTAGCTTAACCATTCTAGCACTAATACTGAGGAAGGCGTGGACCAAGAAACACTTCAAGCGGGGTTAATTTGATATTAGATAATCCTGGGCCTCCTCGCATATCAATTGGCATGTTTGATGGAGCTTCAATTTCAAATCCATGCAGCAAAGTGGCAAGTGTAAGATTCAGAACTTGAAGAGCAAATGAGATTCCAGGGCACATTCTTCTTCCACTTCCAAAAGGGATCAGTTCAAAACTCTGTCCCCTGACATCCACGTCTTTATGGGTTGTTAAGAATCTTTCTGGTTTAAACTCATGAGGATCGGACCATACTTGTGGATCTCGATGAATCTTCCATGCATTTATGATAAGACGTGTCCCTGCTGGTATGTGGTATCCGCCTACATTACAGTCTTCCATGGATTCATGTGGCAACAGAGCCACCGCAGGATATAACCGAAGCGACTCTTTGATTACAGCTTCGAGATAGACCAAATTTTGCATGTCTGATTCCTTAACTTGCCTGTCTTTACCAACATGATGTCCAGTTCATGTTGAACTTTGTTTAGTACATCTCGATTGTTGAGCAGTAAAGCCAGTGTCCAAGTTAGTGTAACTGCTGTGGTGTCTGAAGCTGCTATTATCAGAGTCTGTGAATTGGAGAAAAAAAAATTGTTCTAATTATAAAAAAATTTTAAGTGTTGGTATCGACCAGGGACGGATCTAGAAATTTTTTTAAGTGAGGGCAAAATTTAACTGGAGGCATTTTTTTTTAGTGGAGGCAAAATTTTAATTTTTTTATAAGTTTAAAACTTAAAATAATAAAATTTTCATGTAAAATTTTTTGAAGTCAGTGGGGGCAAGTGCCCCCACTGTGGTTCTGTCCCTGGTATCGATAGTAGGTATGGAATTTAAAGAGAAGGACTGATATAGCTGACAAGAAAAGGCATACTAGGCACGTAGATATTGTTGGGAAAATCGGGTAAGGTTCATTGGTAAACTGTGAAATGGATTCTATGGTATATCCTACATACTGTAAATGTTAATTTAGCATTTTAGCAGGATGAATTACTTGGTCAATGTGTAGTTGGATATTGCGATTCTGACTATGCAGGTGACTTAGATAAGCAACGGTCTACAACTGGCTATTTGTTCACTTTAGCGAAAGCGTCAGTTAGTTGGAAGTCTACTTTACAGTCAACGGTGACTTTGTCTACAACAGAGGTAGAGTATATGGCTATTACAGAAGCTGTGAAAGAGGCAATTTGGCTTCGTGGGTTGCTTAAAGACTTGGAAGTTGGTTAGAAACAACTTGAAGTATATTCTGACAGTTAGAGTGCTATTCATTTAGCAAAGTATCAAGTCTTTCATGTAAGGATGAAACACAAACACACTATCACTTTGTGCGGGAAATTTTGGAAAAAGAGGAGATACTTATTCAGAAGATTCGGACTACAGAGAATCTTGCAGATATGCTGACCAAAGTGGCTACAAAAGTCAAGTTTGAACATTGTTTAGACTTGGTCAATATCCTGCACATTTGAGTTGGCGCCTGAGGGAGCAAATTGGAAGCATTACAGAGGCTGTTTTGTTTGACTGGGAGGATGAATGATGCTTGCATTTGATGGGACCCAAAATTGTGCCAAGGTGGAGATTTATTGTATTATTTTGACTTTGAAGGCTTGGTATTTTTTTTTGATTTTTTTGGCACAATATCTCTCCCATATTGGGAAGAGATGAAGTTGGGAGGAGTTTTTGAAGTTATAAAATAACTCCTCCCCCTCCCTTTTCATATCATCCCAAAATTTGATAAATACTCAAAATTTGTATACATATCAAATTTAATATTCCCTTCTTAATAAGAGCAGGCTGTCTTAAGTGGTGCTCGAAGAAGTAGGTTAAATTGGCCGAACTCCGTTATCAATTTTCGGGTGTGTTCTTTCCTTATCTCTTTTATTTATTCCGTATTTATAGTATTCAATATCATTTGTTGGGTATTTTTGTGGTGTTGTGTTCAATTATTTGGGTGTATTTACTATTCGTGTGTGTACACGGGTTAGGTTGTGACAAATACACCGTGCATGTAATTTCTGTCTAGGAGGCCAGGTTTTAAGTGGGACCATTTGTGACCCCTCCGCTCTTTCCTGGGATTTTACGTGGAATGGTAATATTATTTTAGGAGTCCGTTCGACGGTCTTTCTTGGGTATTACTGAATCAGTTCACTTCACTAGTTGCTTATTTTTTAGGAAAAAATTACCCGATTTTCCCAACAGATATGTTGACAGAATCATCATCTCTAGTTGATAGATCTTTTGCATCGTCCAAAACAGACAACAAAACATCCATGAAATCTTCATGACTCTTTGCTACAACTGAAACTTTCTTTTGTTTGTGCTCTTCTAACCATTCTCGAGCAACAATCTCAAGATTTTTCGAACACTTCTTCATCGCTCTCTCAACTCCACCCAAATCCATCCACCTTAGAAACGGAAGAGAATCTGATAAGGAAAACTTCCCTGCCAATTCCATAAATAGCCTCAACTCTTTCCTCCACCCACCTTTCTGTTCATCGTCACTACAACATGTATATTCCACATATCGTTTGCCAACAGTTATCTTCAAAATTATATTTAGTGCTACGTCCCAAAACCATTTTTGCATGTCCACTAGAACCTTATTTGAACCACTCGCGCTTTTGGTCCATTTCAAGTACAATCCTTCTGCGGCTGCCTTTAACTCGGACTCTCGTACATGTTTAAGCATCTTGAGGCGGTGATTAGAGAGCA
>JAOTAX010000006.1:2897576-2910129 GCA_025629825.1 Erythroxylum guanchezii | reverse complement strand
AGGTTTGTGTTTGTGTATGATTGGATTCTGGACGGGAGGTCCGATGAATTGTGATATTGGATGTGTGAGAATTATTGGAGTGCTTTGTATGAGAATGAATAAAAAGAAAGAAAAAAAAAGTATACGGATTTGGATTAGTTTAGACCGATTGTCTTAAGGTTTCCAACGCTAATTCGCTTCAAAGTGTATGATATTAGATGTCGGAATTGGTTTCGGTTCGATTGACCCGTTTGTTTGCTTCGATGCGAAATTCGATTTGCCTCTGATTCATTGTGCTTCGAAATCCGTTCCTTTGATTTCGAATTCCCGATTCGATTCGTTTTTTGATTCCGTTCGGGTTCGATTCGTGTGATTTGATACTTTCAATTTGTATGTCGCTTTCGTTTGGTTTTGAAATCCGTCTGATTTGTTTCGTCCACTTTGTTTCGATTTTCATTTGTTTTCCGGTTAGGATCCGGTTCCCAGGATCGGGTCCTAACATCAAAAAGCATTAAAAAAAAGGACTTTTTTACTGTTCACGTATGCATTATAGGGAGTTTACATATTCTGAAGTATTTTTCTAGGACTTTTCATATTTCTAGGAAAAGACCAGGGATGGAGACTTTGTATTTTGCTATTTCTTTATTGGTTTTCACTTTCATTATGAGTAGCTAAATCTTTCTTCTTGGTTGAAGGGAACCACATTATCATCTAGTATGTGTGAGATTTCTAAACAAAGTTTGTTTCATTGATGAATATTGAGTGTCTTCCGAATTGCTTTTTATGATTGAATTGGTCGATTTCTAGGGTGCGCAACTAGGAATTGATTTGTTTAATAGCCAGATTAGTAGGATTTGATGTTCAGTTTTGCTAGTCAAAAGTGGCAAATAAGATTACTGTCTTTACATTAGAGTTGGAAATCCTAAGAAGGTACTTAACTTGATTAAATGCATGTCGTACATGTGTTGTCTTATTCATTGGTTTCTTAGTTCTTAAAGCTATTAGTCAATTAAACTTAAGATCATATCTAAGTTATTGACTAATAAGAATGTTTAGAATACCTGTTTCTATTCATTTAATCTTAAGAGAAAACATCACCTAATGAATGTTTATTAGTGGACTAAATTTTATATCGAGGATTCATATTAGTGTGATAACATCGGTGATCGGAAACCAAGATTTGTTTACTAAATTTTCAGATTTGATTATTTTTGTTAATTTTCAATTTTTTTCATTTTAAATTCTCAATTTATGTGAATTAAACCTCCCCTCTCCCCCAATTTGTTTTAGTTTTGAACTCGTATAATCTTTAACGTTACAATTCCTCGTGAGAACGATCTCAACTCTTCACTAACTATATTTTTCATTGCTAGAGTTGGTATTAATTTAGTTGCAGGCAACAGTAGTACCATCTCCTCCTCTCATAAACCATATGAAAACATATTGCCCAAACTCATACAGCCCGCGATATAGAGAGAAACTAAGATAAAACTTAAAAACCCCAAATCATAGAAAACCTAAATCTTCGTACAGGTCTCTAACCAAACATCAACATTTTCTTAACATAACTTCGTAAATCAAAATCCAAAAGTAGAATTCTCAAATCACCAAGCAAAACCTCATTTTCACATCAAATCTACTATTTAGTGAGTAAAAAAGAGGTCCAATACACACTAATAACCTAAATCTTAGAAAACTCATAAATCAAAAATTCAAAAAGTCTAGGCGTTATCTCCTTTGTACCCTTTTTTTTTAATAAACAACGTCAATATAGTTCAAGAATGTAAAGCGCACAGTCCCTGTGCTCCTTGAAGAAATTCAAACATGGCCTTATTCCTCGTCACATTATCTCTATCATCAACAGTCTGGTTGGTTTCTTCCTCTGAAGCAACTAACTAGTTCTTTATCTAACCGATTTATTTTCTAGTAACAACTAATTATAGATTTGGACAATTTTTGATGTTAACTCCCTTGCGTGTCTGTTTTGAAGTGTGAAGCTGATTTTTTCTAACCTAAGTTTGCTTTGGTAACATTGGTTGCTGCTGAAAATTCTTCAAATATTGTTGGGATTTTCTGTTTTGAGCTCTTTGAAACAACATTTGTAACAGTCGGTAGCAATTTGGCCTTATGTGACCTTTACACCGTAAAAGTGACATGTAGGCACAAACTTTCTGGTTCTTTTTGGTATTTATCCTTGCTTACTTGATCTTGCTTCTTTGACAAATCTAACATCATCATTTTGCTCATTATTCAACTTAGAACATTGACCTTTGTAACCAACATCTTAAAAGGTCTCTTTTAATCTTACCAATTTCCAACAATTGTTCTAACTTTTTGTTACCTCCATTTAACATCCTTATTCCTTTTTCAGTATTGACCAGCTTCAACTTTATTTCATTAAGCTCATCTGTTGTAGATAACAACTTCTTCTTAAGAACTTGAACGATATTCTTTATGGTTGAATTTTCCTTCTTTAGTTTCTCATTCTTCTTACATGTTTCCACCCATTTTGCATACATTAACTCATAAGCTTTGCAAATATCCTCCTTTTTGTATTCTAAATCAATGTCATCACTGTCATAATCTGAAATAAAATTTTGGGCTGATTCATTTAAGTTTTTGTCATTAGTTTCTTCACTGATTACTACTAAGGAAGCAACTGAACTTTTGCTATTTAAAGCAACCAACACAACAATATTGTTTGCAATTTCTTCTTTACTGCCGTACTTACTTTCAAATGCATTTTCACTCCAAATGCTGGTGTATGACTTCCCTTTTCTCCTTTTAAGAGGGTTAGCACATTTTTTTGCACATGTCTGAAACCTTGACACTCATGACATTGTATCTTCTTTGTTTTTGCTTATTGTTTGAAGTAATTGTTAGAAGAACTCCCACCATTATGTTTGAACTCAGGTTTATCTTTCTTGACTTTCTTTAGCCACTTGCTGAAATTTCTTATTAACGACACTATATCATCATTTTCATCAGAGTCGTCTCCTGAATCATTCACGAATTTAGCAACTTCAGCTTACAAAGCCAACCCTTTGTTCTTCTCATGCTTATCTCTCAACAAGTTCATCTCAAAGTTTGTGAGAATCCCGATTGCCTTATCCAAAGATAACTCATTAATGTCATGGGCTTCTTTAATAGATGCAATTTTCGGTATAAATCTAGGAGGCAATTATCTCAGTATTTTCTTGACAAGTTTTAGATTTTAATACTTCTTCCCAAGTTGATGTGCTTGATTGGCAACATCATGCAGTTGATCATGAAATTCTCTGATAGTTTCACTTTCCTCCATCTTAAGCTCTTCAAATATGGTAGCCAACATTTGAAGTTTTGAAGCCATCACCGATTTTGATACCTCATGTATTGTTTGTAATGTATCACATACTTCTTTTGATGATTCACAAGTTGATATCATACTGAAACATCCATCATTTACAACACTAAAACTTACATTATTGTTAGAGAGTTATCAAGTGCTTCCTCTTCTTTAGCCCTTGTCCATTTAAATGGATCTTTAGGTACTGCTTATTCTTTTCATTAATTGTCTTGGATGTTACCAGCCATTCAACACCAAAGTCCATACTTTGGTTCCTTGTGCTTGAATAAATACTTTCATTCTTAATTTCTAAGTAAGAAAATTTATACCATCTAATAACAGTAGCCTGGTAATTGATGCCCTTTCTTTAATGGCCATAATTGTGAAATATGGATCTGCACCAACTTGATGCACGAAGTTTTGATTTGGTGAACTGCACTTTGATACCAATTGAAAATATGAAAGCATGTAGTTTTGCAAAAATTCTGGTTGAGCCGCAGTTACTTTGAACTATCTTTGTAGTTGCTTGATATAAAGCAACTATGTCAGTAACTGTAAATTTTCTAGTGCAAATGAAAATAGAAAAATTTAACCTGAAATAAACAAATCAACATTGAAGATTTGGTAACACAGTTCGACACACCTTGCCTACATCTGTAAGGCCCTCACCCAGCTTAATCACTTTCACCAAGGAACAACAATAGTTTTACTCAAGACGTTACAAAGCTAACTTACCCAACCCTTGACACTATCTCTCGTCCTCACAAACTATAAAAATAAATCACTCCCAATATCATCACCACTCGTGCTAACCTCAACAAAGAATTTTTTCAACAATGTACGATAATAAAAAGAAGAGAATAAAACAACTCAAGTGATTGAAACAATAAAGGACATAAACAAAGACACTTGAGATAAGAAAAACAACTCCCCTAACAATGTAACTTTTTCAATGAAAGAATAGGAAGTTATCCACCAAGAAATCTGTTGTGAACCTTAAATAATGTCACTGAGATATCCCACGCACAGTAGCCACAAAACACCTCAAATTAGCAAACGTTTCATTAGCGAAACATTATAAACAAAGAGCTGCAACCACTACAAAAACACCTAGAGGTTTTTATGAAAAACACATTAATCGATAGCCTCTTGGAGAAAAATGCAGTTCACAATCTGGACAAAATCACAACAAAATCAGCCACCAAAAATAGTTCAAGATCACCGAATTATAGCTGGCAATTCATCACATTGTAGTCATTTTTCCACACAATTTAGCCCAAAAAATTCACGCAACAAGCAAAGATAAACAAATGTCCAATATAGATAATATAACCAAAAAATCAGCTGCTTTAAATAGATGGAATCTACGAAAATAGGCAGTCAAGTGAAGTTCAAATATCACCAAAAATTTGCATCTTATCTTAGTCAAGATATGGTGATTTGATTTCAATTAAATCCTATTGTGACTAGGATTTTTATCTCATATAAACCTCATCTTCAAAGAGTCTCACATAAGGTAGAATACTCATATTAATAATTTTCCTCAAATAGTTAAAGTTATCCAATTACAAATAATACCCAAATTATCATAACGCATATCTTAACAACACATTCTCCAACCATTGTCAAATGGTACAACTTAATATATGAAAAAAAATCTATAAATATTTTCGTATCAGCCATCTATGTTTGAATAAATTTACAGTGGTGTTATATATTGTTATTCCCTTTACGGGAAATTTGTTTTTCTTTTTTCAGTTTATTACAACATGTCACGTGAACATATGCCCGTTGAAATAATGGGGTAAAGGAAGTTCCTCCCAAGACCTTAAAATATAGGATTTTTGGTTCTCAATTTGTCCAAAAGTTTCTAAGTGTCTCAAATCTGATTAGGTTTAAGATCATTGAAGTTGGAATTGTTTCCAAGAGCTTATTTCCTAGAAGACAAGTAATGTTGGCATCTTTTGTGAGCTCAGTTACAAGGAAAAAGGAGATTAGGGAATTTCCTTTAGGCTATATTTGATTGGATGTAAAGTTTTTGATGGAATGAAATGATTTATAATAAAATGAAATGTAAATGAATGTAATATTAGAAAATTATTGTTTATGAGGGATGGAAGGGCTCATAATGTAATATAGTCAAATATTATTTGGAAGAAGAGTTTATAATATAATATAGTAAAATGTTATTTATCATTTTATATTCTATCCTAAACTCCCTAAATCAGAGGTTACTTATTTTTAATGTTTAGGATGGAATAAGATGTAATGTGAAACCTTCCCTTTCTATCATATTTTATTCCATTATATTACATTATAAGCTTTCCTCTCAAACGGTGAGATAATATTCTATTTCATTAATAACTACTCAACTAAACATAGCCTTAGTTCTTTTTTTGGTCAATATGACACATTCTTTTATCAACGTCTGTCTTTGAAAGGTTAAATCGTCCAATACAACACTCACAGATGCATATTAATTAATAAGATAGTATCTCAAGATTCATGGTATGTTATGCTGCATATGGTCTTTGCATTAGATACACATCGTTGAAATTATTAGTGAGCAGGCAATAATTTAAGATAGCCAATTTATTGTTGAGCCGTATGATTGATGCAAGTCACATTTATTGTCGAGAAGGGCATTTTAATTTATAGTCTTTTGCATTAATTTCAAGCTAATATCTTTCAAATTTTTTTAAATATTAAATCTATATTTAATCTACTGAATCAATTTCTTTTGTACCTTTAAGAGACGGTAACCACTTTAACGCCACTTTCCTTCTCCAATCAAACTGTATTAAATTACAAGAATCAAGTGGTAAAGGCCGAAAAGGTGAGACGGTCGAGACCTACGCGAACATTATCATTACAAAATGGAGCGCCATAGCCTTTTAGTCTTGTCTTGTACTGCTTTGGTTGGGCTTTTAACTTACTTTTTAAAAGAAATGATTTTTAAGTATTCATTTAATGCATAACAAACACCTTGACCATATTAATTTACTTATTTGCGAATTGATCTATGAAGTGGTACCCATGAATTTGTACTCTTCGTCTCCGCTGAACTGATAACTCTAACAAATATTCGTCTGTATTTAGAGAGAGAACAAATCTTTTATTCAAACTGCTCTATTTTTTTCTGTTCTCAAAATCATTCATTTATTTTTTGCAATAAATTGAATGCATAAAAATATTTTGGCAAAGTAAGTTCTGCTCCCGTTTAGAGATGAAGCCAACAAAATTGCAAAATGAGGTACATAGTTGATACATATACGCACAACTTAAACGCCAACACAAAGGACAAAGGACAAAGGACAACAAATAATAATAATAATGGGACCCATTTTCACAGAACTTGCTCTGGTCCCGAACGTCTAAATCCTTTCGTAGGAAACGTTTAAGGCTTGCTAAGATATTTATCAAATATCTTATCATTTAATTTTGATATTTTTTATTAGTCAACCTTCAAGATAATATAATTCTTAAAATCTAAATTAAGATGAGGTGTATCTAAGTGATACTTCTTATTTAAATTAGATTTTTAAATAATGGTTCATGCGTAAAAAAAATCTATCTTGAATAGTAATAGGTGTGGATCACGTTATTGTTGGATAATGATTCAAGTGTAAAAAAAGTCCATCTTGAACAGTTGTATGTGTGGATTACGTTGTGGTGGATTTGAGGATATCGTTAGGCAGATGCAGATTGGGCGAGTGGCGTGCATGACTTCTTGTGTGCGTGACTCCTTCCTTGCATTGTTTTTTTATTGGTTGCATGTGGTATGCGATTATAATTCCATCTGGGATAGTAACGTTTGTTAATTGATTTTCTTGTGGGCTGAGTATACATTGGTTGGTGAGTGTGTTATCGGTGTAGCTGTGGCTTTGTGTTGATGTTTTTGCGAATCAACTTGATATCTTTTTTAGTTCTCCAACGTAGATTGAAACTTGGGAGCTGATATATTTTCTAGACTAACTACGATAGTATCATTGGTGAACAATTGTTAGATTTATCTTTGGAAGAGTTGAAAATATTGGGAAGTTGTTTCTTTTTCTATTTTAAGTGTATTTGCTTTCGTTCCTAGTTTAATCAGTTGAGATATTCATTTATTATTCTTTCGTTAAAAGATTGTTGAGAAAAATTCTCTGTTGCAGTTAACATCAGTCGGTCATGTTAATGGATATGAACCACTTTCACAGGTAGTAAGGACGAGGGGTAATGTCAAGGTTGAGTGGTGACTGCTCAATAAAGCGTTGTATAAAATTATCGTTGTCCTTTGGTGAAGGTATTAAGCTGGATGAGGGCATTGCAGATGTAGACAAGATGTGTCAAACTGCATTAACAAATATCGCTGTTCATTTGTTATTTCGCTTTTGATTATTTAATTTTATGATTTTTGATTGTGCTAGAAATGATTGCGGCAAAATTTGAAAGTTTGTGACCCATTACAACCTACAGTTTTTCAATTGGTATTAGAGCGGGTCACCGAATTAGAACTTGATATAGCAATTTGGTGCAAATCTGCGTTAAACAAACATGGCTACAAGAGAAGGTGTACTGATTACCAGGCCACCGTTGTTGGATGGTTACAATTATCTTGCATGGAAAGCACATATGAGAGTTTTTATTCAAACATAGGAAACAAAGGCATGGAACTCGGTACTATATGGCTAGACACATCCAGTGATATGTTAATGGACATTTTATATTGATTTTTGATACATAATTTGTTAGATTTTTGTCCATTTAATATTTAAATTATACTAATTAAAAGTTATTTGTTTTAATTTTAGACACACATTGAATTTCTAAGATTCAAAAGAATTAAGGAAGAAAAGCTCTAGAAAATGTTAATGGGTGCATGTTTTTGCATGCAAGAATGCGATTTAATGGACAAGATGGCCAGAGACAAAAACGACGATGTGGGAAGCTAAGAAGTGGTGTCCGTGGACTTTGGATATGGACAAAGGAGAAAACGATAGCGTAGCGTGAAGGGTGGATTTGGCGTGGTTTGCATGGTTTTTGAATATAGAGGCGGCGTGGTCTGTGTCCGTGTGTGCTGGTGTGGAAGCACACAAGGGAGGCAACAGGGAAATGAAAAAAATAGCGCAACTTAAGAATGAGAAGCGTGGCAGGCGTGGACCAAGAAAAGAAAAATTAGTCACAATCGCGCTATAGTAGTTAGCAACAGAAGGCATACGTGAAGGTGTCGGCTGGTAGTGCATGGGTCTGTGGAGAAAGATAGCAAAAACAGAAGGAGACAAAGAGAGTGCGGCGCAAGTGGTGAACACATCAAGCTAAAAACGTAAAAAGCAAAGGAGGCTGCATGGTCTGGAGGGTGTGCTGCGTGTGTTGAAAAAATATAAGAGAAAAACGTTGAGGTGGCAAGGAAGAGGGGACTCACGCACAGCCCTCACTCAACTCTCTCCACTCACACAACGTTGCAGCTTATGGTATAGATCAAAACATGTTGCAGCTTGTGGCTTGGAAAGAACGTGAAGCAGCTGGTGGAGACTCAAATGTTGACAGCTGGTGGAGTTGAAGAAGCTGGTGGCGTGAACAATGCTGTAGCTGGTGTTGGTGGCTCAGGAAACGAAGCATCCATGTTGAGGCGTTTACATTGAAGCTAGTGCAGGCATCCATGTTAAAAGCATCTACGTTGGAGATAGCTGGTGGAGCAGCTACGTTGATTGGAGAGTGCGTGAGCTGGAGGAAAGGAGACATTGGCAACTGGTGAAAATAGGAGATGCTAGCAGCTGTTGGAGACACTAAAAACGTTGCACACCACTCAACACTCTCCATACACCAAAACGTTGGCAGCTGGTTGGGTGGAGATAAAAATGTAGCAAGTCCGAATCCAACAACACACACTCCATTCCATTCATTGCATTCATGCAAGCATGGAATAAAGAGAGCAACTTGGCCAAGGCTTTTCGATCCTAGCTGTTACTGATAATTACTTTATTTGTATTCCTTATTTATTTTAATTGTGTGGATTTAATCAACGGAACCATATATTATGACCATGATTTATGTTACAATGATGAATATGGGTGAGTAAGTTTTTTTTTTTTGGTTAAGGTTAAGATTGGTATTGGATTAGGATAATTTTGTGGTATTGATTTTTGCTTGATTGAATGCATATTTAGTCCTAGTTTAGCTTGATCACCTAGATTAAGACATTAGATGATTGAATGTCATAACCAATGGGATCTAATTTGTCAAAAATTTAATCAAGCGACATACTTGAGACTAAAGTGTAGACCAACCTTAGGATCTTGTGTGAAGATGTCTAGGATTAACGAACTTAGTTTTAGGCTTCTTGTATTGAACGCCTTCTATTCCGAATTATCTATGAACCAAATGGGTGATTCGGATTTAGAAGAGAAGGGAACACCCATGAACATTGGGTTCGACTTGCTTAAGTGAAGTAATTCCTAAATCAATCCACCGTTACAAATTTTTTTAGTGTCCAATCTAATTAAAATCTAATACCTTAACCGATTTCTGTCATTTGATTAAATCTAGTCATTTTAATTAAAACCTTGCTTTTTTCATATTTTCTTGATTTGCTTCTTTATTTTATTTTATTTTTAAATCAATCAATTCTTGATCATCTGAGTAATTTTTTATCGTTTAATTTAATTGTCTTGTGTGTTAGAATTCCCTTGGGTACGATATTCGGTTCTTACCATTTTATATTACTTGTCGACGGGGTGCGCTTGCCTCTAATTGGTCAAGATAGAATTCAATTTTTATTTTTTTGTTTGTTTAGAGTTGCAACAAGTTTTTGGCACTGTTGTCGAAAAAATTTCTTTATTGTGAGTCATTAGGTTAGACGATATTAATTATCTCAGATTTAATTCTTGCTTCATTTTTTTATTTTAGTATTTTATATGTTTGTTTGATTGCTTTACTTCAGTGTGTTTTATTTTACATTCTTAGCTCTGTTATTATTTGTTTTCTTTATTTGTTCATTTTGTTTATGCTCACTCATAGTCAAAAGCCCGAGAATTTGCTACTAGATATTGAGATTGAAAAAACTGCTCATAAGTTGCGTAAGGAAACCAGATTGGCTCGGAGTAGTAATACAGAAGAAAGGATTAGAGAAGAGTAGTTTGTAAAGATGAAACAGCACAAAGAGAGGTTGATGCCACATACTGAAGAGAGAAGGGAGTTAACTATGATGGATTTGACTATGGGGCACAGTAATAGACCCATGCCTCCCATTATAAGGCCGACGATCACAGCTACGAGTTTTAAGATTCCTCACAGCATTACATCTATAGTGAGAACATCTCAATTTGGAGGATTCGAATACCCATTTGGAGACCTTTCTAGATATTTGTGATTTGTTTAAGCATAATGGAGTGTCGGAAGATACTGTGAGATTAAGGTTATTCCCATTTTCTTTAAGGGATAAGGCCAGAGCATGGTTGGCTAGTTTGTGAAAGCGATCTAGAAGGGGGGTTGAATAGATCGTCTAAACTTTTTTGCAAAATTCTACAAAAAACACGGAATTAATACACATGAAACAATCAAATAAATTAAATAAAGAGTATAGGGAAGAAAGGCAAACACTGTTTTTATAGGGGTTCGGTGCAAAGACCTACGTCCTCTACCTAAGTTCCCACTTAGGATTTGGCAAACCACTTTGCTGCACACTTTGTAGTTCAGTGCGAACTTTTACAACCCACTTGATTTCCGGTTCAAGCTAACCTCACAATTGATCTGTCTTCCGGCACAAATCCTACCTTACTAGTGATTCTCCTCTAATCACTAAGCTTACAATAAGGATAATAAATAATTGAAGTAAAGCTCGATATAGCTAGATACACTTGAATATGCAGAGAGAAATTTAGAGTAATAACAATGATGAAAGATGATCAGTATACTTTGCTATATTCTGCACTAATTGATCTCTTGATGTTCCTCTATTTATTTGTAGGCTTCTGGATCAATATAGACGTTGTAGATCATTTATTAGCCGTTGAAGATTGTTTCATAGACGTTGTAAATGATTTTCTTCCCGTTTGTAATCAATTAACTTCGTCAGAATAAGATCAGATGTAATGCTAGTCGACTGGTCGAGATGTTTCAGTCGACTAGAACCAGCATTTTATGAAAAAAATTCATCTTTGCTTCACAATCAGTCGACTGGAGTGATTTGAGTCGACTAGAATGATTATCCAACATACTGTTCTCCTGTTTTGAGTCGCCTTGAAATGTTCTGGTCGACTTGATTTAACCCCCACTTGACAAATATGTTAATTCTCAGTCGTCTTATGATATTCTGTTCGACTGTTGCTTGCTTCAACAAATATATTGCAGATAATCTTCGATCTTTACTTTGTTAAGAAGCTATTTTGAGATCTTTATCCATAATCTTCATCAAGATCATCTTTTGCACGTTGTTCATCTTTAGATTAAATTATCTATCTCTTAATTGTTGGGGATTATCACAATCTTCATGATATTTTATCTCTTGGACATTTGAAGATTAATGCTACCTTGTATTAAACCAGAAATACCTGAAATAATTTCTTAAACATTTCTATACATTTTATTATTATCAAAACATAAAGGGATTTTATTTGTCAACCACCATTGGTCCAACAATCTCTCCCTTTTTGATAATGACAAAACATTTAGAAATTGAAAAGAAATTGAACACAGAGAAAAATTGATCAAGGTTTTTATGCCTTGTCTAATTGGTTAGTATAACTCCCCCTTAATCAATAAACCAATGAAAGCAACAATTCCATAATGTTAAGCCAACAAAACAATTTATCAAAGTTGAACAAAGGATCGAAACAAAGTGTGATAATTTCAAATTTCAATTTGTTACAATTACCAATGTATCAAAAAAAATGACAATCGTGTAACAATCAATTTCTATTTCAATTAAGCCCGTGATGCAAATTTTGTGAAATGGAACTGATATCTCCCCCTTTTTGTCATAATCAAAACAAAATGGAATAACACACGACAATTATACTCAAATGATTCGCAAGTGTCACACGAGCAGATAATGAAAGTTAGACACAATCAGATGCAAACAGTAAGTAATATTGGTCTTAGAAGCAAATGCAACACCATCAAGAATGAGAAACATCATCATGTCGACAACCCAATTTATCAAAAATCTTCTTAATGCTTTTCTCCAATTTCGTGAGCATACTATGTTGATCATTAACTGTTTTCTCCATTCGCATGAGCATAGTTTGTTGATCATCAATGCGATCATTT
>JAOTAX010000006.1:2874459-2889695 GCA_025629825.1 Erythroxylum guanchezii | reverse complement strand
TCGGACCAAATGACCAATCCATTTCCAAAATGCAAAATGCCAACCGAAAACATCTTCAAGACTTCAACATTCACACTTCACTTCATTCTACCGAAATCAACTTCACAATTTTCCCCAAATCTAACACCGAAATCAACTTCAAAATTTTTCTCAAATCCAACACAACAACACCAATTTTTAACCCCAAATCCACCATCATCCAGCAACCAACACAATCAAACAATCATAAATTTCAAAATGCCATGAAAAATTAAACAAAAATAAAAAATCAATTAGTCTTCACCAAATATGGGTCGACGTCGGGTGACATGGGTCGCGGTCGAGCGCGTGGAGGACGAAGGAGAAGGCCGGACGGTGTGCGGTGGACGCCGGACGATGGACCTCAGCAGGCGGCGACGTCTTCGGGTGTGCGGTGAGGTGAAGACGGTGTGAGGTGGACGTCTTCGAGCGTGGACAACGGTTGAAGGCCGGAGGCTAGGCGAGGTAGGCCAGAGCCGTGACACGCTGGAGTCGGGATGGCAGAAGGGAGAGAAGAAGACGAAGAGAGAGGGAGAGTCGGGGCATCGGGGGGTGGGGGGTAGATAAAATTAGGGTTAAATTTTCTTTATTTGCAAAATGCCCCCTGGAATTTATTTTTTTTTGTGGAATGACCTCGGAAAAATCCGGTATTGATAGTACCGACCGGTACTGACCGAAATTCATCCCCGGTACCCTTTATACCCGTTCTGATATCGTTTTCCGACCGGTGCCGACCGGAGCGGTACGAAATCCACATCCATGGCATGGAAGGTGAAAGTCCGATTACGAAAAATTATTAATTAATTTCTTACTTGGTAATCTTTGTTAAGTAATTTTATTAAATTTAAATTGTTGTTAAGTCGATTTGAATTTGAATTAAAAATAGTTAATTCAAAATTGTTTGTATATATTGGATTAAAGCAGACTCTTATGCTTAATGGTAAGAATAAAGTTGGATAATCTGAAACTATCTTTTTATGTTTTGTTGGTTAAACTCTATAATAAAAATTATAAAGAAACATACAAAGATATGTATATCCTTTTAATTATGAATTTTATAAGTTAAAAAATAATCAAATTGATCTTTAGTTAAAGGCTGATGATAATATTAAATTGTTAATTGCTAAGATATACGTTATATATCTTATTATTAATTTTGACATTATTTGATAATTGAATTTTCAAAATAAAGTTAATTAGCTTCAAATTCTAATCAAGATGGAATAGAATATCTTGAATTTGATTGGTTGATTATAGCTGGACTTGGAGGCTGAAATCTTAAAGTTATCTTAGATAATATTTGGTAACTAATTGTATATAGATAAATCCTTATCTAGCAAAGAATTCTTGGTGAATCACAACTCTATCTAGCAAAGAGTTCTTGGTGAATCATGTGACTATTTGAGTTGAGTTGTTCTTCTACCGTGACTTCTTTATCTGTCATAGTTGATGGGTTGTTAGTTGTGTGTTCTTTGATCAGTGGTCGATTGATTTAGTGGCCTGCAACTGTGATGTTTTTATTGTTTACTGCGTGAATCAGCTAGGTATTTTATTCTACTCTTCAACGTAACCTAAGGTTTATTGTGTTGTGCTGCAATTTTTCTGGGGTATCACTAACGAAGGTTGTATGGTTGGTGCTGCATTTTTTTCTCTACTGCAAATGTTTTAGGGAATCACGCAACCCTTGTTGCATCGTTTGTGCTACATTTTTTCTTTGATGGTGTTGTTGTTAATTGGGTGTGTGTAGTAGCAATGATTTTCTTTTCTGAGCTTTTGTGTATTCTTTAGCTGGGTGATTCATGACTTTCTGCAGTTGTATATTTTCTATTATTCAATGACAATTAAGGGTGTTCCTTGGCAGTTTTGTAGCTGATTTATTTTCTGGTTTATGTCTTCTTTCTATGCTACTACTCTTCATCCATTGCGTGACTTTTGGTGAATTGATTGAATGCCCATTGTGTGGATTTCGATAATGGAAGTGATGTGCAAAAATTCTAGCAGTTGACTACGACAATTTCCTTGGTGAACAACTTTCAGATCTGTGTTGAAAGGAGCTGAATTTATCGACAAGTTGTTCATTTTTATCTCAAATGTATGTATTTTCATTCTTTGTTATTTTAGTTACTTAAGTTATTTCATTTTTGTTGTTTTCGTTAAAAGTTGTTGAGAGAAATCCTTTGTTAAGGCTAACACAAGTCGATCGTGTTATTAGGTGTAATTTGTTTTTATAAGTGGTAAGGACGAGGGATAGTGTTGAGGGTTGAGTGAGTCGGCTCAGTAAGGCTTTATATAAAACTATTGTCGTCAATGAAAGTATTAACTTGGGTGAGGGCCCTTCAAATATAGGTAAGATGTGCCGAACAGCACTAACAAATTTATTGTGTTAATTTGTTATTGCAGTAAATCACTTGTTAATATAGAAATCACGTATAATATGTAAAATACATAAGAAGAGGGGTTGAATTGTGTCAAATCGTTTAAGATATTAATCTTTGAAAACTTTTTGATTTTCTTTTCAAATTCATATGATTACGAAAATAGTTCACTTATTTTGATGAGTAACGCAATAGCGAAAATTAGTATTTATTCTTCTGACAATAAGAAAATTAAAGAGATAAGAGTTAGAGAATATGACGCCGCGATTTATCCTGGTTCACCCTTAACCTTGGGCTACCTCTAATCCTCAAAGTCCGTCTGAGATTTCCACTATAACTTTCAAAGTTACAAGTATTATTTCTACATTTCCAGAGCCTCTTCAGGTCTCTTTCACAAAGTATTCTTTATCTGCTTTCTTAGCCTTTTCAGGCTCTAGCCTTTCTTTCTCTCTAAAAGATATTGTTTGAGCTTCACGTTACAGATGTATTTGCTCTCTTTTCTCACTTGAGCTTTTACAATCAGAATTCTTTTTCTCTCTTTGTATTGTATCGTAACGTAAAAACAAAAGGTATTTTTATTTTCAACTATAACTACTATTTATAGCCTAAATCTTTAATGGTCTTCTTAAGAATTCTGCTTGTCGAATCTTCTAAAAATGGTAACTAACTCTAACTAGCTGACGTTCTAGTACATTTTTCAATTTCCATCGTCTTGCATAGTTTCATATGCTTTGTCTGGTGTCTCATATGCTTCGTCTGGTGTCTTAGACTAAGCACTCCACACTTCCTCTTATTTAGCTTTTACTAACGTATCGTCTTGATTTGATGAATTGTGCTATTTAAATTTTTCTGCGCACTTAACAAATTCATCAAAACAATTCACACACTTCTATGATTATTATTATTTGACTTTCATCAAAATTAATAGAAGAAGTGAAGCCTTCTTAACTTAACAATCTCCCTCTTTTTGATGATAACAAATAATTATAATATTAGAAGATAAAAACTAATACTCAGACAAAAAATAAAGATAATAGTTAGATGAAGATAATATTCAGACGTAATATTACGACAATTAAAGCAAGATATACAATGATTCATCAAAACTTTTCTAAAATTTCCTACTATTCTCCTGTTCTCCCCTTATTTGTTATTAATCAAAAAGGTAATTTATTTTAGTCGTTTCAAAATCTCAGAAAACATTTGTTGAATGTCAGTGCGGATCGTCTGGAGGTCTTCTTCTATAGAAACACGTAGAAGTGTTATCTCCTTATGAAGATCACCCACTGCATCACCTAGTCCATTAACCTTAGTAGAAATTTCTTCAATGTTTATAGCTAAGGCTTCCTGAACTTCTGTCTGCTTGTGACTAACTTCAGTCCATTTGATGAAATTCTTCAAGAACTCCGAATTAACAGTAGCATCTTGTAGTATTTCACTAAGTGGATGAGTGTGTTCAATGACATATTCTTTTCTAAGTGAATCGTCTAATTCTATGATTTGAATTGAGGGAAAGTTGAAAGGTTGTTTTCCTTCAGGGATATCAAGATCATCAGGTCTGGGTAATTTGTAAATCGGTTGCCTAAGAAGGTGTAAGATGGTTTTAACTGAAGAGATGAAACCTAAGGGTTTGAAATGAATGAGTAAATGCACAAAGGTTTCTAAGTTAAAATCAATACCTTCAATTGTGATACTTTTGTACCTTCCTTCTGATATTGTGCCAACTATCTTGAAACTTTCATCTTTAGTAGATGCTCCAAAATTGCTTCCTGATTCCCTTGATTTGTGATGTGATACATAGGCACCTACAGGTTGAGCTACATAACATATGTCGTCTTTGTTTTTCACTGCCACTTGAATCTCTTCTTCTATAAGATCATTTACGTGTCCTTCAAGAAATTTCTTCTTCTTTCCTTTTTATGTGCTTATCACTGGTGCTGAGCGTCTAGGTTGTACATTTGGCACAATCTTGATTGTAGTTCTGCTCGGTATTGGATAGATTGTATAAGGATCTTTAGTAAGCTTCAATGGATATGGTTTTGATTTTTCATCCCGCAAAATACTGTATAGTCTTCGTTCTTCAGGACTTAGAAGATGTATCATCTAATTATTTACTATTATAGATTCAACTTGAACCTTAACTGTCTGTATAGAAGGTTCTCTGATGATAATTGAACTTCTATTACGATCATGTGTTGATTCTTCCATGACCTTCATCTTCAAATCTTCTTTCTTTATCGGTTGAGGAGGATTATAGGGTACTAGTTGTTGTTGAATAGTTAGCGTCTTCTATGGAACATCAGGTGGTGAAACTTTCTTCTGAACACGTTTGTCTTCTTTTGTTCTTCTACTGATTTGGAAGAGAGTTGTTGTTGAGGCTTCCTCTTCTCAAATACTATCTTCCTTCTTATCTCTGTCTCTCCAGATGATTGTACTGATTGAGTCTGAGGGATAGAGACAATTGGTTTGGTAGGCTGCTGTTGTTTCTCTTGCTCCTTCTTACTTTCAGATTCTCCACCAAGAATCAGAACTTTCTGCTTCTTCTGTTCGTATTGTCGTAAGGTCATTAATCTTGGTGACCTTCTTAACTTCTCGGGCCTTTCTAATTAGAGCATCTCAACCTTCCTCTTTAAAGACACTTGTTGAGATGGTTGTTACCTTGCTTTCCTTTCTTTCTTGAAACGTCTTGGCTTGCGTCTGCACATCAGACGATTGTTAAACCTTTTTCTCTACTGATGTTCTTCCGGATGATCTAGGTTTCGTTTGTATTTCTAACAAAACATTTTCTTTCTTACTTTGTCTTACTAAAAGCTTCCCTTTACACTGTGCTTTCGGTGTAAAATCTGCATCCGCTTCGGCTTCAGTCTTGATCCCCATTTTGTGAATATTAGAGGCATTGATAACACTCTTAAGATTTGACTTTACTCTGTTTCCTCTATCAAGTAGGATTCCAGATTCTTTGAAGAATCTTGTCAACAATTTACTGTAAGGTAAAGAACTACTCTTCACATAATAATCCTCCCTAGTCTTTATCATGTCCTTCAAAATCAAGAATGAAAGATTTACTGGTTGGTGAGTGAGTAGATGAAATAGACAATGTTTATCATTTATTGTCACCAAATCCTTTGATCCTACTCTTGGTAAGATACAATGTAGAAGAATTGAATGAAGAACCCTACCTTCGGAATGAGGGTTGAAGACTTCTTAACTCCTGGATTACTAGTCCCATATAATTGTCGATTGATGTTGGCTTCGTCTATATGACTTTGAGCAATCCAATCTGTATTGTTGAATAGTTTTGCTCCTTCATTTGGACACCCAACAGCCTTCACAACAGAATCTTGTGTGATTATTACCGACAACCCATCTACCATCGATACCAAGGTGTTGTCTACCACCTTTGCATTCTTCCAGAACTCATATACTTCATTTAAATACACCGTCTCCTGGATGTTGAAGAAGTTCTTCCAGCCAACTACTTTAATCTCAGGTTTGATATTCATCCGATTATCTTTCAAAGAAGTAAAATCGACGAGTCTACCATAGACAAGAGATTTCGGCATTTTTAATCTGTAAAGGATAAACACTAAACACATAGATGTATTTCTCTTAAAGAAGCGAGGTTAGTATAAAAATGAAAGAAAGATATGAAATGAAATAAGACGGATTTGAAGTTTAGAACAGAGGGTTCGATCGTCTTTGTTGAGAGCACTCTGAACAAGTCAGTTTTAAAGTTTTTCAAGAAAATTCTAGAGCGCAAAGTGTTGCAGATTCTGAGATGATTTCCTCTTTATATACACTCTTGAAAAGTTACCGTTTGTAACATTTTTACTGATCCTCTGGTAATCATGAAATTTAAACTATCGAGTGAAAATTTATTATTACTATATAATTTGAAAACTTACGACTTTTTCAGCTTCTTCAGAATAAATCATCTGGATCATAGAGTTTCAGACGAATGGTCATTTAACATTACCATATTCAGGTTCCGTCTGATTTCCTAGAATTTGTCTTCACTTTAGGGTTTAGTGAAGATATCTGCCCATTGTTGATTCGTCTCAACAAATTGTAGATTGATAATCCCTCTCTGTGCATAGTCTCTTATAAAATGATGTCTAACTTCAATATGCTTTGCTCTTGAGTGTTGTATTGGATTCTTTGAGAGATTAATAGCACTTATGTTGTCACAGAAGATTGGAATCTGATCTTCTTAGATAGAATAATCCTCTAACTGATATTTAATCCATAACAACTGTGAACAACAGCTTGCAGCTGACATGTATTCAGCCTCTGCAGTAGATAGAGCAATTGAACTTTGCCTCTTTCTTGACCAAGAAATTAGATTATAACCAAGAAAGTGACAGCCTCCACTTGTACTCTTTCTATCAATCCTATCTCCAGTATAATCAGCATTACAGTAACCAATTAACCTGAAAGCTTTACCTTTCTCATACATTAAGCAAAGATCAGTAGAACCTGCTAAATATCTCAATATTCTTTTAACATCAATATAATAAGATTCTCTAGGATCTGCTTGAAATCTTGCACATAAATAAACACTAAACATTATATCAGGTTTGCTTGCAGTTAGGTAAAGCAAAGAACTAAAAATTCCTATGAAAAGAGGTTTGATCAATCTTCTTACCAAATTCATCCTTAGATAAGACGATTGAGGGATGTATAGCAGTCGACATTGGTTTAACGTTCTCCATTTTATATTTGACTAAAAGTTCTTTGATATACTTTTGTTGATGAACAAAAATCTTTTCTTTCGTTTGTTTAATTTGTAAACCAAAAAAGAACTTTAATTCACCCATCATACTCATTTCAAATTCATTTTTCATAAGACTTTCAAAATTTGAACATAACTTTTTAGAAGTTGCACAAAAAATGATATCGCCTACATATATTTGTACAATGATAATCATTTTTTATATTTTTCCTAAATAACGTTTTATCTACTTGACCTCTAATAAAGTCATTTTTAATCAAAACGAACTCGGACGATCATACCAAACACGAGGTGATTGTTTCAATCCATACAAGGCTTTATGAAGTTGATAGACATAATCTGGTTTATCAATATCTTCAAAACCTGGGGGTTGTTTCACATAAACTTCTTCATCTATAGAACCATTCAAAAATGCACTTTTCACATCCATTTGAAATAGTTTTATACTATGAAAAATAACATATGCAAGCAAAATCCTAATAGCTTCTAATCTGGCTACAGGAGCATATGTTTCATTATAGTATACTCCTTTTCATTGATTATAGCCTTGAGCTACTAATCTAGCTTTATTATGGTTTACTTTTCCTGATTCGTCTAGTTTATTTTTGAATACCCATCTGATTCCTATAATAGACTTATTGAAAGGTTTAGGAACTAGAGACCAAACTTTATTCCTAGTAAATTGATTTTACTCCTCTTGCATAGCTAAAATCCAAGCTTCGTTTTGAAGAGCTTCATCAATTTTCTTAGGTTCTAATTTAGAAAAAAATGCTACATTTACCTCTCTTCTAAATTTAGATCTAGTTCTCACTCTTCTGAAGTTTCTCCTATAATCAGGTTTTCTAGTTGAGGCGATTTATATCTCTAGTCTTTCCTTAAGCTAATATTTTCAGAGATGTCTTCTATCTTATCAGGTGGATCGTCTGATGGTGAATCGTCTGGGTTATTAACTAAAGGAGTAGATAGAGTTTCATCCTTAGAATCGTCTCTTTTATCTAGATAAGAGTCATCATCAAATTTCACATTTTCAAATTCTCCACCATGATCACTCCTAATTCCAGTAATAAACATTCCTTTTCCATTTTGTAACTTTTTGGACAAAACTTTAAAACATTTAAAAGACTCAATCTTTATGTCATAAAAATAATATCCAACAAAAATCTAGTGAAGTCATCAACAATTACGAGACCATACTTCTTTCCACCTAAACTTAGTGTTCTGGTTGGACCAAACAAATCTATATGTAACAACTCTAAAGGACTAGACGAAGTTACAATATTCTTAGATGAAAAGGATGTTTTAACTTATTTTCTTTTTTGACAACTCTCACAAAAGAAATCTTTGTTAAAAATAATCTTTGGTAAACCTCTTAACAAATCATGTCTAACTAACTTGGAAATATGTTTAAAACTAACACGACCTAGCTTTTTGTGCCAAATCAGTTTTTCATCATCTTTTGATATAAGACATGAAATATTTTGACTTTTCAAATCATCTAAGGTAATTTTATAGAGGCTGTTTCATCTCTTAGCAGAAAAGAATATGGAACCGTCTTTGTTTTTGACTAAACAAGAATTTTGATTAAAGGATACTTCAAAACCAGTATCACATAATTGACTTATACAAAATATATTATGCTTTAAGCCTTCAACTAGCAGAACATTATCAATAAACGAAAAGGAATCTTTACCAATTTTGCCGATTCCAACTATTTTGCCCTGCTGTTTGTCTCCAAAAGTTACTAATCCCTCTTGCTTATGTTGGAGGTCTAGGAACATAGACCTTTTGCCCGTCATATGTCGCGAGCAGCCACTATCCAAGTACCATTGGTGGTGGTTGCTTTTTCCGAGTAAGGAAATCTACAGTATATATTATATCCTTCTTAGGTACCTATATTTTCTTGGGTCCTTTAGGGTTAGTCTTACCATTTTTCTTTGAATAATAAGAATATTGTTCCTTTTTCCTTCTATTAGGAATAAAATTCCTATTATGAAGAAAATTAATATTATGAACTATATTTCTATCATTAAAGCCTAAACCGCTTTTGACTTTTGGATGTCTATAACTTCCAATCATATCATTCATCCTTTTTGTACTTTCTATAAACTTCGATAAATCTACTGAAGGACTATTAATGCTTTGTTTTAGTTGATTAATTTCCTCAGATCTATCTACAGTTACTTTCTTTTTCATATCGTCTACTTGTTTCTTGAGGCAGACGTTTTCTTCTTATAAAAGTTTTGTGTTCTTTAAATTTTCAACAAATTTCTTTTTCAATAACCTATATTGTTTTAAAATAATATATGAATCTTCTTACAATTCTAAATAGGTATCCTGAAGATTACCAAAGTTAGAAATTACCTCATCATCGCATTCCCCTTCATCCACTAAGCATATATTTGCTTATTATAATGTTTCTGAGTCAGATTCAGATTTAGACGAATCCAATTCTTCCCATGTTGCCATCATGCTCTTTTTGTTTTCTTGACTTTTCTTTTGTTTTTTTTGAGCAACGGACATTCAGACTTGTAATGTCCTGGTTTGTTACACTCCTGGCAGACGATAGAACTTTTTTCATTCTTTGAATCGTCTTTGCTATTCTTTTTAAAAGAGAAGTCTTTATTTCCTTTTGATTTCTTTTTCCACATCCTTCTAATCTTTCTTGAAATGAAAGATAATTCATCTTCATCTTCACTTGAATCTTGATCAGATTCACTGACATCATCATTCTTGATTTCTTCAATCTTTAAGCTTTTGAAGATGTGCTTCTATTTTTATGCATCATTTGATTCTTCTGACTAGCCTTCAATGCAATAGATTTATCCCTTTTGGGTTTGTGTTCTGCATTAAGCTCTACTTCATGGATTTTCAGTGAACCAAGCAATTCGTCTAGCTTCAACTTGCTTAAATCCTTGGCCTCTTATATTGCTATTACTTTAGGTCACCATCTTTTTGGAAGACTTCTGAGAATCTTTTTGACACGATCTTGACTTTCGTAGATCCTTCCCAGAGCTTTAATTCCATTGATAATTGTTTGGAATCGTCCGAACATCTGATCAATAGTCTCATCGTCTTTCATTTTAAACAGCTCATACTGAAGAACAAGAATACTAATCTTGGATTCTTTCACCTAGTTTGTGCCTTCATGTGCAATGGCTAATGTATCCCACATTTCCTTTGCAGATTCACATCTATGAACCTTATCATATTCACTTCTGCTTCGAGCACAACTTAAGAAGAACTTGGCCCTTCAATTTAATTGAAAGCGAGCTTTCTGATCAACCATCCATTGGTCACAAGAGATGATATCTCCTTCATTGTCTGTTGGAATGTATGGTCCATTTTCAATGATATCCTAAAGATCAATATGTGTGGATTCTATAAAGAGCCATATCCTGTCCTTCCAATAATGATAGTCTTCACCATTGAATGCAGAAGGTCTCGAGACTAAGGCACCTTCGGCTATAAAAACAAATGATTCAGCCATAGGTCTTTGTCCTCACTTTGTAACAGTGTTTCTTAGAAACCTTGCTCTGATACCATGTAATATCCCGTCCCCATATTAAGGGTTAGGACCCGCAATTTTAGTACATGGGAGCTCAAAGAGAGATTAAGGAAATGCATTTTCTTGCTCATGTATCATGTTAGCATATATGCATATAAATATTGAATGTTTGCACACTCAAGAAAAGTGGTACATGCATTCATTGACAACTTCCAGGTGTGATTGTTTCTAAATATGATTTTATTGAAAATGAGAAGTGGAGGGAGTTGAAAGAGTGATCTTGGTATGAGTTGTGATAAGGAAAGATTTGGAAATAAAAGTGGTGGTTGATCTGGAAAATGTTCACTGAGTGTGCTTCGGTCTGTTAGCCATAACTTTTTCTCTAGTTATCCAAACGAGATGATTCTTAATTTAGATTAAACTAGAAACATATGGCCACATTTCTTATGAAGACATCGAATTTCAATTCTGTCTCTAAATGCCTCAAAATTTCATGAAGTTGAGAACTGGGTGCAGTACAATGGGAGGATGAATGTAAAATTCGTCTTTGGGCTTTAGGGAAAATTTGGGATTGATTTAGAGAGATTTTGGCAAAGTTTCCTTCTTAAAAGTTGTAGATCTTTCTTTTATCTTTCCAACAATATATAGTATGAAAATTTTGGACATTTTAGTCAAAAGGTATGATCTTTATAAGTGGGTATGTTGGAGAGTGAAAAGTAAGACGAAGCGAAAGTAAGACGAAGCAAAGTAAGACGAAGCGAAAGTAAGACAAAGTGAAGTAAGACAAAGCGAAAGTAAGACGAAACGAAGTAAGATGAAGCGAAAGTAAGATGAAAGAAAGTAAGACGAAGCAAAGTAAGACGAAGCAAAAGTAAGACGATGCGAAAGTAAGACGAAGCAAAAGTAAGACGAAGCAAAATAAGACCATACAAAAGTAAGACGATGCAAAACTATGACAATGCAAATGTAAGAAGGAAGAACACAACGTCTTAGTTACTGTTCATGCACATCGTCTTAGTTACTGTTCATACCCATCGTCTTAGTTACTGTTCATACCTATCGTCTTAGTTACTGTTCATACCTATCGTCTTAGTTACTGTTCACCTTTTATCTTCTATTCCATTTTTAATCCTTCAAAAGATAGAATTTGTCTTCAAGATCTTCACAAAAGTTGGAGCTCTTGAAGTCTTCTTTCGAACCATCCAAAGAACACCTTAATCAGAAATTTATAGAGAAAGTTATGATTGTTTCCCCGAAACAGATTTAGTATGATTGAGGACAAAAACATGTTTGATTCTTTTGGTCATAACATCTTCTTTAGACACCCAATTGACTTGATTCTTGAACCATTGCACTCGTAATACATTGCTATACATCTCCACCAAAAATCATAGCCATTCAAAATGAAGTGAGAAAGATTGAGCGAAAAAGGAGGGATGGGTATAGTGAGTGTACTTTTAAGTATATTGAACTGGTGTTATTTCACTGAACATACTTCAGTATTTTGATGATATCTTGATCTGTAGAGCTCCAAATGAGATGATTTCTGATTTGTGGTAACTAGAGACATGGAGCTACAAATGGTATGAAGAAATTGGGATCTGATTCAGTCTCTAAGATGTCTAAATTCCAGATGGAAGTTGTGCATAGTATATTGTTTTGAACAAGAGCAGTCCAAAAAAGTTTGAAGTATATCTTTTGAGTCACTGAACAAAATCGAATGATTTTGGTGACATTAGAAACTTAAGACAATGGGGGACATTTTTCTGGAGGAAAGTGTTATGTTAGATTGTTCAAGGGTACTGTTGACAAGACACTTAAGTATAAAAGACATAAGGCATAAATGGAAGGGCAAATGGGACAATTCTCAATCACTAAAAGCATAATTGGAAGAAAAAGTGTTGTCTTGCTTATAAATAAAGGAGAAAACGTGAATGAGAAGATTCTAGAGAAGAAAAATGTGTGGATGAGAAAAGAGATAAGAGAGAGAAAACATGAAAAAGAATGAAAGAGAGAAAGAAGAGAAAACAAGCTAGGGTTTTAATTTCCTTAGCCTTCAAGAGAGATTTTGAAGTTGTTCAAGAAGAGAAAAAGGTAGAGAAAGGAAAGAGCTTCCATTTGAGCTAAAGATCTCTTCTTTTGGAGGAGAATCAAGGAATCCAAGAGAATCGTAACCAAGAACAAGGAGAAAGACAACCTTAACTTGGAGTTTTGTAAGCAAACTAGGTCGGTACTATATTTATGGTTATTGTGTAAATGGGCGATGTGCCTAAGAGTGTGCATATGTTTGAATTGCTAAATTATAAATGAGAATTGGATATTATGAGGTTATGTGAGGTTATAAAAGAGATGACGAGAAATTAAGTTATGATATAGAGTAACCAAGTCTTCTTGAAGTGTGAGCTTATGAAAAGGGTAAAGATTGAAAGGAGAATTTAGAATGATCATGTACAAATCAAGTGTAAATCTAAGTTCAATTAGACACATATGAATTATGTAATGGGAATGAGCATAATATATGATTTAGAACTTATACCCGGGATTGTCATTGAATATGCATTGTACATAACCCATACAACTATTTGGGCATAAATGAGTTTTGTAACGGGTGTGAATTGTGTATTGCATAAATTGTGATGTGTAGGTTAAACATTTGCATTCAGGCATATCTAGAATTTGGAAGCAAATGCTATTTTAGAGCGTACTATGAGTAGACCGAGATGGTCTCACTTTATTGTTTGTTATTTGAATTTTGTATTAATTAACTATTGAATTATTATGAGAATGTGACTAATTGTGTTGGTTTCCGGGCATAAGGTCCGATGAATGTGATGTATGACTGAAATATTGAAGTGTTCATTGAATGCAAATTAGATGAACTAAGTGTACGTAATTGGATTGTTAAATATGTTTTGAAAGTGCATTTGAATGTAAATGAAAAGTGATACCTAACTTTAATGTTGAATGCCGGACTATGGTCTGATGACATGTGAAAGTGAGTGAATGGGAACATACAAATGTGATTGATGCATTCCATTCCATGAATGCAGAAAATATAATGACAGTTGTGACTAAAGTAGCTAACAATTAAAGCTTAAAGCTCAACGAGTAAATATGAGCTTCGAGCTCAAAAGTGATTCAGAGCCTCAGGTTCAACGTTTAATGACCCTTATATGGGACAGTTATTAATGAGTCCTATATGGGACAACAAAGTAACAAATGGAAAGTGAGTCTCATGTGCATTGCATATGCATAATACGAATGATTAAGTGTATTAAATGTGAAGTAATGTGAAATGTGAAATAAAATGAGTTTTGTGAATTATGTGTTATGTGACTGGGTGAATTATCGATGATGTTCACTCACTGAGTTCGCAAAACTCACCCAAAATTTGCAAATATGTTTCAGGACTCAGAAGAATACCCTGTTAGGCCAACGGGAGTATACCGACAGCATACAAGTGAAGAATAGAGGTCGGGATCAATTCGCGTCTACATTGCATTTCTCTATTTTTGTATTGAAATGTATATTCCGCATCTTTTTTGTATAAATTGGTATTCCGAAATGATTCAAGTGTTTTGTATTTATGAAAGGGGCCCAAATGGCTATTGAAAATTTAGTTGATAGTTTTGTGTTATTGAAAATGTTTATGAGCGAATGTGGGACCCATTTGAGTATCGATTTTCGCATATTATATTTGTGGTTTCAAAATAAAAATTTATACCGATTTTTGAATGATTAAGTGCTCTAGCATCCCACCCTCGTGGGGCGCGGACTCAGATATCACCATCGATGTTGGAATTGGGTCTTGTGGGAGTGGAGTGCTACATACCAAATGAAGTAAATCACTTGTTAATATAGAAATCACGTATAATATGTAAAATACACAAGAAGGGGGTTGAATTGTGTCAAATCGTTTAAGATATTAATCTTTGAAAACTTCTTGATTTTCTTTTCAAATTCAGATGATTACGAAAACAATTCATTTATTTTGATGAGTAATGCAATAGCGAAAATCAATATCTATTCTTCTAACAACAAGAAAATTAAAGAGATCTACGTCTAGTCCTTAAAGTCTGTCTGAGATTTCCACAATAACTTTCAAAGTTACAAGTATTATTTCTACACTTCCAGAGCCTCTTCAGGTCTCTTTCACAAAGTATTCTTTATCTGTTTTCTTAGCCTCTTCAGGCTCTAGCCTTTCTTTCTTTCTAAAAGATATTGTTTGAGCTTCATGTTACAGATGTATTAGCTCTCTTTTCTCACTTGAGCTTTTACAATCAGAATTCTTTTTCTCTCTTTGTATTGTATCGTAACATAAAAACAAAAGGTATTTTTGTTTTCGACTATAACTACTATTTATAGCCTAAATCTTCAACGGTCTTCTTGAGACATCTTCTTGTCGAATCTTCTAAAAGCAGTTATTAGTCGAGTCCTATAACTAACTCCAACTACCTAACGTTCTAGTACATTCTTCAATTTCCATCATCTTGGATAGTTTCATATGCTTCGTCTGGTATCTCATAGGTAGACCTGGCAAACGGGCGGGTGGTCCGGGTATGGGTACGGGTCTAACGGGTACGGGGTCACACGGGTACGGGCTCGC
>JAOTAX010000006.1:2851128-2861826 GCA_025629825.1 Erythroxylum guanchezii | reverse complement strand
TAACGGACTTTTAATTGCTGGAAATACATTCTATAATTTAATAATTTGTTAATTCACAATTGTTTTAATTTAACAGAATTCATATAATCATGACGATATTAACTTATAGGGTTTTTTTTTTCTTTGTCTAGATCAGGATATCTACCGGCGGATCTCTTCGCTGGTTTGTAGGCATCTTATAGGATGGAACAGCTGACCTAAGGATTTAAGACTACTCCACACCTAAAGCCAAGAATCAAACCTCTAACCTTGAATTAAAGATGAATGAGTCCCTTCCACTCAACTAAACCCCTTAGTTAGCTGTATTATTAAGACTCACCTAACTCTACGTGTAATGCACAAACGCAGAAATTATTATCTCTCGATAATTTATTAGAAAGCATGCATAAATAATTCATTGGAACTTGAACTTTGGCGAAGAACAGAACTTTTAGCATTTTCTATGAATAAATTAAATCTCTTTGTTTAATTGGAAAATACTTTTTGTTGTTTAGAAAGGAAGATGAGAGGTATATTATTCCACTAAAATTCAATTCTTAATGCATTCTTTAGTCATAAGACGGACCATGTTCTTCATCTATAAGTACCATGTGATGGATTTGCATGTTGACCTTGTATAAATGGTAACAGAAACGCTTGTCTACTTCCAATGGACTGAGATTCTATTCATCCACGCTAATAGAATTCAATTCGACTTTTTTTTCTCTTTCTCAGTTATCTTATTCAATATTGCTTGCACCATTTGTTTACAAATTCAATGAACAACGTGTTTGTTTTTGGTCCTTTTTTTGTTTTGTTTCTACTTTTTCATAGTACTGTCATATTATTAAAACGGTTCACGACTTAGAACCACTGCATAGCAATTATTGGCCAGCTATGGATGTCTCTCTTCTGTTCTCTACTACTAATTCTGCTATTGCAACCTTGTCGTGTCTCTTCGTTTTCCTTATCATCTCGTGGACATCAACAAGTATTATTGGGAAGTCAGGCAAGAAAAGGGCAGCTCCAGAAGCTGGAGGCTCATGGCCGATAATCGGCCATCTTCATCTTGTCGGAGGCCCAAAACCACCGCACGTAGTCTTGGGAGATATGGTGGAGAAATATGGACCAATCTTCACTATTAAGATGGGTGCGCGTCGAGCTTTGGTAGTAAGCAACTGGGAATATGTCAAGGAATGTTTCACCACCAATGATAGAGTATTTGCCAATCGTCCCAAAACTCTTGCACTGGAGGTTTTGACCTATGGTGGTTCCATGTTCGGGTTAGGCCCATACGGCCCTTTCTGGCGTCAGAGTCGTAAGATAGCCACAATAGAGCTTCTCTCCAACCGTCGGCTGGAGATGTTCAAAGGTACACGAGAATCGGAGGTGAGCACATCGGTAAAGGAGTTATATAAATTATGGGAACAGAGAAGAAATGGTTCTAACAAAGCTCTTGTAGAGATGAAGAGGTGGTTTACCGACATAACCATAAACGTCATTTTAAAGATTATTGTTGGGAAGTCCTTAGGATACGAGACAACAGAAGAAAAAGAAGAACAGGGTAGTCATCAGATGTTGAGACAATCGTTGAGGGAATTTTTCGAGATGACAGGAAGATTCGTGTTGTCTGATGCTCTACCGTATTTGAGGTGGTTCGACATTGGGGAACATGAGAAGGACATGAAAAGAACTGCAAAAGAGCTTGACATTTTCGCCAAAGAATGGTTAAAAGAACATAAGCAAAATATTGCTACCATGGATGGTGAAAGAGACTTCATGGACCTGATGCTCAACATTGTTCAGGATGCAGACGCGTTTCCAGGTCGAGATCCTGATACTGTCAACAAAGCAACTTGCCTGGTATTTAGCTATCCTCTTCTCTCTTTTCTGTTAAATTACTTACTTCATTTTGACGAAAGCACGTACTCTACCTAAAGAATGAATTATAATTTTGTATATATACAAGACTTTTGTGTAGAGATAGGATTATGACAAATCAAGTTTAAGATCTACGTGGTGAGGATAGAAAATAGGGTTAAAAAATAAACTTCCTCTATAATTTAAGAAACATTTTAAAAACTCATTAATTTTTAAAATTCTCAAGCTCTTTTCAGTTTTTTCAGAAAAATCTCTTCTTTTAAATTACTATTAAAAAACAATAAAACACGTACAATATAAATATTAGACGTAGATTAATCTAATATCACTAATATGATTTTTTAAAGAAAGAATGTTAGAGATTTTTTTTTTTTTGGCAATACAAGGATAGAAGTATTGACGTTTTTTTAAAGAAAGAATATTCACATTTGTTTTCTCTTAATCTTTTAAAATCTTAAGGAGTTTGATATTTTGTAGAAGTTTTTAATATATTTGTGCATTTTTCTCTCTAACACTTTCTGCAATTGTAAAACCAAGACGAAAAATTGAAGAGCAAGTGCTCCTTACTTTTTCATTGCATAAAAAAGCTGTATACAAAGTATGAAGTCTTGTACATGTTCAAGACATGTCGTGATGTAAAAATATCTCAAAAATAATAGATAAAAGATGTGAAAATCTAAATGACAACATATAAAATTTAATTCGATCATAAAATTATGAGAAAATCAACTAATCTCATATTTAAACTATTTTAGCATTAATCATTTTATTAGTATTGAATTATATTGTATGCTAATTAAACAAATTGATTACTTCATCATAAAGTAGCTAGATGCTATTAAAGATTATCAGTTCATTTAGAATTTTGATAATTATATTATATTAACTCATATACAACATTTTTGATCTAACAAAGTCTTAAAATTATAAGTTAAAGATACTGTTAAGTGCAAGAATAATTTCGGCACTGTGTTATATGATAAAACACATGTAAAATAATACATGACAATGAAGGCAGGTATATATTTATATCCAATTTTTTTGTGAAAATAATATCTGTCTTATCTAATAAAGTTGAATTAAACTTTAAAGGAATGATTACTTTCATTTTCCTTGGAAATAACCAATGTCAACACTACCGAGCAACAAACTTTCCCTTTTATTTTGAACAATAAGAACAATATATATTTGACTCGATATGCACGTCACCTATTCCTAACGCTTCGTACAAATTACAGGGTCTTATCTTAGCAGCTTCAGATACAACAGCCGTCACGTTGACATGGGCTCTGTCTTTACTTGTGAATAGCCCATCTGTCATGGAGAAGGCACAAAAAGAAGTAGATATGTATGTTGGCAGAGAACGACCAGTAGAAGAAGCAGATCTAAAGAACCTGGTCTACCTTCAAGCTATCTTCAAGGAAACATGGCGCTTGTATCCTGCTGCACCTCTCTCAGTGCCCCATGAGTCGATGGAAGACTGCACCATAGCTGACTATCACATTCCAGCAGGCACCAGGCTGTTTGTTAACGTTTGGAAAATTCATCGCGACCCTAGTGTGTGGTCGAATCCTTGCAACTTTGAACCGGATAGGTTTCTAACAACTCATAGAGATTTGGATGTTCGTGGGCAGAACTTTGAGTACATTCCATTTGGGACTGGTAGAAGAATGTGCCCTGGAGTGTCGTTTGCACTTCCGGTTGTGCAGCTGACAATGGCTAAGTTGCTACAAGGCTTTAATTTCGCAACACCAACAGGTGAACGAGTGGATATGACAGAGAGCATTGGATTAACTAACCTGAAAGCAACGCCTCTGGAAGTTCTCATTGAGCCAAGGCTTACGCATCACCTCTATGACTAGGTTGCACATCACGTATACTTAATTTGTCTTTGGTTCTGTAGGGAAGCTACTGTAATACTCGTGTGTTGTTCTGTTACCTAATTTGTCTTTGATCCTATTGGGAAGCTACTGTAATGCTCGTGTTGTTTTGTTGAAGAATAAAGCCATTATATTACATTATCTTGGTGTTTTTTCTACGTAGACACTACAAGACTCATCTCACGACGAAGGGTAATAACATGTTGACTTTTCCTGCCAAGCCTAACTCCTACATTACTTCCCTTTTGTGTATGCTCCATCATTAACTCCTTTTTGGGTGAACAACGGAAGCCAATTACTAATTATATACGTCATTACGCTGGTCAGATTATCTACTTTTCAAAACACATGGAAGTGACTCATTGACGACCAGTGAAGTTCAGGTGGCTCAAACAATTTTGATGATAATTATATAATATTTTAAAATTTAAATTATATTTATTTCCTTATATAGATAATGATATTTTTTTAAAAAGAAATAAAATTATAGGAAAATTACTTCCTTCCTTGCAGGAACTTTATTAATAAACTTTCCTCATCGACATTTAGAAGGATCTTACCATTTCGAACAATCAGCTCCAAAATTTTTTTTTCCAGTTGAGATGATGTTGAAAATTCAAAGTCAACTTAGAATTAAGACAAAACAACGATTAGTTGAAGAAATTGACTATTTAAAAAAGAGCAACAACACTTGTGAAGCAACGAACATACATAGACTTTTGAAACACTTGAGCAACATTTATATTCTTGAGAGTCATATTATTTTTATTGTGCCTTAGAATCACTCTATCAAGAGACAAATTGTTATTTGAGAACTTACTTTTAATTTTATATGTTATTCTTCAAGTGAGCTTTTAAAAGCTTGTTATACATTTCGAGTGTGGAAGGATAGCGAACCTTGAAAAATATGTACTCGTGAACTTGAAGAGACTCGTCAAATTGCTACTTTATTTTTATAGTGAAATACTCAAGTTAGATACCTGGGGGTTGGACGTAGGATTAGGTTGTAAGTCGAACTAGTATAAATTGACTACGTTCTTTTCCCTCTTCTCTTAACTTTTAAATTTTCGCATTATATTGTGTGTATGTTTATTTCAGCAAGAGGCTCCTTCACTTTATAATAGCCTTTTTTGTTTTCAACTTGCAAAAGGTTCTTTTCAGTTTTAACGAGCGCCTTCTGTTTTAAATCATTTTTAACAGAACTTTTCATTTAGCAGGCTCTTGTTGTTTAACAAGCTTTTTATCGTTTAACAGGCTCTTCCGTTTATAGAGGATCTTATCGCACAACAGGCTTCTATCGTTTTAATTATAGACAGGCTCCTGTCATTTCCTTTTGAATTGAAAGTAACTTGTTTTTTTTTAAAGTCACACACAATTCACTCCCCTCATGGTGTGCTTGCTTTATCATTTGGTATCAGAGAGAGGTTTCACATTTATTGTGTTTTACAGCAAATGATAAATAAACAATTTAAGAAATCTTGAAGGACAGCTCATCTTAAGGCCTCCTTACTTTAATAGAAACAACTAGTTGAGAGAGAGAATATCTTCAATCGGTGGATATCGAAATCTGGAAAGCTATCAAAGATGGAGTTACACCATCTGATATGTGCACTATCTGTAGAAGAGTACGGAAATATATCCTACTATTCTACAACAAAAGAAATATGGGACAAGCTTCAAGTTACTTTTGAAGGAACGAATAAGGTAAAGAAACATAGAATAAGTCTTTTAGTGCATCAATACGAAACTATTTGGATGAAACAGGGAGAAATAACAAACGAATTCTTTGGATGTTTCAACAACGTCATCACTGCCTTGAAAGACTTGGGCAAGATATATCCAAATGACGAGCTGATAACAAAAATTCTAAGATCATTACCAAAGGAATGGAGACCTAAAGTGATAGCTTTGGAAACTGCAAAAGATCTCATACAATCTCACTTGACTGGTTAAGAAGAAAATTAATGATTCATAAAGTCAAGCTTAGGCGAGATGAAGGATCCTCATACAAAAGAGGAATGACACTAAAAGTAGTTGATGAATCAAATCCATCAAATGATTATGAAAGTGATACTAAGTAGCATATAGATGGAGATCACGAATTCAACTTCATGGTCAGAAAATATGTCTGCTTCTACGAAAAGAAGCTCATGAAGAAAAGAGAAGGAAATAAAAAAACTGGAAACAATAGATTTCTATCAAAAGGCAGCAGTGGTAATAGCAATACACAAAATAATCAAATCATATGCTATTATTGCAAGAAACCTAAACACATAAGATTATAATGTCTTCTTCTTCAAAGGGATAAGAAAGAAAACAAAAAACCCAAAAAGCATGCTATGACTCTAGCTTGGTCAGATGAGGATTTTGATAACTTTGAAGAAGAAGAGCCTGAGGAAGTCAGCAACATTTACTTAATGACCGAATAAGGAGATGATGAGTTATGCTTCAAAACGGAGACAAAGGAAAATCAATGGATAGTTGATAGCAGCTGTTCGAGATATATGACAGGTGAAACATCACATTTAAACTATATTGAAGGGAAAGACGGAGGTAGTGTTGACTTTGCCGATAAAAACAAGGCAAAGGTCATTGGAATTGGTAAAATCGATGATTCTAACTCTACTTGTATTGATAATGTTCTTTTTGTTGATGGATTGAAACATAACTTGCTTAGTATAAGTCAATTATGTGATAAACGTTACAAAGTTACTTTCTATGCATCGCATTATGAAATAATTGACAATCTTAATAATAATATTGTATTCATTGGTCCTAAAAATAAGAACATATACTATGCTTAATTGGAAGATATATCTTCCCGAAGTGACAAATGTTTTGTCTCAATAGAAAAGGATTCACTTATCTGGCACAAAAGATTTGGCCATGTTAGCGTGAACATTTTATCAAAATTGTCCAAAAATGTGTTAGTAAGAGGACTGTCGAAATTGAATTTTAAGAGCAATCAAGTTTGTGAAGCTTGTTTAAAAGGAAAACAAATCAGAAGTAGCTTCTGTCCTAAAAATATTGTGACTACTAACTAGCCACTTGAACTCATGCACAAGGTTTATTTGGTCCTACTAGGACTCAAAGTTTTGGTGGCAAACACTACAATTGTATTATAGTAGGTGATTTTCCAGATTATATGGGTTTATTTTACGTCAAATAAAGATGATACTTTTGAAGTCTTTGAGAAGTTTTGCATGAAAGTTTAGATTGAAAAAGGGTACTGCATTACATTGGTTCGAAGCGATTATAGAGGAAAATTTGATAACAGAAAATTTGAAGACTTCCGCAAAAAAAATGGTATGACTCACAACTTCTCATGCCCAAGGACATGTCAGCAAAATCGAGTTGTTGAGAGAAAGAACATGACTCACGTAGATATGGCCAAAATAATGTTATGTGAAAGTGGCCTACCGTGGTTACTGGGCAGAAGCCATGTCAACCGCTTGTTATATACTCAATAGGTGTCTCATAAGATCTACTCTGAACAAGACCCCCTATGAGCTATGGAAAGGAAGAAAACCAAATGTTAATTACTTTTGAGCATTTGGCTGCAAATGTTTCGTTCTAAACAATGGAAAAGACAATCTTGAAAAGTTTGATGTAAGATCAGAAAAAGCTATTTTTTGGGCTACAGTATCGCTAGTAAAGGATTCAGATTATATAATAAAAGAACAAAGAAGATAGAAGACATTAAAAGAAAAATGAAGCTTAGCGATGGAAATTACCAACGGAACATCTACACATTCTGTTGGAAAGCTAAGTTAGCAATGAAATTTATCGACGGAGAAACGACCGTAAGTAATAATTTGGGACGAATTACAGAATGTCCGTCACAAATTTGCCGACGAAAATTTTACATAATTGTCGGTAAATATACTAACGGTTGTTCTGTGTTCTCTTTGGTCAGTGAAGTTACCGACCGATACGATATGCTCGTCGGCAAACTTACCGACAGAATTAGTTATTTTGTCGATAAGTTAATGTTGTCATTACCGACGGTTATTAATTATCCATCGATAAATCGAATAGATTTTACCGACGAACTTTGTTTTTCTATTGGTAAAGTTTCTAAAAACTATTTTTAAAATTTCCCTGCATTAAATTTTGTTTGAAGATGTTATGGTTGATGCATAATTTAAACAGTTATAAATTATTTGTTGATAATATTTTGATTTGTTTCAACATTTAATTTGCTAAAATGGAAAGTTGATTGATGATACAAAGTAAAAATTATTTTAATTAATAACACAAAAATTATTTTGTATATAGTAAATATTTGTAATTCATATAAAATGACTACAAGTACGCTATTCATTTGATAACCACGGATGCTTGTTGATGTCTAAACAAAACAAAATAAATTAAATTCTATCTACACCAATTAGAGGCAAGTGCACCCCGTCGACAAGTAATATAAAACGGTAATAACCGGATATCGTACCCAAGAGAATTTCAACACGCAAGACAACTAAATTAAACGATGAAAAATTACTCAGACGATCAAGAATTAATTTATTTGAAAATAAAATAAAACAAAATAAACAAAATCAAGGAAATATGAAAATGCAAGGTATGAATTACTAGATTTAATCAAATGACAGAAATCAGTTAAGGTATTGGATTTCAATTGGATTGGACACTAAAAATAAAATTGTAACGGTGGATTGACTTAGGAAATACTTCACTTAAGCAAGTCAAACCCAATGTTCATGGGTGTTCCCTTCTCTTCTAAATCCAAGTCACCCACTTGGTTCATAGATAATTCGGAATAAAAGGTAAGAAGCCTAAACTAAATTCGTTAATCCTAGGTATCCTTACACAAGATCCTAAGGTTGATCTTCTCTTTAGTCTCAAGTATGTCGCTTGATTAATTTTCCGACAAATTAAATCCCATTGCATTTAATCATCTAAGGTCTTAATTTAGGTGATCAAGCTAAATTAGGACTAAATATGCATTTAATCAAGCAATGATCAGTACCACAAAAAATATCTTAATCCAATATCAATCTTAACCTTAACCGAAAAGAAAAACTTACTCACACATATTCATCAACATAACATAATATATGTTTGCATTGATTGAATTCACACAATTAAAATAAATAAGGAATAAAAAAGAAAACAAATTAAAAACACCCCCTTTTCTCGTAGCTGTATTTCTGTCGCATCACTAGCTTCAGTACGTCTTGGCCAAGGCCTTCTGGTCTCTGCACGCTAGCTTCTCCTCTTTGGTACTATAGCTCCTCCTCTTTGGTACTATAGCTCCTCCTCCTCATGCACTGCAGGCTTTGTTCTCCTTGTTCAGTATATTTTTCCAGCTGTTGACATGTTAATGGAGAGTGTAAGTGAGTATTGTGCGTGAGTCTCTCTTGCCACAGCTGTTTGAATCTTGCTCTCCACAAGCCAATGTTATTTTCATCTCACCAGTCGCTACGTGTCTCATCTCACCAGTAGCTACGTTTTTTTTTGCTTTCTACTAGCAGTAGCTCTAGCGTTTTTTAAGGCCACCAGCTGTCTTCATTATGTGAGTGGTGAGTGTTTAATGAGGGCTATGCGTCAGTGAGGGATTGGATCCTTTAACTCCTCTTCAACAACTAATGTATATTCATCTCTCCCCCAACTCTCTTGTGAATTTTTCGTTTTTTTTCTTTTTTAAGCCACCAACTCACGTTATTCACCAGTGGAAGGTTCAATGTCACTGCTTCCATGTCTTCATGTGACACAAAAAATAATTGTTTATGGTCCACCTTATTCACGCTCATTACTCTCCAATGCCAGTTGCTTTCTTTCTTTTCTTCTCATTATTCAGAGCAAGTTCTGAAGGTAATCCATGTAGGGAAGCCTCATATACAACAAAGAAAATAAATGACTATGAGATGCAGTCATATAGCTCAAAACCTCACGTGTGCTTAAATGAAAATCCATCAAAACTTCATATATTGCCTCATCATTCAACATCAGTTATTGACTAAGTTTATGCAATTGACTACTTTAATCAATCCACATGGTTCACTATCCTCTCAAGCTGCCTAATCCAAGTTTACGTGTACAACTCAATTCTCCTTCCAACTACTTTAACAGAATCGTATGGTCAAATTAATCACAAATGGAACCCAAGTTAGCTACCAAAAGAGTCACAACCATTCAAGTGTGTATCTCTCAACATCAACATCAATATCATAAATATCATGATGCATATAATCTCAATTCCTGCTCACACTTAATATGAACATTGTCCCTAATGTTCAATTAGCTAAAAATAACACAAAGAGGGGAAAGAGGAAGAAGAAACTTCCCTGAAAAAGAATTGGCCAAGAACTCTTTGTCACCAACCACGCAAACCTAAAGAAAACTCAAAACAACTCAAAGAGATGCATTAAACTAGAAAGAAACGCAAAGGAAACAAAAAGAAAAGAAAATAAAGAAAACTACAGTCCTACTGAAAGGCATGCACTGCGATCAAGGAGGCGAAGTGTCATGAAGAGACAATCGCTCCTCAGAATTATCCATAAACCTGGGCATATACAATTTAGCTCATTGCCAATTCACTTTAAAAGGGTTTTCATTTTCTTGTTTTACCTCAAAGACCCCAAAAGGAAGGACTTGGGTCACCGTGAATAGGCCATACCACCTTGACTTAAGCTTCCCTAGAAAAAGACGAAGATGGGAGCTTTAGATCAATACCTGGTCGGCTACCTTAAAGTCTCGGTGGAGGATCTTCTTGTCATACCACTTCTTCACACGCTCTTTATACAGCTTCGAATTGTTATAAGCATCCAAACGGAACTCTTCAAGCTCGTGAAGCTGCATAAGTCTCTTAGCACCTGCAGAAGACAAATCAAAGTTAAGAAATTTGGTAACCTAGTATGCATGATGCTCTAACTCAACTGGAAGATGACAAGACTTGCCATACACTATCTTGAATGGTGACATGCCTATGGGTGTCTTA
>JAOTAX010000006.1:2821862-2834678 GCA_025629825.1 Erythroxylum guanchezii | reverse complement strand
CAGGGAAACAAAACAGGGTTTCTTTCCAGAGTTCTCCTCCATCCAGAATGAAGAATGTTCTAGATCTGATTCACTCAAATTTGTTTGGACCATTGCCAAAGTCACTAGGTAATGCACAGTACTTTGTGACTTTTATTGATGATCATTCCAGGAAAATGTGGGCTTATACTCTGAAGACTAAAGATCAAGTGCTAGATGTGTTTAAACAATTTCATGCCTCATTTGAGAGACAAACTGGGAAGAAGCTGAAGTGCATTCGGATAGACAATGGTGGAGAGTACATTGGATTATTTGATGCTTACTGTAAAGAGCATGATATTCGACATCAAATGACTCCACCAAAAACACTGCAATTGAATGGCGTAGCTGAAAGGATGAGCAGGACTTTGATGGAAAGAGTCAGATGTCTACTTTCACATTCAAAGTTGCCTAAGGCATTTTGGGGTGAAACTTGTAATTGTATATTAAATCGTTCACCTTGTGTTCCTCTCCAATATGAAGTTCCAGAAAAGGTGAGGTAAGGAAAAGATGTTTCCTATGATCATTTATGGGTCTTTGGTTACAAGGCTTTTGTCCATATTCCTAAAGATGAAAGGAAAAAGCTTGATGTCAAGACACGACAGTGTATATTCATTGGCTATGGTCAAGATCAATTTGGCTATAGGTTTTATGATCCGGTGCATAAAAGACTTATCAGGAGTCGTGATGCTATGTTTGTTGAAGATCAAACTATTGAAGATATCAACAAGGTGGAGTAGGAAGTTCCAAGCCCCGATAATGACTCAACAAGCTTTCGATTGAATCCTCCAACAGTGGTGCCTAGACAAGTTGGAGATGAAATGCAGAATGATCAGCTAGAAGCTGATGATACAAATGCTCCCAATGAAGTTGAACCAGAGGATGATGATGGTATTCACATTCAACCATCAGCACCTAAAGATTCTCCAGTCCCATTACAAAGATCTAGTATAAATAGACAACCATCTACTAGATATCCAGTTGATCAGTATGTAATGCTGACTGACGGGGGAGAACCAGAAAGCTTTGATGAAGCCATGAATGATGAACACAAGAAGAAATGGAAAGAAGCCATGCAAGACGAGATGAAATCCTTGCATGAGAATAAAACATTCGAGCTGGTGAAGTTGCCAGAAGGCAAAAGAGCATTGAAGAATAAATGGGTGTTCAGGATCAAGCATGAAGAACACAACGACCATCCTCTATTCAAAGCAAGATTAGTGGTCAAAGGATTCAACCAAAAGAAGGGTATTGACTTTGACGAGATATTTTCACCAGTGGTAAAAATGACATCCATGCGTACAGTGCTAGAGCTAGCCGCAAGTTTTAATCTGGAGATTGAACAATTGGATGGCAAAACTGCCTTTCTATATGGAGATTTGGAAGAAGAGATATACATGGAGCAATTAGAGAGTTTCATAAAAAAAAAAAAGGGAAAGAAGACTATGTTTATAGACTAGAGAAGAGTCTATATAGTCTAAAACAGGCACCAAGATAGTGGTATAAGAAGTTCGAGTCTGTTATGGGGGAGCAAGGATACAAGAAGACTACTTCAGATCATTGTGTATTTGTGAAGAAGTTCTCTGATGATAATTTCATTATTTTATTGCTCTATGTGGATGATATGTTGATTGTTGGTAAGAATGTTTCAAGAATCAACAATTTGAAAAAACAGCTGGATAAGTCTTTTGCCATGAAAGACTTAGGATCAGCAAAGCAGATTATTAGCATGTAGATTATCAGAGATAGAAGCGCCAAGAAACTATGGTTGTCACAAGAGAAGTGCATTGATAAAGTACTTTAGAGATTTAAACTGGACAAGGCTAAAGCGGTTAGTTGTCCTCTTGCTAATCACTTTAAATTAAGTTCTAGAGAGTGCCCTTCTACAAACGAAGAGAAGGAAGAAATGTCCAGAGTTCCATATGCTTCAGCAGTTGGAAGTTTGATGTATGCCATGGTTTGTACACGGCCAAATATTGCTCATGCAGTTGGAGTTGTGAGTCGTTTCATTTCTAATCCTGGAAAGGAACATTGTGTTGCGGTCAAGTAGATTCTCAGGTATCTTCGAGGGTCATCCAAAATATGCTTATGTTTTGGAAGAGCAGAATTTGTGTTAGCTAGTTACATAGATGTAGATATGACTGGAGATGTTGACTCGAGAATGTCTACATCATGTTATTTGATTACTTTTACAGGGGGAGCTGTGGCATGGTAATTAAAATTACAGAAGTGTGTTGCACTTTCTACAACTGAAGCAGAGTTTATTGCAGCAACGGAAGCCTGTAAAGAGTTGCTATAGATGAAGAAGTTCTTTAATGAAATTGGTATCAAGCAAGAACAGTATCAGCTATTCTGTGACAGTCAGAGCGCTATTTACCTTGGTAAGAATGCCTCTTTTCAGTTACGATCAAAACACATTGATGTGAGATATCACTGGATCAGAGATGTGATGGAGACGAAATAGTGAGGTTAGTATATTCCTAAAGGGTTGGTGAGTGACAAAATAGTGAGATTAGTATTTTTAGGTTGCGAAACACCTTGTGAGCCACTATTTTGGTTTTATCTCTATATATCTACTATTTGTAATAGTGGAAGAAATATTCTGAGTTTTGTCCATGGATGTAGCCTAAAGTTAAGGGTGAACTACATTATATATTCTGTGTCCATTTTGCTCATTTTATTTTTCCTTTTCACAAAATACACCCGCTACGCCCAACACTATAAACAAGCACTAGAGCTAAATATACAAAAAAGGATGCTACTTACAAGGAATAAGTTAAAATGAGCAAAACATCAAGTTAAAATTGCCATCGACTTCTCATGTCAGGTGCAAGTGAGTGATGCAAATTGTATGCAAAGATAACTACTCGAATCCAGTTAACAATTTTGTCAACCAGCTAATATTTGTCCACTTCTTCACTAGTAAGTCTCCTACAATTTCTTTCCTTCTAGATAGTGTAGATGGTGGTGGTGAAAGCTACTTTATAAAGTATAGCATTTGACACCCCCAGCATTGAGCTACAAATAACCCAATTTAAAGTATGTTCCCAATCATATGTATAGTTGTTTCCTGGAAGCTATGCAAAATCCTACTCCATATAGCTTTCGAGAATGTACAAAGGAAAAAAAGATGGTCACAATCTTCCACTTCCATCTTATAAAGTACACATATGTCATTAACATTTCCTTGCCATTGAGTTAGGGTCTTAAGTTTGTTCGTGATAGCAAGCCATATGATGACGGATGCTTTAGGATTCAAATATTGCTTCCAGAGTAGATTACATCAAGGAACCTCATTCGAATAGGATGATATGAGCAAATGACAATAATTACTAGTAAACTTACCACTTAGGTGAAGAGCCCAAGGGATAACATCTTCATCTGCATCTTAAAATGGAGGGAAAAGATTTATTAGAGAGCCAAACCTCTTAAATTCCCCCTCCACGTATCATTTTTGATTAAGTTGGACACTTTAAGATTCAAAAGAATTCTATTCCTCAAATGTAGAGCCTCCGGATTATGGATAAGAAGGCTAGAATCAAGCCAATTATCAAACTAAAGGAGAGTCTTTTCACCATTACCAATCCAATGTTTAATGCAAGGATACATAAGGTCTCTCTGACCCATTATCTGTGTAAGAACCTAAAAGAACTCCCTTGTACAAGTAGCTTGCTAGAAATTGGAGTTTTTGATCTAATACTCATGGATCTACTTAGTCCAAAATGCATGTTTATCTATGTAGAGCCTCTAAATTCTCTTGCAAATTAAGATCTTCTGCATGATTGTGATAGAAATTATTCCCAGTCCTCCAAACTTCTTAGGGATGGTAACTTCACTCCATTTAATCTTTGCCTTCTTAGTATTCTCTGCTCTACCTGACCATAGGAATGCTCTCATGATTCTATCTATCTCTTTTATAACCTTCCTAGGTAGAGTGATATGAGTAGTCCAGTGTAAATGTAAATTGCTTAAGACATAGACAATAAGAGTAAGTCTAGCAGCGTAAGAGAGAAATCAAATTTTCCAAGCTTGGATTCTAGATTTAATCCTTTCTATAAGAGGCAAACAATCATAATATTTCAACTTGGAAGAGGTGATTGGAACACCTAAGTAGCAGAAAGGAGTTGAATGAACATTGAGGCCAATTACACTTCTTAGTTCATCCATATTCCTGACATCTGCAGATATGTATATGCTACTCTTCTCAAAGTTGAGTTTTAGACCAGACCATTTCTTAAATACATTTAGAGCATTCATCAAGATTGTGATAGAATATGTACCAATCCCATACATAAGCATGAGATCATTCGTATACATTAAATGAGTCAAGTTGATCACACTACACTTATAATGAAATTGGAATCCTCGGTTGCATGAGATCAAACTACTTACCAGTCTTGACAAGCCTTCCATTAGAAGAGGAAATAAATGGTGAGATAGGGGATCTCCCTGTCGGTTTGGTTGGGATACCATTCATAAGCACACTTAATGTGGGGGTTTGGATACATGTCATTGTACAATTAACAAATTGTGAAGGTAATTGCAAAGCATCAAGACATATCTGTATAAACCTCAATTGTATCAAAAACTTTGAAGAAGTCAATTTTGAGTAAACAGCTTCTGAGATTTTTACCTAAGTTATAATCCTTCAACAATTCTTGTAGGAGAAGAATATTATCTCCTACGTTTCTATCAGGAATAAAGGCCCCTTGTGTGGAATTAATGATTCCCGATATAGCCACTTTAAACCTTTCTCCTAGAAGTTTGGAAATTACTTTATAAACTGTGTTGCAATAGGAAATAGATCTAAAGTCATTCATCGTCCGAGAGGATTGCTTTTTGGGTACCAAGCATACCTAAGTATGGTTTATTTCTTGGAGCATTTTGGATGAGGCAAAGAATTCTAATACTACCTCAGTGAAGAGCTTGCTTGTGATATCCCGAGTTTTCTGAAAAAAGAGAGTGATAAACCCATCAGGCCCAAGCGATTTAAAAGGATGAAGGCTAAATAATACTCTTTTGATGTCATGTTCAGTGAATGGAGTGACCATATATTCCTTGATATCTTGATCAATAATACAATCAAAAAGCCGCAAAGCATTTAGACTAGGCTCAGTTGTATCAACAGTACCCATTAGTTATATAAAGTGGGATCTAGCAAGCTCCTATAAGCTATGTAGATCAATATATTCATTTTCATCCTTATCTTGAAGTGCCGAAATTTTATTGATATTCCTCCTAGCCAATAAAGAAGAATGGAAGAATTTTGAGTTAGAGTCGCCTTCTTTTAACTAATGAATCTTGGCCTTTTGTTTAAGGATAAAGTTATGAAGACTAAGAGCATTCTGAAGTAGTCTTTGTTTTTGAATCCATCTATATTCAGTATTATGAGGGGAATCATAGAATTTTTTTATGGTTGAATCAATCTATCTTTGAGGGTGCTTGGATTTTGATTTCTCCTATGCATAAGGCTTTTTATAGTAGCTTTTACCATTCTTAATTTTTTCATCAGTTGATAGGATTTAAAACCCTCAACCTCATCATTCCAACATTTATGGACTAATTATGAGAAACCATCCATCTGTACAATACCAATAAAAAATAAAAAAGGACCAGGTGAGCAATCTACCTATAAAATTAAGATTAACCTAGTCCATGCTCAGTAAGAAGCTAGAGAGTTATTTGGTTAATCCTAGATTTAACCTTCATCCTCCTTCAATCTCGGTTGAGTTTAGTGAGCAATTGAAATCCCTAGTAACAAACCAATGGTGTTGTATATTTTGCTGCAACAGATATAGGTCCATTCATAGTTTGCTTCATTGGAAGCCAAAATTAGAAGCATGGACTAAGGAAAACAATTGTCATGCCTCGGTATTGACAGTGCAAATGGATGTACTGATTAGTTATTTTAACCACCCTTACACCAATAACGTCCGTATTGTAAAGACAAATAATACAACCGCTGAAGTGTGCATTATGATTTGAAATAAGCTCCCATTTCGCTCTAACGAACTTAGCACCCAAATGACAACTAGGATCCTTAATTTTAGTTTCAGGAAGTCTAATAATGTAAGGTTTTTTCTCCCACACCATATCCTTCACAAAGGACTTTTTAAGAGGGTCTATGAATATCAGGTAATGAAGAAGTTCTGGGAATTTCAATACATACCTTATTATAGCATACCCTTTCCATGGTAGCCATAGGAGTATCGAGACAGAGTGATTTTCCCAAAGAGCTAGCCATAAAAATTATCCCTTCAGTTATCCAAAATTCCATTAGGATGTTTTAGAATTGAACCCACAATGGAAGAGCTATGTTTTTACCTTTATCCAACTCCATACCCGGCCTCCATTTTTGCAAGAACATTGGTTATTCACCAATGTGCCATGGACTTATTTCAACTAGTTCATCAAGATTGGAAGCAGATGAGAACTTGAAAAGAAAAGTCCCATCTTCCATTAACATCACCTTCTCTAGCTCCTGTCTACTATACCGTGCTTTTGCCCATCCATTAACAACTAGAAGCATAGGGCATCTAGACCAGAAATTTGTCAACGTTGATTTCTTTTGTTATAAAATCCGTCAGGATGTCTATGGTATGAATCTTCTACATATGCACTGTTCCTTCTTCCACTTTCTCACGAACGAAGTTGTATTGGACTCGAATGTGCTTTGTCTTTGAATGAAATGCTAGATTATTTGCATGATGCAAAGCACTTTGATTGTCACAATATAGATTAATAGTCTTTTATTTATACCCAAGTTCTTTCAACAACATGTTCAACCATATTGCTTCTTTACTGACTTGTGTAGCTGCTACATATTCTGCTTCTATTGTTGACGTAGCCACAACTAGCTGCAGTTTTAAAACCCAGCTCACAAGCCCTCTAATTAATGTGAACACATATGCAGTGGTGGATTTACCTTTGTCAAGATCACCTGCATAATCATCATCAACATATCCTCTGACAGTAAATCTAATCCTTCATAACGTAATGCAACATTGAGGTTCCCTTGACGTATCTGAGAATCCTCTTAATTGAATTTCAATGCTCTCAACTAAGATTCGTCATGTATCAACTAACCACTGCCACTGCATGTGCAATATTTGGTCTTGCACAAATCATAGTGAACATCAGGCTTCCCACTGCTGATGCATACGGTACTCGAGACATCTTCATCCTCTCTTCTTCATTACTAGGACTCATACTTAATGATAACTTGAAATTAACAGGAAGAGGGGTATAAATTGACATATAATCTTGCATATTGAATCACAGCAAGATCTTCAAATAATTCTTGTGAGAAAGCCAAATCTTCTTATTATTTTTATCTCGATGAATTTGCATCCCTAGAATCTTGTTTGTTGGCCCCAAGTCCTTCATTTCAAATTCCCTAGCCAATTGTGCCTTCAATTCTTTGATACGATCATTCTTTGGGCTTGTTACCAACATATAGTCTACATACAATTTATCATCTTTCTCAAACCTCTTAAAATATCCACAAGGTTTTGCATTCAGTCTGTTATATCCAAGGCTCATGATGAAGGAATCAAATCTCTTATACCAATACCTCGGCGCCTGCTTTAAACCATATAGAGATTTATTCAACCTGCAAACCAAGTTCTCTTTTCCTTTTTCTTCAAAACCTTCTGATTGGAACATATTTTTTTTCAAGATCTCCATAAAAAAAATGCAGCTTTCACATCTAACTGCTCAAGATTTAAGTCAAATATAGCACACATTGCTAGAACTACTCGAACTGTAGTGAGTCAAACCACAGGAGAAAATATTTCGTTAAAATCAATACTTTCTTTTTGTGCATATCATTTTACCACTAATCTAGCACAATATTCCTCCACTTGATCTTCACCACTTAGTTTGATCTTGTAAACTCATTTATTGTCAATAGGTTTTCTTCCTTGCGGTAATGACACTAGCTCCCATGTCTTATTCTGATGAAGTGCTTCAATTTCTTTTTGCATTGCTATCATCCACTAAGATGCATCTGAACTATTCATTTCTTGAAGAGTTGATGGCTCCCCACCCTCAGTTAAAAAACAGTATGCAATATTGCCCTCCATAATATAGTTTAAGTGCCAGCTCAGTGCTCTTCTTATGCGAGTTGATCTCTGAGTATTTGGAACATCATGTTCAACTGGTTCTTGCTCCTCGTACTCTGGTGTAGCTTCAGAAAAATTATTTTGATCAACTTCCTTATCTACTTGTATTGTTGTAGTTTATGGATTCTTTCATACCATGCCAACATTTTCTGCTTGCTCTTTATCCTTATTTTCCATGAAGATAACATCCTTGTTGATAACAATCTTGTGGGCAGTGAGATCCCACAGAGAATACCCCTTCACACCTTCAGCAGACCCTAAGAAAATGCATCTTTTAGAGTTTGGATCTAACTTTGTAGTTTCTTAGGTATTGAACATTACATAGGCAGGACTTCTAAATATACGGAGGTTGGAATAATCCACTGGTTTACCAATCTACATCTTTATCGACATCTTCAACTCAATTGCAGTTGATGGAGCTCGATTCACCACATAACAGACAGTATTGATTGCTTCTGCCCATAATTTCTTATCTAAACTTGCAGTCCTCAACATCGCTCTTGTTCTTTCTAACAAAGTTCTATTCATCCGCTCTGCTACTCCATTTTGTTGAGGAGTGTATGCTATCATGAACTGCCTTTTGATGCCTTCTTGCTTGCAAAATTCATCAACTTCTTTACTAGTATATTCTCCTCCATTATTTGACTGTAAATACTTGATCTTCTTACCAGATTCGAGTTCCACCAGTGCTTTGTGAAATCTGAAGATTGAAAACACATCTGCTTTCCTCTTCATAGGAAATACCCAATATCTCCTCAAATAATCATCTATGAATGATACAAAGAAATTTTCTCCTCCTAGAGACGTAACTGGTACTTGTCATACATCAGAGTAAATCAATTCTGGAATTCTTTTGCTTCTGAACTTTGATGTGATGAATTTCAATCGATGTTGCTTACTCACAATACAATGCTCACAGAAGGGTAGTGAAACCTTTATAAGACCTAGAAGTAAATTCTTCTCTGCAATTATCTTCATTTCTTGTTTTGACATATGTCCAAGCTTTTTATGCCACGTCATTATAGATTTGTCATCTGGACTATTCACCGCAACAGATGCCTCTTTTTCTTGTAAAGTTACTCCCTTCACCATATACAGATTTACAACAATCTTCTCTGCTTTCATAAATAATAGTGCTCCTTTAATACTTTCATGATCTTAGTTTAAATCTTAAATCTAAAACCGAGATCATCCTGTTGTCCTACAGATAATAAATTTTTCTTCAGGCCCTCCACATGTCTCACTTTTTTAATAATTTGAATTATATCATCATACAACTTTAACTTGATGGTGTCAATACCAAAGTTTTTAAGAGCTTGATCATTATAGCTATACACAGATCCTCTAGAGACAGATTCATACTAATGGAACCATTCTCTTCAAGAAGTCATATGAAAAGTAGTTGCTGAATCAAACAGTTAGACATCAGTAAATCTTCTCTTTCCTCTAATAATCGTTGTTGCTTCATAAACCATTGCGCTTCCATTATGTGAAGTGCTTGAAACGTTTCCTTGAGGAACATAATCTTTTTTGTTTAGATTCCAACAATCCTTTTTCAGTGACCTTTCCTGCCATAATTGTAGCATTTATAGTTCTTCTTACTCTTAGGTTTGATCTTGTACAATTTTGTGATATGATCTCATATTTCCTTCACAGTCTTCTGTTCCTCTATGCTGGATAATACTCCATTAACTAAAGCTAGGTGAAGATTAGCTACAACATTCCCTTCCATCTCTTTCCACTTTTCATTTGTGACTCCAGCTGGCCATTCGCTAATAGCTGCTAGACAATTATTTTTCCTTAAGATTGTCTTTATCTTCAGCTTCCACAGTGAGAAATTGCTCCCGTTGAATTTTTCAATATTGTACTTTGCCGCCATAACTTCTATCACAACTGCTTTATAAATGGTGCCTTTGACAAGGTGAATAATATTCTAATTTATCTTTTAATGTGGAGGATCCACTCTTGGTGGCAACCACAGAGCATACAATAAGCAGATATACACACCCAAGACTGGCTCTGATACCACTTATTATGAACAATTAGGACTTGGACATAATATGGTTATAAATAAAATGGAACTAAAAATATTAAAGATAAAATAGACATATAAACAAAAAAAATTAGGATAAAAACTACAAACAAAAATAAAAAATTACTACTAAAAAATTGGAGAATTATACAGGAAAAAACTATTAGTCAGAGTAGTAAAGTCCAGTTGTCCGAGTACCATGGTCATTTTAGCATTTGTTACTTTTTTGAAATTTTAAGAAATTATATTACTAAAAAATGGCAAAGTCTACAATTTACAATCCTATTATAGGAAAATACAAAAAAGAAAAAATTACAGCCCCTACTATTCAACTAACTTGGTCTATCCAAACCACAAGCATAATCTACAGATACCATCTCCTCCTCATTGCCAGTCGAATAAGATCTTGCTTCCCATTCACGGTGATGACCTCCCTTATCAAGTTAACTATGCAGTCCGCAAGCTTATATTTGTTTCGTTCAACTTGCTTGTATAACCGTCTATTCCTCTCCCTCCATAAGTGGTATAGCACCATCTGGAACGAGGTCCTAATAATGAGACAATCCTGTCTCCCTTGTCTGGTTTTGTGGATAACATCTACCAGCACCGCATTCCATTCATAGGCAAAATTCAAACTACCTATCATATGCAAAATTCTGCTCCACATCGCTTTGGTAAACTCACATTCAAAAAACAAATGATTTCTACTCTCATTTACTAGTTTACACAACACACAAATGAGATCAAAACTACTAAACCACCTGTCCATTTTTCTCAATCTATTTTTAATAACCAGCCACAAGAAAAACATAGATTTAGAGCATAATACCTGTTTCTAAACTAGCTCAGCCCATGGTACCTCTTCCTGCGTCTCTCTCCCAATGTCACATGTTGAAGAAGTCGTGAATTCGCCAGCTTGGTTTGCTCCTCAACTCCACTTGTCCGAAACATTACGAAGAATGACACCATTCATATAACTAGCAATAATATGTCCGAACCTACACTTAAGCAATCGTTCTCCCTCCCGAGCTATCCATGCCAGTGAAGCTTCCTTAGGAATTCAGTTTCTAACACCAATTAAGTCATTTCTCAGCCAAAGAGGGCTCCACTCATTCCAATTATCAAATCAAAAATTTGTATCCTCTCCATTCCCAATTCTACTCCTAATCGAAGGATAAATCAGTTCTCTTAACTGTAACAGACTTTTAAATATCCAAGAGTGATCATACCTCATTTGAAGTTGCCAAAAACTTTGCCCGTTAAGGTGGTATACCTGCACCCATTTGACCTACATCGCTTCTTTATCCACAAATAAACACCAAATTCTCTTCACAGGCAAACCTCTTTCCATCAAAGTAATCAAAATTATGCCTAAACCGTCTTGTTTCTTTGGTACAATAATCTCGCTCCACTTAACTTTTGCTCCCTTGCACTTCTCATTTTTACTAGTCCATAAGAAAGCTTTCAAAATCCTTTCCATTTCTTTTATCACTTTCTTTGGAATAACCACATGAGCAACTCAGTGTACATGCATGTTATTCAACACTGAGACAATTAGACTGACTCTGGCAGCAAAGGAGAGAAATTAATTCTTCCATGCATTAATTATACTTTTCAATTTTTCTAACAAAGGCATGAAATCAGAAAACTGTGGCTTACCTGAGGTGATTGGTACTCCCAAATACCTGAACAGTGTGCTTAAGAGATATAACCCAACCAAATTGCTAAGCCAAAAAGGTTGTTGCTGATTTTAGCTTATTCTATTATGTAAACCTTAGTTAAATGTTCTTGGTTTAAATAGAACTGAAAAAGGTTATTACCGATTTTAGCTTATTTTGTTATGTAAACCTTAGTTAAATGTTATTGGTTAATGAATTGAAGTGTGGTACAGAAGCACTTCTTCTTCTACATATCTGCTTTGTCCATTCTATCAGTAATACACCGGATCATGGTGCGCTGGTCTCCTCCCAATTGGCTACAGTTTCTACCGGGATACTTGTATTGGGCCCCCCTGTCGAGATCGGCATCTAGGTCTCTTGGGATTGCTCAGTTGCTTGAGAAACTAGCCAATCCTTTGTCGGATGAGGAGTCTCTGTCTACCACCATTGTTCGTGGCTGGCCTTCTTCTGATTATTTCATTAAAGGTGTCGTTCGGATACCCTTGCTCATTATTTCATTTTTGGGTTTTTGATTGTTTTGTTGTGTGATTTTTATACGAACTAAAAGATTTGTCTTTTATTGATTTCTGGAGTCAGCGTGATTATTGTGTTTTAGGGGAATCCTGGATATGGGTTTGGTTCTGCTTTGATTTTTATTTTCTCCTTTACTTTAGGTTTCTTCTGTGATTGGTAGTATTGAAAGAGCGAATTGATGACGTATTGTGGTTGTCAGTAGCAAAAGCATCTTAGTGGTAAATAATTTGTTATGCAGAAGCAAGAAGACGAAGGTCTTGTGAACAGTGAGGTTAGTTTCGTGGTCGAAGCAAAACTGAGCATCCACAACCACACCTGTTCCGGTCATTTCATTCAATAGAGCTGTGGTAGTGAAAGGTAAGGAGGAGGTTGGTTTTGTTGGAAATAATTCAAATTTTTTAGAGTTGTTTAAATTTCTTTAGAATAGGTCTTAGATTATCTTAAGAATTAG
>JAOTAX010000006.1:2804220-2816435 GCA_025629825.1 Erythroxylum guanchezii | reverse complement strand
TCTCTCATGATTAGAACCTCCTTTCATATGGTTATCTATCATATTTGGCGGGAGAGAAACAGGCGTCTTTACAAACACACGGCGAGGCACAAATATGAGTTGGCGGACTGTATTATTAACCTGATCCGGGAGGTCATCATCGGGCATGGTATGCACGAGCAGCTAGGATTGGCTATGCGGCAACGATGGAGCATTTAGTTGTAGCTGGTTTTTGGACTTTTTGTGGTTTGCTCTTTTGTAACAGGGGTTTTCTAGTTTTCTAGTGTTGGTGGCCTGAAAAGCTTTTCCTCTTTTTTGTTCGCAGATAGTAGCTTGCGGTTCTTGTACATTGTTTTATCCTTTTCTTTATAATTCATATATCTTGAAAGTTCAAAAAAAAAAATTTATTTGACTCGATCGTGCACGTCACCTATTCCTAACGCTTCATACAAATCACAGGGTCTTATCTTGGCAGCTTCAGATACAACAGCCGTCACATTGACATGGGCTCTGTCTTTACTTGTGAATACCCCATCTGTCATGGAGGAGGCACAAAAAGAAGTAGCTATGTATGCTGGTAGAGAGCGACAAGTAGAAGAAGCAGACCTAAAGAACATGGTCTACCTTCAAGCTGTCATCAAGGAAACGTTGCGCTGCTGGACCTCTCTCAGTACCCCATGAATCCATGGAAGACTGCACCATAGCTGACTATCACATTCCAGCAGGCACCATGCTGTTTGTTAACATTTGGAAAATTCATCGCGACCCTCGTGTGTGGTCGAATCCTTGCATCTTTGAACCAGAAAGGTTTCTAACAACTCACACAGATTTAGATGCTCGTGGGCAGAACTTTGAGGACATATCATTTGGGACTGGTAGAAGAATGTGCCCTGGAGTGTCGTTTGCACTTCTGGTTGTGCAGCTGACATTGGCTAAGTTGCTACAAGGCTTTAATTTCGCAACACCAACAGGTGAACCAGTGGATATGACGGATAGTCTTGGATTAACTGACATGAAAGCAACGCCTCTGGAAGTTCTCGTTGAGCCAAGGCTTCAATCACTTGTACACCAGTGTTTGGTTAAGGAGTACGAGAATAAATTAAAGAGAATAGAATGAATGATAATGATTGGCTATTTATTATGATTGATTTTCTTTTGAAGTAATTTATTATGATTGATTGAATAGTTTTTTTATACTCAAGTTTTGGGTAATGGTCCATACCCTCTGTATGTGGGAGGAATGGTTTTGATTCCTACAAACACTAATATTTTTTAATTTTTAATTAAATCTAATTAAAATATAAAATATAATTAAATAATTAAATTGATTAAGATAAAATCTAATTAATTAATTAATTAAAATCTAATTAATTAATTAAATTAAATTAAATTAATCAAGATAAAATCTAATTAATTAATTAAAGTCTAATTAAAATATAATTAATTAATTAAATGATTAATTAAAATCTAATTAATTAATTAATTAAGATGTATAATTAATTAATTAGTTAATTACAATGTAATTAATTAAAATATTATTCATTAATTACTTAAAATATAACATCATTTGCATTATCAGGTAAATGCAAATTATATTAAACTATATTACTTGATTTTACTATAGCAATGGAACGGTGGATATTATGGTTGTGTCAATAAACTGCACAATATTTTGAATAATTAAACTATATTTTGAAGATATTATGTAACTAATGATATATTGATGCAAGAAAATATTAGAGTATTTTTTCTTCAAGAGCTATTGGAAAAGAAAACCCGTAATATACTTAATTTTAAACATTCTGTCATTATAATTAGGATGTATAGATTAAAAATAATCATTTAAAATATAGTTAAAATTTTATATAAAACAAAATTTTTAACAAATTTTTATTTCTCAACATTTTTAACAAGCCAACCACCATCAATAGTAATAATAATCATTCCTTTATCTTAATCAACCATCATAATTATAATGATTATATCAATTATCATTTTTCGCTATATTCATTTTCATTCTTATTTTTATTATTCTCTTTGAACCAAGCGCCACGTTAGGTTTACTTAATTTGTCCTTGATCCAGGTGGGAAGCTACAGTACTACTTGTGTGTTGTTCCGGTGCAGAATAAAAACATTATATTATATTTATCTTGGTGCTTTTTCTACGTAGACACTACGAGACTCAGCTACATAACGAAAGGTAAAAACATGTTGATTTTTCCAGCCAAGCGTGTTCAATGTCAAGCCTAGCTCCTACGTTACTTCCCTTTTGTACACTCCATCACTCCAACTTTCGGACTAACAAACAATTTTTAATTCTCGTCGACTATGACTTTTAGCCTAGCAATTTTCATGAATTCTACCTTAGAACAATTTGTAACTTGCGGTGGCAGGAAGCAACTTAAAGTTCAAATCTCGGATATAATTTGTAGTAAGTATTACACAATAAGGTTGATATACATTTAAGTTACACATCGTAAGAAGAAAATTTTATTTGGTAAAAGTTACTTCTCGATAATTCCATTCCAATCCACAGCGACGTTCCCAAAAGGCCACTGAAAATGTTACAAACCATTAAAAATATTTTCCTCCTGCTTGGTGGCGAACCCTCAGAGCTAAAACCATAACCATGCCTGCAAATCAAACTGGAAAAGAAGCTCCATCCACGTGTCAAAAGCCCACATAAAAGTTAAGAGATAATATAAAAATATTAATGATTGCACACGTGGCATCACCATTGTTATGGGAATTGATTTCCCCAAGTTGTTGGGATGATTAGTACATCCGGCTGCTACTTCCATCGGACGGCAGGGATTCCCTATCAGAAGGCATCTGCTGAAACTGTTGCATCATGGTCATCTCAGATACACTCCACACCTTGACAGACTTATCAAGACTCCCACTATAAACCACCCACCGATTATCCCCATTTTTGGACGGCTCAGGATCCTCCTCCACAGCGAGACACTTAACGGGCCCCGTGTGCCCCGTCAGCACAGACAAGCATGTATGGATCTTACCGTCCCTTCTCCACACGCAAATAGTTTTATCCGCTGATCCGCTGAACATCAAACTCCCTGCAGCCGAGAGACAGAGAACTGCTAATTTGTGGCCCTTGAGGACCCCGCCGTGAGATAACTGGCCTAAGCCTTCACGTTCCCAGCAGTTCACAACTCCGTCACTTGACCCACAGTACACAACAGAGCCGTTAGGTGTAACTGCCAAAGCCGTAACAGCACAGTCTTGTTTCAGCAACGTTTGAGCCATATTGTGTTTTGTCGCTTTGCCTTTTGGCTCTCGTTTCCAGACCTTAACGGTTCCGTCAGCAGAGCCCGTGAACACCAACCCTTCCACGCTTGCCACGACGGAGTTAACAGCATCATCATGAGCGTTGACAGACTCGATGCATTTTGAATCGGAGATTCTCCAAACCTTGAAAGTTCTGTCCCAGGAAGCAGAGTACAAGAGAGTGTTGTCTTCGTTTAAGCTTAAGCACGAGACAGCGTCAGAATGCTTGATCCAGAGCGCAGTACGATGGTTTCGAACCTGTACATAATTGCTTGGTTTGATAGAGCTCTTGAAAATGTCTTTTAGAGTTGGTAGTGATCCATGCCTTCTGTGAACGTTAGGAGTCTTAGGAGACACCTTCCAAACTCGTATTTTGCCGTCTTGGTGGCCAGTGAAAATCTTCTCTCCGGAGATTATAATAGCCTTCACCAACCCACTACTTGACTTGAAACCGGAATACTCTTTCAGGTCCTTCCAGACACGAATGTTCTTGCTATCAGAGCCCGTGTAAAGAAGATCTTTAGTAGCAGCCAGTGAATAAATGTGTCCCTCTTCACGAACAAGCGAGCCAATGAGGCTATTCTGAGGAAGATTATCTTCAGAGGGATTAGAACTCCATGAAGTATTGGTAAAAGGAGTGGTTTGGTTCCAAGGCGACATAGTCATTGGAGACCCTTCGCAGCTTAGCCTGTTAGGGTCAAACATCCCAGGGGTTGCCGAGGCACTACTGCTACGAAGATGAAAGTCATCGTCATGGGCAGTGGATGAAAGATTTGGATCCGAATGCATCATGTGGCCGTATTTTGATCTTGGTAGGCTATTACCGGTATCAAACATGGCGCCAATATCTCCTCCTCCGTCTCTCATTCCAAGTTAAACCACCCCTTAAAACAGGATCACTAATTGGAAGAATTAAGAACAGAAAATTAAGGGAGTGTTTGTTTTTGTTCAGCTGATTGAGGGAATGAAGGAGAATGAAAAAGGAAGAGACACAGAGACAACGAAGGCTAATAAGAAATACAACAACTAAAAGGCGGGCCTCGGGAGAGAATACAGATTGTTTTTTCCTATATATAAACTGCTTCTTAAAAGAACGGTAGAGACCGTCGGGAGACGTGGGTTCGTGCCACGTGTCCTTGTTCGGTTGCTTGCAGTTGGGGACTGTGTTCGGGGTCTCCTGTTTCAAACTTTCCGGATTCGCAGGCGTGCGTGATAGTTTTATTAGTTGAAAATTGGTTAGTTGCTTTTTAATGTTATTTTTGGGTAGAGATTGTGTTCTACTCTTTCTCATAATTTACTAATTTCTGTTTTTGTTTAAATTTAGCTAATAACCTATTAGTTAATCAATTATTGCACTAGCTAATTTAAGTAAAAAAGAAATGCGTACAATTAATCTGATCAGGTCATACGATGACAGGTGTGTCTCAGTCCAATTTCATCAGAAACATCTTATACCATTTATACGTAAGATTACTTCGCTGACAGCTAATAAAAGTTTTCCAAACTCTGCGACTAAATGATGAGTTAGGACCTGTTAACTTGTAATAAACCCGTAGGAAATGTTCTTTTCGGCGCAAATGAAAATTAGGTAAGATTATTTTACATGGATAAATTCAATTAACCAAACAATTCTAAACAAGCGATTAAAGTCGCTGTTGGTAAATGGTAAAACCTGAAACGTTTTGTCTAGAGAAAAATCTGATTAGTAACCTATCAAAACATGTGGATCTTAGGAATTACAGCCATGGCCGGTTTTATAGAGAATTGCATTTTCGAAACGTAATTTAGATTGACCAACTATAGAGTTGTAAGAAGTTCATAGAGTCCATCAATCCCATTATGATTCTACAAGGAAAAACTGTGTGATTTGAAACACAGAAAAAGGATGTAAAGATATCGAATTGTGAACTTGCGAAATACTTCTAATGCTTCTGAAAGTTATTTGCAAGCTACAATTGTTTAGAGAAACTAAAATTGATGGTGATTAGAAAATAGGTGTATAGGTGTGATTATTTTCTTATTGCTTATAAAAAGTGTATACGAGCACCGAAATGGTTAGAGGCTCTGTTTTGGAAACCGTTCGACCCGTAATCGGTCGGCTATTCGGTCCGGTTTAACTTAAAAAATTAGTTTTTAATTGACCCAATTTGAACTGGTCAATTGACCGGTCGAACTGATCCGGTCCGACCGGTCCGACAATTAATTTTTTATTTTTTTATATTTTTTTGTATTTTTTTTTAAATTTTTAAATATTATATATAATTAAATTTAATTATTAAGAACTCTTGATTGAATAAAGGTAGGAAAAATAGGAGAAATGTGTAAAGAGCAGCCCATGGTTTTACCAAAAATAAGTGGAAATAAAAGTGTAAGTGGAAGATGATGAGCAAGTGGAATGGGTCATTTTTTGTTTAGAGAATGGTGATCAGAAAACAGGTGTATACTGTATAGGTGTAATTATTTTTTTATTGCTTATAATTCTAAAGTTTATACATGCACCGAAATGGTTAGAGCCAGAGGTCGAGGGTGAATAAGAACTCGTGGTTGAATAAAGGTAGGAAAAATAGGACAAATGTGTAAAGAGCAGCCCATGGTTTTACCAAAAATAAGTGGAAAAAAAAGTGTAAGTGGAAGATGATGAGCCAGTGGAATGGGTCATTTTTGTTTGCTACACTCAACACTTAGTAATTTTGAATAAAATATACGTTGATTTTTGTCCTGATTTCATTTATTTTATAAAATATTTTATTATTATAACAAAAATTATAAACTGTTTATTAAATTTTTTAAAGTTATTTAAAAACATTATAAAACTAAACTAACTATTTGTGCATATGATAGAGTTTTAACAACTATTTTAAATCAATTTATAAAAATTTAAATATTATTTGTAGTTTTTAATAACTATAATATACAATCAATTTTAAAACAAAAAAGATCATATAAAAAGTCGATCTTTTATCTGACAATTTTCTTTGCTGCTGTGGAAGGCCATTGAAACTTTCCCATGTATCAGCTTCATCAACTAGCAGCTTAATTTCAAGTATATTAACCTGATATGACGTTCATTTTGCAAGCAAGCACCAATAACTCAAGCCAACGAATTGCAAACCTCGGAGTAGTGATCATACGCGACAATCGATTACGACATTAAATTGAAACTACACGAGTCTGTTGGTCGCCAAAAATTGACAAAACTTCTTGTACGCAAAGATAACTAGAAACTAACAGGAATACTAAAACTGACCCCTCATAAGGGGACTATACTGAAATAGGTTTTGACCTTAAAACGTCTATGTTCATTGTCTCGCACGGTACAACTCCATTTGGAACATGACAGGTGTTAGACACAATTTTTAATACATACCAGTGTACCACACAACAGTCACGTAGCAGGATCGGTGATATATCTATCATTTTGTCACATCACCGCGACTCTTGCTGTTTATCCTCGACACCTGGCACTTTCATCAAACGTACGTTCAGGCTGTGGACCATACAACAGGTTATTATTATGTTTGTTACTCCAGCATTCCTGGAAAGTGGAAACAAAGAAAGCAAATCATGAAGCCGACCACCGGCCCAAGTAGGGAATCGGAAGTAAAAGTCCTTTTCTTAATAGTAACGCTAAAGACACTTGAAACGCATAAAAGTTGAAACATTTCGGTAAAATTTGTTTGCCCTTTACCAATTACAAACGAACTGGTTCTTCTCGCTCTTACTTACAAATGGGAAGTTAATCTCAAGTTACATTCAATCATATTAACTAATGAAGTTCTGCAGTAACTTTTTTTGAATTAGTAATCAATTGTATGTCAATTCTATGTAGTTGTTGATGGTCGATTTCTTTTTATTGTTAGTGATTTAACAGGACAATTATTAATCACATATTTTCACAAAATTAAGGTTAAGAAATCTCAATTGATTAGGATTAAAAATGATGAAAGAAGCTCAATAAATAATCTGGTTAAATATGTTGACGTCTAGTGAAAAAAAAAAGAATCTTAATTAGTGTGGGCTGATTATCTATTGATCGGAGGCTTAATAAGATTAATATAAATAGCTGTTAAGATTTCCTATTATTTGCTTAAGTGAGTTTGTGGACGTTCAGTTTCTCTGGCCTATTAAAAAGCCTATGTATTAAGAAAGACGCAGAAAGACGTTAACGACATAAGAATATATGGCTTTCATACAGGTTGATTGAAAGTCTCAAGAGCTTTTTCATACATTAATGGCCTGTTTGGTTGAGTGGAATATGTATTCTGTTATCGATGTATTCCTAATAATTAGTTATTCTTTGTTTGGTTAGGCAAAAACGTAAAGAATAACCATTCTTAAGATTAAAAATTCTGGGACACAGGGAAATAGCTAAAGATGCTACTCCCCCGTCTTTACCTATTCCGCACACATTTGGAATAGGTAAACACAACTTTTCTTTCTCTTGGACAAGTCCTGTCTCTCTGTTTTTCCCAACAAACTTTCTCACTCACGTAGCAGCACACCTATCTCTTGTCTGGTCTCTCTCACGCTCATCATCTCTGGCTCAGTGGCCCTCTCTCGCTCTTCACGCTCTCGTCTCTTTTCTCCACTCTCTAGTCTGGTCTCACTCACGCTCTCTGTTTCTGGTTTAGTTTGTCTCTCTCACTCTTCACACTCTCGTGTCTTTTCTCTAACATTTCTCTATCAGTTGCATTGATTAGATAAAGACAACCTTTCTCCCCAACATTTGTCACCACTAATTGATTTTATTTTTTCTTGTAAACCCAACTTGACCAAGTTTGTCTTTTGAAATTTATCTACTTCTAACTTGATCGATTTTTGGAATTTAGATTCATTTGATGTGTTTCTTGGAATAAATCTGGAGTTGTCTATATTGTAACATATGTTCTCATTATCTTAAGAATTTTGTCATTTTATTGACAATCTCTTGCATAAAAAATTTTGCTGGCTCTGATGGATTTCCTCTTTCCCATTGATGCATATGTAGGAACTGCTTTTTTTGTTTACTAAAATTCTACAAGGGTATATTGATGTTGGAATTAGGTTTGATGGTGATATAAAACTTTTTGGCATAGATAGGTTTCGTGAATGGCTGCAAGTTTTAAACAATTATAATTTTAGGAAAGGAAAGTAGCATTTTCGGGTCTCTTTTGTGCATTTGTTTGTGAAGGAAATGGGAAAAACTAGAAATGGTTTATGTGATAAACGACCTTAAACTAGAGAACTTATTCATATACATAATATAAAGTTAAGTATCTGGAACTTTAACAAAGTTTTGTTTTGTTATTGTAGACTTTAGAACACCTTTGATGTGTAATGCCAATTCATCTTCATTATTGTGGTGGAAGTAGCACGTGTATTGCCTTAAGGGCCACAAGAATGGTGTGTGTTTCAAAATTGGGGCCTTAATGATCATGGTCATAGGATCCAACCCATTTTCATATCCTGAAAAGCTAAAATTGGCTGGATGTACGCTTTTTCTCGTCCAATGTCAATACTTTGATATGTGTTTTGGATGATGGAGATGGTTGTAGCATTATAGGTAGTGTAATTTCATGACTCATCTTAACCGTTTGCCCATCTTAACTACACTTTTAACACTGTTAGCCCATCTTAATTGTACTTTTAACTATGTTAGACTGCTGTGTTAGTGGTTCACCTTTGAGGGATGGATTTTAATTTCAATTTCTTGCAATAATATGTTCTCTGTGTTTGTTATTGAAAAAATGTAGTTTGGAATAAATTGTAAGGGTGGAATAATCTTATGGCTTGTTAATAATTAGCTGAGGTAGCACAATTTTTCCATGTGCTTGTGAAAAGTGGACTTGTGTTTTGCTAGCTCCAGCTATTGTTATTTGTGATCTATGTTCTGGACTTCTCTTTTTTGGATTGAGTTGTATCTAGCTGGGTAGACATAATGAAATATTAAACTAAATAATTGATAGAAATAAATTGCAACAGTCCGAACCAAGAACTAAAGTAGTTGTACATCTACAAATTCAAATCTTCTTTTTCCCATTGAAGTTTAGGGATTTTGATTCAATTTAACTCCCATAATCTTTTGGGGTATTTATCTTATCCTTGGTTTAGATAGTGTCCTACAAATGATACTATATACTCCAAAGGTAGTTTTTTTTGGTCAGTTATTAGTACTGATGAAATGGCAAAACCAAGGTCATTTCTAGGCCTAGAAAAATGCACTTCCTTATCCTTAGCCACTAGGTCATTATGCTTATTCTGCTTTTGCCTTTCTTTCTATCGTGTGATTCTTTTTCCTTAAGTTGGTGTTGGGTTATTTGAGTTAGAGTTTCATTTAAACTGTTTTTTTGGGAAGCGGTTTGATTTTAATATTCTATAATTCCCTCTTTTATGTAAATATATTAGAAAATTTATTTTTTACAGTCATGACTCATTTGAGTTGCATAGAAATGTCGAAAGAATAAAAAGGATTGTGGCTATCTTGACTATATGGTTGAAGATGTGTAATGTTGTTAGTTGACTATTAAGTTTGTTGGCATCAGAAGCTTCTTTAACTAAGTTATAAGCCAAGGGTTAGAAGTTATTTTCTAATTTTTTATGCAAATAGAGATTATATGAGGCGAATTGTGCATGACAATGATGAGTCATGTATTTCAATGGTTAGGATGAGTAGGCAAGCATTTTTTAAACTATGTGGAATGCTAGAAAGTATAGGAGGATTAAAGTCAACAAAAAATATGCTTATTAATGAACAAGTAACAATTTTCTTACATATTATTGCTCATCATATAAAAAATCGGCTTATTAGGAAAACTTTTAGAAGGTCAGGTGAGACAATTAGTTGGTGTTTTCATAATGTTTTAAATGCAGTGATGCATTTGCAAGTTCTTTTGTTTAGAAAACCTGAACCCGTACTAACAAACTCTTCAGACCATCAGTGGATGTGATTTAAGGTAGATAATCACCCTCTTTCTTTTATAAGAAAATATAGTGTATGTGATTAAGATTCCTCATTAATGTTTATTTCATTTGAATTGTAGAATTGCTTAGGTGCTCTAAGTGGGACATATATCTGGGTTAATGCGTCAATTATAGATAAGCCTAGATTTTGAACTCGTAATGGCGATATTGCAACAAATATGTTAGGTGTGTACCTTACATGTAATTTGTTTATGTTCTTCCTGGTTAGGAAGGGTTAGTAGCTGATGATCGAGTTCCTCGTGATGCAATTACTAGGAGACATGGACTAAAGGTGCCCCATGGCAAAGACATGTGTATAGTATGAATTATCGAAGTCTTTAGACACTGTTAGTTATGGATCACTATATTTGCTCTTTATACATTTGTACAAATTTCAAATATTATGACAATATATTTTTATACATATTTATGATCATCATTTTGTTCTCAGTCATACAATTTGCTATATATTGTCATAATACAAGTGAAAGTCTTAAGATATATGTTGATCTTAAGTATTTTAAAGATCATTGGACATATATATATATATATATATATATATATTGACCTTGAGCCTATGTCTTCAAGAAACATACAGATACAAATATAAATCCATGAATTTGATAAGACATAGGGGATAATAGTATTTAATTCCATAAGGGTTTTTTTAATGTGATTTAGCATTCAGGGAGAGAAAAAATTTTCTTTGATGCGGTGTAGCATAAAGTTCAAAGAAATCTAGACCAACAAACAGAATAATGATACATTTAAGATTATAAAGGTATCATTATAGTTTGTCATACTTCATTTTCTCATTTATGTTAGTGACGTATTAAATATACGTGACTGTATTGAACCTGTGTCACATATGACACATATATTTGATATTTTCAGTATCGAAAGCCTTACCAAACTGAATGATGGACTTTTATTATCTTTGGATCAAATGTTTTACATTGTTTGTCCTACACATTGATTTTGGTTAACCACTTTTACTGTTTTTATTGATTTTACAACTGTTGTAATTAATATTTGTTTAAGGAGGAGCATGTTAGTGATTTTTAATGGGACAATTATTAAATATGAGTTTTTATAAAATTAAGGTTAAGAAAACTAAAATTTATTTGGATTAAAAATAATTAAAAAGCTCAATAAATAATATGATTTAATAGGTTGAAGTCTAGTGAGAAAATGAGTCTTATTCAGTATGAGTTGGTTATTTATTGGGTTTATGATGAAGAGACCCAATAAAGTTACTATAAGTAGCTGCTAAGGTCTTGTATTGCCTGCTTAAATATGTTCGTAGACGTTCAGTTTCTCATACCTATTAAGAGGCCCACAAATTAAAAAAACACACACAAAAAGACATTAATGGCATGAGGATATACAACTTTCATACATATTGATTGAAAGTTTCAGGCTCTTCTTCAAGCTGTTCAGCAGTTTATTCATTGATCAATGAATAACAAAACATGTATTTTTCTACGTTTGTCCATAATTAAAGTCTGTGTTATAACTTTTTTATATATATCCGAGCTTGGACGTATCCATGCGTTGTGTCTGTGACAACCTGGATATCTGTTGAATGGTTTTGTGGACGTTAAGCTATTGCTAGAAGTGGAGTGGTAGGTTTAGGCTACATAATTTGCATGCTTAAACCACTACAAGAAAAGTAGAGGTTAGCAACGGAAATTACCAACGGAATGTGTACAAATTTCGTTGGTAAGTTTATTTAGTGACGGAATTTACTGACAGAAAAAAGCGTCGGAAATATGGCTGTCGGTAAATTTACCGACGGAAATTATGCATACCGTCGGTAAATTTACCGATGGTTATTTCGTTCGGTCGGTAAATTTCTGTCAGAAATTTACCAACGGAATTTTTTTCCGTCGGTAAATACCAACGGAAATTTTTTTCCGTCGGTAAATTTACTAAAAATTATTTTTTAAAATTTACCTATAAAGTGTTCAGTTTCTCTGATTACCTTCTATTTCTTAGGCAAGACATT
>JAOTAX010000006.1:2788552-2804120 GCA_025629825.1 Erythroxylum guanchezii | reverse complement strand
GAAGACAACTTCGACGAGTAGAAAAGGAGTCCACAATAGAGAAACCGGAGAGAAGAAAGCTGAAAAGGAGACACAAGCAGAAGGAAGAAGGAAGAAGAAAACGTAAAGGGGAGGGGGGGTGATGTCGGATGAGCTGATATTTAAAAAGAATTTATCGACGGAAATTTCCGTAGGTAAATTTAAAATTTTTTTATTTCACCAATAATTCCCGCCTTTTTACCGACGGAACGGAAATTTCTCTCCAAATTTAGCGACGGTATTCTTTCCGTCGGTAATTGTTTGTCGCTAACTTGTAGTTATTATCGACGGCTCTATTTTTTCGTCGTTAACTTGTAGCAATTACCGACGGAAACTATTACGGTCCCTAAAGTCCGTCGCTAATATTGGCGGGATGCTTTTCCTCTATCTTTAGCGACGGAAAATTAAAACCGTCGCTAAACAAAAAATTTTCACGTCGATTTTAGCTACGGAAATAAGTTTTCCGTCACTAATTTGCTACGTTTTATTTTCCATCGCTAAACAAATTTTTCACGTCAGCATTATGATTTCCGTCGCTAATTGACTATGTTTTATTTTCCGTCGATAATTTTCTGTCGCTAATTCTTACTTTTCTTGTAGTGAACCGATGTTTGCTCAAACACTTGGCATTGCAACAGAGTTTACTTTGATAAGCATCTCAACCAACGCACGCACGATTCTTACTCTTTCTCTTTGCCTTAGGAGGCGTCAATTTAGGGACACATGCTAGTTCTGAAATATTTAAGCTTAAATTCCATGGAATCAAGGAAGTGGCAATATCAATAATTCAATTACTTTAAACTTTTTACCAGAATGAGACAATTAGCTCTTGAATTGTTACTATTAATATCAAACCATTCACCAACCTTGTGTATAGTAAGGAAACTTTAAGAAAAATAAAACTCAATTAAATTTGGATTAAATTGTTTAAACGTTAATGATTTAAATATTAATAATTAATTATTTAGTTGACACGAACAGGGACATTTTTAATTTTGAGCTGTTATTCTCTAAATATTTTTTAAAATTATTATAGTATATATTATATACACTTAAAATTTTACTTAAAATACACCTAAAAATTACTGGTTTATGGATTTTTTTATGAAAAAAAAAATCATAATACCAAGATGAATCCAAGAATCTAAGCCTGGCCTTCGGTCCAACTAATGGCTTTTGAAATGTGAAGTAATTTGTAATGTTGAGGATCTATTGGGTTGGGCCTGCCTCAAACAAATAAAAGATCTAAGGGCAGGCCTATTGATCAGAAATCAGACAGCAAGGAGTGGTCAGTGGACACTCTAGTCTAGTCGTGTCAGTGGAATCCAGTTCTTTAAACACCTTCACGAAAACAGAGAATTTCACGTCTTTTCTTTCCATATCAAAAGTAATCAAAATGTCAAATCACCAGATATTATATTCTCTCTAATAGTTCACTCTTCAACTGAAAGTTTAATTGCTTTTTAATAATAATAATAATAATTAAATTAAATCATAAAAATTAAAAATTGAATTAAAAAATTAGCCATTCGAGGTTTTCATTTTCAAAAATCAACCGGTTTAATTTTAAGCCATTCATAATATCAAAAACTCTTAAATATGATTCCTTCATAAAAAAATAACAAAAGAAAGCACAGATTAGAAAGAATAATCATATAAAGAGAAGACTTCTGACACCGATTTTCTTGAAGCAAAAACTATGGATTCGTTTGTTCCTTTCTATCTAAAAACTGTGGATTCTGTACCAATTAAATTCCGTTGTATCGCCAAACCACACGACCTCGAAGAACCAACTCATTACCGACCTAACCTTTAACCCACAATTCTATGTTCCATTTTCCAGGCTTAACTCGATCTATATATATTTCATTACATAGCAGCGATCGTACTTTTCACTTCGGCCGAGTCATTAAGCAAACACTCGTATTTCAGTTCTTCTTTTAGCTAAAGTAATGGCTTCCCTAGTGTCCCATAAACCACAATCCAAAGATTCAGAAGCAGATGAAACCATCGACAGGTATGAGTCCGTAGAAGACCAAGATAATCAGGAGAAGGTGAATTCTGTGACTAGCCATGTGCTTATAAAACCGACTCACTCGAGCGGAACACTAGACAGAGAGGTGGTTCTGAGGAGGATTCGCCAGCGTAAGCGAGCAAACAAGGTGAGAGCTGTCCTGCAAGGACTGTTTGGGTCCTCTGGTTCTTCGAAATCTGACAAGGCTTCTGCCAAGTGGGTAGATGATGCATTTTCTGCACCCTGATCATATCAGTAATTATCACCTTGATTCGCTTGTAAAAAGATTTTCTTATCGATAAGGTTATTGTACTTGGATAGTTCTTTTATGTAGTGGTTTAGAAGCTGAAGTTGCTCTGAAATGTTGGAACTAACAGTTGTTGCCACTGTATAAAATATTGGCTTTTATCCTGAATGGCTTTTTACGTTTGAAGTAACTGTTTCGAGTTTGAACCAAGGCCTTAGCTTCAACTCCTTACAACATTTTCTATCCAGTTTCTCACAGAAATGCGTGTATCAGCATTTCTTCAATCCATCCAATGTTTTCATAAGTTTGTGGTTGAGATTAATCTGAGAATAGATTGTGTGTATATGAGCCTGAGGACCGGCCTTTTATCTTTTCGAAGCACCCAATTCACCCTCATACAGACCACCTCAAATTAGCTGCGGCGTCCTAGTGCACTTCCAAAAGCTCATGCACCAGGAAGACGACAAAAGTATTCGGGACGATCTCGGTCCAGTAACTTCTTGTAATCTTTGCATTGACAAGTCTGAGAATTGCAAACCCACTTTGTTTTGATCTTTCGAACATGTTATTATATGAGACGATTCGTTTTGTCGTGTGAGAATCTTTGCTTTTACTAAAGCATGGGATCCAATTAATTCTTGAATACAGGAACTAGAATTCCCTCAATTGTCTATCAACCACAAATGAAAAACAAACATCGATGTTTATTGAAAAGTAAATATTTATTGTATAATTAGTTATAAATAAATGTATATTTGTTAGATAACGTTTTACTTTAAGTAGAATTTTAGGGCTGGCAAGTTGTTTATTATATACTCATGTAATTTCCTTTTCTATTATTGAATGGGAATACAATTTTCTCTATATTCCTTTGTGGTACAAAGGTAACTATAATTTTTGAGAAAAGGATATTTGAGCATACATTTTTGAGAGATGAGCAAGTCGGGTTAATTAAAGAAGGTGATGGATTCCTGTCATCGTGTTGCTTACTTCATCACATAATCTAAAGAGAGATTGTCAAGAATGTTACATTTAGCAAGTAAAGAATATTAAAATAGTTTATAAATGTATAGCAAATCTCTCTTTATAAGGTATCTTTTAGGGTAAAGTTAGACTCAAATTTATCATACTATCAAAGTTTAAATTTGTCTCCAACCAATCTGTTGTAGTCTTTTGTCCAATATGCTCATAAGATATTTTGCCCTATTCCGAGCAGAGAGGGGTATATCCAAAAAGCAAGTAAAGAATATTAGAACAGTTTATAAATATATAACAAACTTTTCCTTACAAAGTATCTTTTAGGGTAGACTTAAGCCCCAATTTATTAGAGATTTTCTTATCATGTTTATTTAAGGGAGAAAACTACAACAAGGAGAAGGCCATGGTCAATGCTTTCAAAACCAAGGATAAATTGAGTTGCACTTTGCAGTGGACGCTAGAAGCTAACAATTATGTTAGGTTTGGTTACTGTCTTTGTCGGTGGAGACAGATAACAAAACACAAAAATTCTGTGCCTCGTAGTGCTTGGTTGTTAACCCAACTTATTTTTGTTTTGACTTTAGATCACAAAAACATAAATTTTTTGTTCCTTCCAATACCGTGAGATAAGATTTTTTTTCCCTGTGACAGAAATAAAATACATAAGCAACTTTCAGAAATACCCCCCACGACGCCTCGTAGAGGGGCGACAATGAGGACGGCAACAAATTCAAGGACGCTAAGCTCAAGGTCACCAATCAATCTGGTGCCACCCTTACCATGCATGTTCCTCACAAGAAGACCAACTCCAATTCCCTTGACCTCGACGACGGCGAAGATGCTCTTGAGATCGACCCTAAGCTTCGTTACAGCTTCCATCGCAATTTTTAGGTTCTTTTTGTGTCCTTTGCTTATTTTCTTTCTTGCCCATGTTCCTTTTTTAGGAGAGAATTCGACACGCATCGAGTGTTTCCTTCTTATTTGTGTAGATTCATTAAATTTCTAATGTTTTAGTGATTAGGAGATCGGGGGACATAGTGAGTTTTGGGAAAGTTGGGTTTATTGCTTGCCTTGTAAATTTGGTATAAAGCTGGAGAATTGAAATTGCAACCATTTGACAAGAATTGAACACTCATCACTCAGTTTATTGTATTAGCACACATAGATTACTGCCTATGATGAGATATAGTGTGTTTAGTGTTATTCCCTTCACATTTTAAGATCTTGGTATGATTGTTGTTTGCTACATGAGGACGGGTTCATGTTTGATGCTGTAGTTCAATGATTTCCTTGGTACGAGGATTAAAGGGGAAGTATTTGGAAAGACACGAGCATACTTTGCATTTTTTCATCTTGAATTTGTTTGATATCTCAGTACTTAACTTGCTGCTGGGGGTTCTATGTACAGAGCTGATTAGAAAGTTTAGGACTTCGCTGATTAAACATTTGCAAATACATGAAATGTAGTTCTATCTTCTATAGCAGTTTACAAATTATGTTCTACATAGTGCATACGGCATACTCGAGTAGTAATCAACCATTCTCACATTTTAATCATCTGTTGCTTATTTTCCTTGTTGAAAAATGTCTAAGTTCCCATTGCATCTTCTTGAAAAATGTTTCGATTTGCATTGCATCTTATTTTCCTTCTTCCTATTCAGTTTCTCTAAGAAGATTCTTCTTGTTGTGTTTGTCCTTTACTTTTGCTTTAATGGGCTTAGTAGTTAACTAACTGGTTTACACTTCATATATGCAGTTTCTTGAAAGAGTATTTAGCATCGACACCAATGTAAAGCCTCTTCCACCTGCCATGGCATATAATGTTTCTCGTAACTTGAGCTTCTTCACTCGGATATTCACACCGTTCTTTGGTATGTTTGATAGTTTGATTTACTTCTAACCTCCCTCTTGTTTGCAGAAGAAAGCCTATATGTTTGTTCTTCTTCTTTACATTAGTTGAGAGTTCCATCTGTTAAGTCCACAAAAGATGGAGTTGTCTTTTTTCACGAGTTTTTCATATTCGTTGATTGTTCTCTATGTGCCTTTGATGCTTTGATATCTGTAATACCTCTCTGGTTGGATTTTTAATGCATTTGACTCATTAGCGCTTCTAGAACTTTAAATTTTCTTTGAACATGATTGCAATTGGAACCTGGTTTTTTTATTGCATATTCTTACAATCATTTCAAAGAAACTACAACTATGGCAAGATTGTCATTTGTTGTTGCCACTTTAATTTTTTGAATTTACTGTGTTTTCTGAGGTTTTGATCAATTATATATAATTTATAGATCCTGAAGGAATTGCTAATGCTCAGAAATCACTCGGATTAGGACAAGAAGAAAAAGCACGTCATGTTTGTTAAGATTAATGTAAAATGTTTGTTTTGCTTTGTTATTGCAACTTTGGATATGAGAGCACATTAACTGTCAAGGTTGGTATCATCTTTGAAAATGAAATTTGAAAATTATTAATAAATTTTTTAATTTATTTTCTAACCTTTTAAAGTTTGCAAAATCATGTCAAAAAATTTGTTTTTACTGATGTAGTTGGTTCATTAAATATTACGTGGATGTTCATTTATTATACCGTATGGGTACTTTAGTCATTGATACTATTGCTTATGTTCTGTCAACTGCAACCAAACACATTTCTATTCTCGAGACGAACTCAGTTTTATTTGTTTTGTCCATCACAACCAAACACCTCACTGTCTCTAATTTTTGTTCTGTTCTATCTCCAAATTTTTGTTTTGTTCCATCTCAGCATATGGATCATAGTAACCATATGCAGCATTAGGAGGCATCTAACTAGATATTGACCTTTTGGTTTTCAATTCAATTGAAAAATTCATCCAGTCGATTATGTATGGTGTACATGGAGATTGCAAAAGCAATATGGGATGACTTGAAATAATGATTCTTGATTGGAGACACATCATACATTCATGAACTTAAAAGGAAGATCTCACTTTGTCGATAAGGTGTTTCATAAAATTGAAGGAGATGTAGGATGAATTGAGCAATTATTTCAAGATCCTTATTTGAAATTACGGTGCACAGGTCCGCTAAAAAAGCTTGTCAACTAAGGGCAGAAAGAAGAACTAAAACGTTGCTTTTTTTGTTGTTAACTTTATTTCATTCTTCTTCCCTTCTAGTAGTTAAGAATACTTTCTAAGTAAGTAAAGAAATTCACCAAGCATAATGCCACAAGCCTATTGGAAGTAATAAGTCACAAAAAAGGAAATTATCAAGCAGAGAAATTCTTATCATGGATCCTTTGCCATCGATGAGTAGAGCTTACGTGACAATCATGCTTGAGGAATGACAAACATCAATAGCATAGAGCTAGGATGAACGTGTGGAGGCAGTGGCCCTAATGGCACAAGTAGGGAGGAGGAAATTTTGTTCCTTATAATAGGCAACAGTTCAATGAAGACAAGAAATTTGGTGCCATTGTAACAAATTGGGAGATGAAAATTTTGATTGTTATGAACTGATAGGCTATCATTACAGTTGGTGAAAGAGAGGACAAGGACGAGGCAAGTCATGCAGCGAATGTGGTTGAGTTTAACAAAGCTCGAATGTATAAGAGGTCAGGCCACTACAACTTATATTAACCAATCCTTAGAAGTAATAGAGCCAGTCAAAGCACCGTACCAGGTATGTCATCATGGCAATTTTAGCGATTGCCAAACCTTTTAGATTTTCCCAATGACAATGTTGAGAAACTTTAGGTGAAATTCGTGAAATCTCAACTTGGATACTTGACAGTGGCGCGTCCAATCACATAATGGAACAGATGGAGCCATTATATAGCATTGAGGATGTAGTGCCCATGCTCGTTATCCTACCTAATGGGATAAAAATGACGGTAATAAAAATTGGTGGAGTTGTTTTAAATCCTAGAATGATTTTAAATGAAGTTGTATATATTCCTAATTTGACTTGCAATCTGATATCTATAAATTAACTAATAAATGAGTTAAATTGTTTAGTGATGTTTACTAATAAGCTTTGTGTGATAAAAGGACCATAGCATAAGAATTCTGATTAAAGTGGGAGAATTGTGAAAGGAGGTCTATCGCTACTAACCCACGGAGTTGCATAAGGTAATGAAGGTAGATGTTAGACCCTTAAGTCCTAATAGTGGAATTGTGTGGGTATTAACGAACCTTGACCAATGTTCAACATGCAGAACAACGGAACATGGCAAAGACTTGCGAGGAGGTAAGGACAAAAAGTGGCAATGTCAAGTGTTGGCATGTATTGGTGCATATTAGCGGAAACCTTCGACAAAATGCAAGATTTGGATGTGTGACAAAAAGAAGGCTTGAGATGGACATCAGGTGGAATGTTAGGTGGATTACACGCATGACGGGAATATGTCAAAATTCTAAGGTAACTTAGCAAGTAGATCAAGCATGGTGCGAGTTTTAGGAGAGTTTCGAACATTGTATGAGCTGACTTGACTAAGGCGGGGTTTTTGATAGATTAAGGATTTAGTATTGCTCAAATGGACGGACCATGGCTAATGGAGTTGGCATGGGAAAACATTAAACGGACTAATGTGCTATTGGTTTGGACGACTCATCATTAACAGATAAAGATAGGGAGATTTTGGATAATGTGGCAAATAAGATCAAAATTGATGAACAGCAGCTTTAAAAGATAATGATCATGTGAAAGGATCATCGGAAGATAGAGGAGATCTTCGTGGACATAGATAGATCATTCCTAGATAGATGTAATCATTTATCTTAGTATTGTGATGTAGTTTAATCATATTAGATAGAGTCCTAATTGATATTGATGTCATTCTATTGGTTAGAGTGATGTAATTTAATAAGGATAAGATGTGATCTTAGCTAGTAGAGTTCTATTAGGATTCTAACTTGGTCATCTAAAGGTGTCTATAAATAGCTCATTTGAGCCTTGCTCTTCTGAGAGAGAGAGATAGAAAGTGTGGGAGACATTGAGATGTGAGAGAGTATCCTTTGTGTACTACGAGGGAAGTCATAAATGTTGGTGTTTGTCGTTATCTCTTTCTTGTTCTTATTATTGCCATGAATATTTAGTTCTTTCATAGTTTTCTTGCAAAGGTGTGAGAGTGAAATACTGCGAGGGTCGTGAGGCATTCAAGAACAAGTAGGTTGGGCGACAGTCACGAAGAAAGGTTGAATCTTGCTTTAACAGACCAAAGTGAGATTGTCGTACAAAAGGGTTGGTGCAACTAGCAGATAAGTTGGTCTTTGAAGGAAAACCTTTCTAACAACTGGTATCATAGCCATAGTTCGAGATGGTGGGACGTAGCAATTTGACGGAGAGTGTCAACCGAGCGGAGGAACTCATTGGGCTGATTCCTCAAGGGGAGGAAGAGGTGACGTCTTATAATACTCGATTCGAGATATTGGAGACGTGAATCCAACAATTACAACATCCAATAACGGAGATGGTGAAGGCACAAGAGGCTTCTAGATTTGAGATCACAATTCTAAGGCATGTTGTTACAACGCAGGATAATGGACGTATTGAAAGTACTTTGCTGAAGGTGCAGTGGCAAAGTTTTACATCTCGAAGAAGGTGTCAATTATGACGATGTATTTAATGGAGGATGTAAAAATGTCGTGAAGAACAAGAACCTCCAATGACATCAGTGTAGGTAGACCTCCCATTAACACTTGGGAGAGATGAAGAAGGAGCTAATGGATCAGTTCCTCCCCAACAACACTTCATGACTTGCGAGGGAAGCTTTGAAGAGGTTGAAACAAGACGACTCAATGCAGGAGTATGTAAGGAAATTCACATCTTTGATGTTAGAAATGCAGAACATGTCTGAGTAGGACAAGTTGTTCAACTTCATAAGCAGTTTGCAAGGTTGGGCACAGATGGGGCTTCGAAGGCAAAACTTGAAAGACTTTCCAAGCACGATAACGGCTATAGATGCCTTGGTGGATCTCCAAATTTCACCATCGATTCAAACTAGCTATAAAGGCAAGAAGACTGGTGGGACATGGACTGACTCGAAGAAAGGCAAGGAGAAGGTAAGTGAATCTTCTTAAGGTAAGTCCAAGAAACAATTAAAATGAGATATTGTTTGTTTCATTTGTGAAGGGTCGCACTTTGCTTGTGAATGCCTAAGACGGAAGATGGGTAAGGAGCAAGTAAAGACCATGGTTGCGAAGGATCAAGGAGAGGGAGAGGAGGACTCAACAGAAGAAGTCTACCTCAATAGTTATGCTATATTGGGCGCGATGGACCTTATGACAGAGTGTTCAAATGAAAGCAAGGAGAAACTCAATAGAGAGGGAATATGGTATGTGAGAGATGCGCCAATGAAAAATGAGTCTTTGAGGAAACCATATTCAAAGGAGTGTCCACATATTATATCGACGAGGGCTTCAAGTTCTTCTAGTGGGGGTGGTTTGTTAAACCCCTAAGTCCTAATAGCAAAATTGTGGGCATTGACGAGCCTTGAACAATGTTGGACATGCAGAACAATAGAACAAGGCAAAGACTTGTGAGGAGGAAAGGACGAAAAGGGACAATGTCAAACGTTGTCATATATTGGTGCACATTGGTAGAAATCTTCAATAAGATGCAAGATTCAGATGTGAGACTAAAAGAGGGCTTGAGATGGGCATTAGGTGGAAGGTTAACTGGATCACACATATGACGAGAATATGCAAGAATTCCAAGGTAACTTAGCAAGTAGATCAAGCATGGTGCGAGTTTTGGGAGAGTTCTGGATCTTGTACTAGCTGACTTAGGTAAGGCTGGGTTCTTGATGGACTAAGGACTTAATGTGTGCTCAAATGGACGGACCATGGCTAATGGAGTTAGCATGAGAAATCATTATATAGACTAGTGTGCTATTGGCTTGGATGACTCATCATTAACATATGAAGATGAGGAGATCTTGAATGATGTAGCGAATAAGATCACAATGGATGAACATCAACTCTAAGAGGGAAAGATCATGTGGAAGGATCATTTGAAGATAGAGGAGATCTTCATTGATATGGATAGATCATTCCAAGATAGAAGCAATCTTTTACATTGTTATTGTGATGTAGCTTAATCCTATTAGGTAAAGTTCTAATTAGATAAGGATGTCATTCTATTGGTTAGTGTGATGTAATCTGATAAGGATAAGATATGATAAAATGTGATCTTAACTAGTAGAATTATATTAGGATTTTAACTTGTTCATCTAGAGGTGCCTATAAATAGCTTATTTAAGCCTTGGTCTTCTCAAAGAGAGAGATAGTGAGTGTGGGAGAAACTAAGATGTAAGAGAGCATCCTTTGTATACTTTGAGGGAAGTAATAAAGGTTGAGGTTTGTTGTATCTCTTTCTTGTTCTTATTATTGCCATGAATATTTAATTATTTCGTAGTTTTCTTGCAAGGGTGTAAAAGTGAAACACTGCGAGGGTCATGAGGTGTTCGAGAACAAGTAGGTTAGTCAACGGTCACGAAGAAAGGCTGAATCTTACTTTAACGGACCTAAGTGAGATCATCGTATAAAGGGGTTGGTGCAACTAATGGATAAGTTGGTGCTTGAAGGAAAAATTTTATACCAGTAGACATGGTGGACTCCTATATAGTGTGGCATCAACGAATAGGACACTAGTTAAAGTTAGAGGTTTGCATCTTATTGTAGGAATTAATAATTATGTTAAAAAATAATGAGGCATGTGATACTTATTATTAAGATAAAAAGATATGGTCTTCTTTTCCTATTGTTAATAATAATGAGATAATTAATTTGATTTGATACACTGTAATTTGTAGGGTTCTTATCAAGTGGCTTCATCTTATGCTATTCATTATTTCCATAAAAGTATAGATGATTATATTTTTATAACTTGGGTTTTTTTTTGTTGAAAGAAAAGAGTGAGGCTAATAAACATTTAATAGATTTTTGTATGATTAGAATTCAATTTGGAAAAAAATAACTATTAAGAATTCATAGCGATAACCTGTTGGAGTATGAGTCTGGAACAATACAAAAATTCTATAAGGACAATGGGATAATTCATGAGACTAGTTATGTTGAGACACTATTGTAAAATGGGAGAGTTGAGTGAAAACATACAAACATCTTAGAGATGGCTAAGGCATTTCATTTTCAAGCTTCTTTACTAATCGAGTTTTGATGAGAGTGCATTTTGAAAACTACTCACGTAATTAACAGGACTCCTACCACTAAACTCTATAAAAAATCACCATATGAGATCCCTTTTGTATTAAGCCACCATATAGGCATATTAAGATTTTTTAGTGTCATTATTATGCTCACAATAATCCTAGATAGAAAGGCATATTTAGAGCTAAGAGTAAGTAATGCATTTTTCTTAGATACCTTTATTGGAAGGGTTGGAAATTGTATAATCTTGAGAATAATGTTTCTTTTTTTCATGCAATGTTTCCATGAAGATGTATTTCCTTTTGCATAGGACATTAGACAGGTTGAACAGATAGCAAGATATATGTTAATTATTTAGGGAGATTCATTTGATGAGGTTCAAATGCCCAAGAATAATGATTTTGAATCACAAACTCGAGATGGGCAAAATGGCATTACATCATAGGAAAGGGTGAGTACAAGAAAAGGGTGTGGAAAATTATTCAAAGGAATAAGGTAAAAGGGGGCACTTTTGACCTTAAGTTTTCACCAATCGACAAGTTTAACCCAAACATTTCGGAGTGAACAACTATAATTTAACATTTAGAAAACGTTAAAGTTTAACCCCACCCTAACAAAAAATTCAAACGATTTTGTTAAGTATTAGGTTAGCACTAACCTAGTACTTGAAAAATAATTTTTATTAAAACGAGTGGTCCTTTGTGTCACGTCAACGCTGACGAGGCAATATAGAACCTAGATTTTAATTAAATAAACAAAAATATTTATTTTATTATTAAATATGGGACCCACTACTTTTATTAAACGTTAAACAAAACAAACCTTAAACTTAATCCCAATAAATAAAATGAATTAAACCTGTAATCAAACTCATTTTCCAAATCATCAATATCATGTTCTTCCTCATCACCTTCAACCTTAGGACTACCTTTGAGCTGCTTGTATCTGATTTTGCACTGTGGAAAAGCTTGATTTCCTTCTCTTCTCTCGTGCTCATAGCACAACATTCACAAAGAGAAAATACATTTGTTGTAGGCAACAGAGAGCTCTCCTTTAACGTTTTAATGTTTCTTTTGCTTTAATATCTATTAATGCGTCTTGTCATTGTTTTTTCTATAAAAACCCCTCACATATACTCTTTCACTCACTCCCATGATCACAATTCTTCTCACTTTTCCTAAATAAGTGTATTGATGTTGTTCAGTAAAAAGAAAAACGAGGTTCGATGGAATTAACGTCTAGACTTTTTGAGATATAGATCTATGAGTTTTCTAAAGTTTAGGTGATTCGTGTGTGTCTGGCTTTCCCTTATGAAATAGTATATTTGATGTGAGAATGAGGCTCTACTTGATGATTGAAAGTTTTACTTCTGAATTTTGATTTGCAAAGTCATGTCGAGAAAAAGTTGATGCTTGGTTGGAGATCTGTAGGAAGATTTGAGTCTTCTATGACTTGGGTTTTTCACGTGTTATCTTGGTTTCTCTCTATATTGTGGGCTGTATGAGTTTGAACAATATTCTTATACTAGGAACACTTCCCATATATATGGATATGAGGAGAATGTGTTCCTACAATTCTTAGCATCATCTTCAAAAGAGAAATGTTTTATTTGGAGTTGAGAAACCTGCAAAGGTTTCTTTTGCAAGTTTCCTTATTGACAATGGTGATGTAATCACGACCTAGGTGAAGAATGTATTTTATTGATGGTCTACCCACTCAGCCTAAAAACGATGAAATACTTTCGTTTCAACTGGGGAGAGGTTTCAAGGTATATGCGTAACTATGTGTCTTGCTTTTGGCGTCGTTTTGTCCTAGGGGAATAAATTTGGATGATTGGATAATTGTTCCTTTGGGATTATTGTTTCTTGAACTTAACGAACTTGATGTTATGTGAACTTGAATGTTATTTGAAAGCTATTCGGAACTCAATGTTTGATTAAAGGGGAGTTCCTATATATTATGTGGATTTGATGTTGTGTGTCCAATTATACTCTTAAGGGAGAGTTTTGATATGTGACAAATAATGCCAAAAAGGGGGAGATTATTAAGTTTTGTGTTATAATGTTTTGAACATTATTTGTAATTGGATGCCTTTGATTATTTTTGGAACTTCACTTGGACAAGGATTCTATTTTAAGTGGGACACTTTTATGATGAGGTTTGTTTTGAGATAAAATATTCTAATCATGATAGGATTTAATTGAAATGAAATCATCATATCTTAATTAAGATAAGATGCAACTTTTTGGTGATTTTTGGACTCTTATTTGAAAACCTATTTTGGAGATAATGGCTATCTAAGGTAGACAGGCATATTGTGACTTGGTATCTGGAATTTTTTGGGTATCTTGGATCATTATTTGCAGTTGATTTCATGGTGATATGATCTAAATCTGGCAGTTGTGTTTTCCCTAGGTGTAATGCAATTTTTTGGGCTTATTTGTATGGGAAAAACGACTACAACATGATGACTTGGCAGCTATAATTTTAAGTATCTAAAACTATTTTTTGTGGCTTATGTTATTGCAATCCTATCCAGATTTGTAGATTTGTTTTACTCCATTGATTGCAAGAATTTTCTAGTCTGTCCAAATATAGTTTCTAAGTGAAAAACGTCTAGAAGACGTGTGATTTGGTAGTTGTATTTTTAGAAATATTGAGCTATCTTTAGTAGCATATTTTATAGGATTAATGTTATCTTTAGGCAGCTACGTTCTTCAAAAGATGAGTGAATTATTAGACCACTACTTTATCATTTTTTTGAAGTGAAAAACGTGCAATTAATTCATTAATTTTGCATATGCGTTTTCTTTGTTTTTGGGTGAGTAATTACGTGCTCTATTGAGCTACTCTTGCCAATTGTGTTTCTGCATATGTGGGTATATAATTGGTCTGCTGTTTAATTGTTTTGAGAGGGAAAAAGTGCAATAATTTTTTCAATTGTGCAACTGTGTTTTTGGCTTGTTTCGGTGATGAAACAAATGACTTCTTTGGTGATTTGGGTAATCTTTTTTAGTTGTGTTCTATACGCATAAACTGTGATTTTTGGACAGCTACTTTATAGTTCTTTGAGAGGAAAAATGTGCAGATTTTTGGTGGTGTGTGTAGCTGTGTTTGTATGACATTTTAGTGATGAAACGTTTGTTCATTTGATGAGTTTTTGTGGCTGCTGTGCTTGAAATGTTTCAGTGGCAATATCGAAGCTTCACAATAGATTTCTTGGTGGATAAATTCATATTCTTTCGTTTAAGAAGTTGGATTTTAAGGGAGTTGCTTTTCTTATCTCAAGTTTCTTTGTTTATGCTCTTTATTATTTAATCACTTGAGTTGTCTATTTTCATTCTTTATTGTCAAATACCATTGAGAAAATCCTTTGTTGAGGTTAGTACAAGATAGTCATGTTATTGGGAGTGATTTACTTTCACAGGTTGTGAGGACGAGGGATAGTGTCAAGAGTTGGGTGAGTTGGCTCTGTAATGCCTTGAGTAAAACTATTGTTGTATCACAAGTGAAAGTGTTTAAGCTGAGTGAGGGGCCCATAGACATAGGCAAGGTGTGTCGCACTGCGTTACCAAATCTCGGCTGTTGATTTTTTTTATTTCATATTTGATTTTTTGTTTTGTAATTGTCAGAAAACTTATAGCTGCAATGGTTGATTCATAATTTGTGCGAAACTACATCCTTTCGGATTTTTAGATAGCAACAATTAACTTAATTAACTAAAACTATAACTTGAGTAAAAAGGCATCTTAATTTAAGGTTCACATAACTTCAAAGGAACCTCATAAAATATAAGTTAAGAATTTAACTTATATTATCGTTATTAATTGGTAATACATACATGGTATGATTCTTATTGCAATATTTACTCTCTTTTTTCAAAGCGTATATCTTTCCTTAAATACTATACAAATGATAGTTTAGGCATATCTGATACCTAATTCAAATTCACTTGATGACTGATTCAATCCACCTTTTCATAACTCATATCTCGTATATTAGGTATGTAACATCCCACCCCCTACTGGAAGGGTAAAATAGTAAATTTGTCATAGGATGCGATTGATAGGGATTAATTAGTACTATTCATGCATAATAGGATTGGTACACAGTAGCAATTGTGCACATGGAATTACTGTACATGCATACATGACATTCCCGG
>JAOTAX010000006.1:2759969-2779260 GCA_025629825.1 Erythroxylum guanchezii | reverse complement strand
GGGTTATGCTACTGCTCTGATCCCTACAGAAGAAGACAAGTGTAGGAGGTTTGAGAATGGACTTAATATGGAGATCAAAACAAGGTTGGCGCGGTTAGATATGGGCATTTTTACTGAGTTGAGAGCTGCTTCGATTAAAATTGAACAGCTGATGAAGGAGAAACAAGCTGAGACTGGGCAAGGGTCCAGAGGGAAGAGGTCTAGTAAGAGTCAAGCCAGTTCTGGCAAGGGCTATAATAAGCGCCAGAATAGAGCATTCAGATCATTAGGTGGATTCAGGCAGTCAGAAACTGGGCAGAGGGGTAGATTTTCACAGACTGGCAGCGGAAGGGGTATAACTCTGAATCAGTTTCCAGTTTGTGAGTACTGTGAGAAGAGGCATGGTGGTGAGTGTTGGAGATTCACTGGAGCTTGCCTTAAATGCGGCTCCATGGACCACCAGATTAGGGATTGTCCTGCTACTTTGGAGGCTCAGTCTGCTGTCAGTGGGCGATCTGGAAGTAATACTATAGTCCAGCAAAACATAGGTGGTGGATTTGGACAGAGAAGCAGAGGTAGAGTCAGAGAGAAAGCTGGGAGTTCTTCCATGAGGACTGAGGGGCGAGGCAATGGACCACAGTCCCAAGTTAGGGTCTATGCCATGACTAGGCAGGAGGCCCAAGACTCACCAGACGTGGTAGCATGTGCGTTTCTTGTTTATGACTTTGAGGCTTTTGCATTGCTAGATCTAGGATCCACACTGACCGCGCGTCGTAACGCTAATCAAAATTAAAATAACTGGACTACTACTGTAGAGTGGTGAGTCTAGGTCGATCCCACAGATAGTGTGTGTAAAGTTTATGAAATGAAAATAATCGGTGTTTACGAAAAAGGGGGGTTTTGGATTTTTTAAAAGGAAAAATAAAAATAAAATGAAATAAAACTAACTAATAAAAAAACAAATTAAAGAAAACATGCAAAAATGAAAAATGACAGGGAATTTGGTAGGGATCCAGTTCTTCGGTTCAATCTCGGCCTAAACCCTTACTAAGCATATTTTATTAATTTGTTGTTCTTTAACCTCTCCTAAAAATTATTAATTGTAGGTAAAAAATTAACCCGAGTTTTCCTTTAGGTTTTGTTTAATCAAGATACGATCGTTAATTAAACCTATTCACCTAACAACCTAGGATACGATCTCTAGATTTAATTAGGCGGAAGCATTACGAATTAGGAAAACCGATTAATCTAGGCAACAACTACATATGATGTGTCATTTAACCTAGGTCATGTTATCCCTAATGATTACGAATCATTAGTCGCTACATGTGAATTTCAACATAACAATTACGGATTATATCGAAATTCTAGCAATGGGTTTCGCAATTAACAATCCAATGAACGCATTAAAATCATCAATCACAATACCCAATAGGTTCATACACAAATAACCGAATGATAACAAAAATCCGATTATCCATACAAAAACCCAATTAATTAAAATAGGATAACACAATCAATTTTTAATGAGAGAAAGAAACAACAAAATAATAATGAAATACTTAACCCGAGTCGTCGGTGTCGATTTTACCTCCGAACCGGCGTCGGGACGTTTAGCCCTTCATAAATATTTTCCGACAAATAGCTTTAACCCCCATAGAATCCCTAACACAAAAATCCCAAATGTTTTTCCCACTGCCGTAGCTTCTCACAATTTTACTGTTCACTGTCCAAGTCCTCTGTTGTTATTGATTGGACAATTTAATGTTGTATCCTCCTTTGTGGTGTTCTCCTCGCCAGTGCTTCTCTGTTGTTCATGCCCACAGCCAGCCAAGCCAAGCCGCAAGCGTGACAGCTCCCTCTCTTCAGCGCCTGTTACTTTGCTTTTCAGCTCCTGCCGCCGTCCACTCTGCTTCTAGCTTCCACCGTATTATTATTTTGTGGCTTCTGTGGCGGCACTCCCGACTCCTCCCTGATACTCTTCTCAGCTAATTGGTTTTATGCTTGATTTTATTTTTGCCCTCCACGTGTTGCCTCTAGCTGCGCCCCTTTGATTTATTCCTTCTCTAGGTTGACGCCACTGTTGTGTTGATTTAATTCCAATTTGCTGCCCATTCCTTCCTTATGCGTGTCCAACGTCCTCTTTGTGCGTGTATGACTCTTCTGGCCTCATTTAATTGCTGTCTCATGTTTTATTCACTCTTGCTTGCCCTTCGGTCACATGAAATTGCTGTCCCTGTGGCTTCTCGTTTTAATTGTAAAATCGCCACCTGTTACGTTTTTGTCTATTATTTTGCTCTCCACTGTAGCGTTAAATTCCCTTGTGCGTTGCTTTTGCCGCCTGTTGTGATGGCTCTTAATTTGACTAATTGCTTGCTGATTTCTTGGCTGTGGCATCTTGTTCGGATAAATCAAATTAAATTGCCATTTGTTTGCGTCTTAATGCCTCTTTGCTGTGCTGCGTTCCACCATGCTTATCTACGCCCAGCTGTCTTATGCGTTGTTGCTCTCACGCGTGTCTTCTGTCAATTAAATCTTGAAAACCTCCTTCACACCTATTATTCCTCTGTCGCGTTACAAGCTTCTCTTGATTTATTTCTTGTCTTGTCTTTTAATTTTTCTTCAAGTAGACAATAAATCTTCGAAAAATGACCCAACTTTAATGCTTTTAACTCACTTTAATTTTTTTGCTATCAAATTGTACTTAAAAAAAACAAATATGAATTAAAGTGAGAATCTTAAGCATTTTATGTCAATAATCGCTAAGTGTAAATAATTAAAATTATCAACAATTAAGCCCCTATCAGTAACTGATTTAATAAGCACTCAGTCAAGTATTCATTTGATCGTCAATAAAATATCAACTTAATATGAGGCAAATTTCATTTGCCATTATATACCAAAATTTTTACAAAAGTGTTCTATTTCTCCTCAACATTTTATTGATGGTTCATGGAATAGTCAAATTGTCTATCCAATCATTTTTTTCATCGCATGACCTTTTGAATTGATTATATGAGTATTCTTATCTTCAATTATTTCTTTAAGTAGTTAGTTGCCTTATCTAACTAATTTTCAACTGAAGTTATATACTTTTGGAAATACCATAATGCTTCAAACCAAATAGATACAACTATAACAAGTATAGTCATTGATAAAGTTCATGAAATAAGTACCTTAATGCCTTTAATCTCACATTCATTTGGTCACAGATATCTTAGTGAGTTAATGGTAACAATTTAATAGCGTTTTATCTCATACTAAATGAGTTTTGTGTCATTTTGTCAATTAGAGAATGCTCATAATTAGATAATTCTAATTTATGTAGGTTTTTAGAAGACCTATTTCATTAATTGATTTATTTGATTTTGTCCAATATGACAAATTCTAGCATGCTACAAATTAGCATCGATGTTACAAATATTAAATGATGTAATCAAATAAAACTAATTTTATTTATTTCATAACCAATATATAATATCATAAAATCATCTAACATAAAACTATAGCTATTTTAATTGGTTCCAAGAACATTATTATTTTCCCTACTGTAAAAATTAGTATCAACTCAAAGGCTAATTAGAAATATGACACAAACAAGAATTTTCTTTTTGTAATGTCCTTTTATTTTTCTATTTTAATTAGCACTATTCCTTCTTAGGATCCTAATAATTATGGAAAGTCTTTCTTTTCTTCACTTTTCACTTAAAATTACTATAGTGCTTTTTCTTCTTATTTTTAGCTCTTTATAAGCATAACTTCTTATTTTTAGCATGCGTAACGGGTGGCATGGCTAATGGACAAGCTAGCTCGAGGTCATCATCTAAGCTACGGATGCAACTCATGTTCAGACTGAACAAGAATGTTTGTTGGGGATAGTGATGTGTGGATACATTTAATGCAATCGATAAACGTAGAGTTTCTGGCACATCACAAGTCTTCTCTGTGAGCTTTCTCAAGCATCCTGACAAGTTTGTTGTTGTCCACGAGAAGCTGTCATTCTTTCTCCTTGTGCGACCCGTTGATACTCCACTTACCAACCTGACGATTAAGCTTTGACAAGCCCTTTAGAACTTTTTCTTCTTGATACATCAACCATTTATAAATACCCTTTTTCATTATAATCACACCTTACCGGACACATCGACCACTTTCAGTTGCATGCCTTAATAGTAGATTCTCTAGGCGATTAAGCTTTAACAAGCGTGGTTATAGTAAAGGTAGGCTCTTGGAACATTGGGACTCTCACGAGAAAGTCATTGGAATTGGTAGAGATTTTAGACAAGTATAGGATACAAATAGCATGCATTCAAGAGACTAAGTGGGCAGGAGCTAAAGCAAAGGAGATAGGGGGTTTCAAACTATGGTACTCGAGAAGTACGCGAAAGCAAAATGGGATAGGTATCTTAGTGGACAAGGAACTTATAAACCGAGTGGTGGGGATCACAAGGGTCAATGATAGAATAATGGTGGCAAAATTTGTTTTAAGCAATGTGGTTCTCAATATAGTATGTGCTAATGCACCTCAAGCTAGTTCAGATAGACAACAAAAACGTATATTCTGGGCGGCGCTGGATGGGGTGCTTCTACAAATCTTTAATGTTGAGCAGATCATCCTAGAAGGTGATTTTAATGGGCATATGGGGGCGGATTCCGACGGATATACAGGAACTCATGGGGGCTTCGGATACGGCACTAGAAATGATAATGGGATTGCTTTATTGGTCATGGTCATAGCGTATGAGTTAGTAATAGTAAATTCCTTATTTAAGAAAAATGAAGCGCACTTAATGATGTTTCAGAGTAGCACGACCAAGATGCAAATTGATTATCTCCTTGTCAGGACAAGAGCCAAATCATGCTGCAAGAATTGCAAAGTGCTTTCGGCCACATACTTATCAACCCAACATAAATTGTTAGTTTTCGATAGGTCACAGCAATTTACCAAGCAATGTCGCAAAATTAGATAGTGGAGGTTAAAAGGGGACATGGTAGAACATTTTAGAACTCAAGTTCGGTATAATCAACATGGGTTATAAATGGGGATGCTAATCGGATGTGACAAGGAGTAGCCCTCGTAGTGAGAGAAACTGCCACAAAACTCCTAGGGGTATCTAAAGGACAGGGGGCAGGCGGATGGAATCTTGGTGGTGGCTGGACGAGGTCAGGGGATGGTAAAGGCGAAAAAGAGAGCTTTTAAAGATCTTTTAGCAAATGCAACAGAGGCGAAGCGGGTAACTAATAGAGTAAGGTATAGACTGGCAAAACAGAAGGCCAAGAAGACTATTTCAGTGGCTAAAGGAAAAGCATACGAGACTACGTATCAGGATTTGGATACGTTCAAGGGAACACAAAAAATTTTCAAGATAGCACGAGATAGGGCACGTAAGACAGAGGATTTTAACCAAGTCTGTTGTATACGTGATGAAGCAGGACAGGTACTCACAGAGGTCCAAGCCATCAAATGGAGATGGCAGAGATACTTTTATGGCCTATATAACGAAGAGATATTGGTCAACATAGAGTTAGGTGAACCCTCCATATTGGGACATTTTCTAAATGGGTACTCATGGGGAGGATCACAAGGGGAGGATTACAAAGGTTTTGAGGGGGATAGGAAGCAGAAGGGCCATAGGGCCGGATCAGATCCCTATAGAGGTATGGAAGCGAATAGGAGTTGTCAGTATTTAGTGGTTAGTTCAGCTCTTTAATGTGATCTTCATGTCAGCCAAGATGTCGGATGAATGGAGATTGAGTAGGTTAATCTCCTTATACGAGGCCAAAAGAGACATCCAATAATGTCACAACTATAGAGGCATCAAATTACTAAGTCATACCATGAAGTTGTGGGAGAAGGTAATCGAAAAGAGAATCCGGAGAGCTGCTTCTATATTGAGCAACCAATTTGGATTTATGCCTGGGAGGTCCACGACAGAAGTAATACATCTACTATGAGACTAATGGAATGCTAAAGGGAACGAAAACAGGATTTGCATCTAATTTTTATAGATTTGGAGAAGGCATATGTCAGGGTTCCTAGAGAACTCCTATGGAGGTGTTTAGAGGCAAAGGGCAGTCCTATGACTTATATCAGAGTAATTAGGGATATGTATGAAGGAGCATTGACTAGCGTAAGGATGATAGAAGGCGACATGGAAGCATTCTCTATTGGTGTTGGACCACACCAAGGCTCGATCTTGAGCCCTTTTTTGTTCACATTAGTGTTAGATGAACTTACCAAACATATTCAAGGAGAGGTACCTTGGTGTATGTTATTTGCTGACGATATTGTCTTGGTAGATGAGACCAAGGAGGGGGTCAATGTCAAGTTAGAATATTAGAGAGAAGTGTTAGAATCTAAAGATTTTAGAATGAGCAAGTCCAAGACGGAGTATTTAGAATGCAACTTTTCGGGAAGCCAGATGGTACAAGAAGCGGCAGTAGTAATTGGTACTGACATCATACCACAAAAATCGAGTTTTAAATACCTCGGGTTCATCATTCAGAGAGATGGTAATATCGAAGACGATATAGTACATCGTATTAGATTTGGGTGGGTCAAATGGAGAAGTGCATCAGGTGTTTTATGTGATAAAAAGATCCCTTTAAAACTCAATGAGAAGTTCTATAAAATGGTGATTCGGCCAACCATGTTATATGAAGCAGAGTGTTAGCCTACTAAACGTAGACATACAAAATAGTTGTTGGTAGCAGAAATGCGTATGCTTAGGTGGATGTGTGACATTACCAAAAAAGATAAGGTCCGGAATTGTATGGTGAGATATAGATTACAAGTGGCTAGTATTGCTGACAAGTTGAAAGAGACAAGGCTTAGGTGGTTTAGGCATATGCGCAGGATGCCCTCTGATGCTCCGATACGACGCTGTGAGAAAATAACCCCTAGTGACTACAAGAGGAGAAAAGGGAGGCCTTACAAGAACTGGAAGGAAGCGATCAAGAAAGATATATCAGAGTTGGCCTTTGCTGAGGCAGTAGCTAGAAAATAGAAAAGTCTGGCGTGATCGGATAAGGGTAAACGATACCCTTTAAAGTCCTCTCGCCACATACTTACCGCATAGGAAGTCCAACCCAATGTCCTTTTTGCCTTTGCTAGTTGTAAGTTTTGGACAAGGCTTTCGGGCCTTTAACTTGGTTTTTCAGGTCAGGTTTAGTGTGGAAAGATCCCGCAAGGTTGTCTAAAATCGTAGGATTGTCATATCCTCTGGGTCTCTTAGTGAAGACCCCTAGCATAACTAGCGACAAAAAGAGCCGGTCTTTGCAGCGCGTAAGGTACTAACATATCTGGTCACTATCAGGTATATCCTTATGTATTTATTGTAATTTTATTTACTTAATTATTTAGCGTGCCAGTTTTTACTTATTTACTCTTTAACCTACATCACTATTTTATTGTCACATATGCATGTAGGTCTATCAAAAACAGCCTCTCTACTATGTAGGGGTAAGGCTACATACTATCAGACCTCTCCAGACCTCGCTTTATTGCGGGACTTCAGACTGGGTGTGATGATGTGATGATGAGATGTCTTATAGCACTCTGTATCATCTTAATATTCTTATTATAAGTTTAAGTGCATTTTTATATGCTCCTAACTTAGAGACATTGATCGTGTGATAGCTTGCATTTATTCCGCATCTAATAAGATATAACCATCATCTCTTAGTTCATTAACTATGTCTGACATTAGCTTCATATGCCTTGGCATTAAATGATCCATCTTCATTTGTGATTTATCTATTTATTTATATATATATCAAACTTAATAGTGAATAACCATATTTTGTTCACTACCAGAATCTGTTACCATTGTAGATCATATGTCTTGTTACCATTGTAGATCATATGTCTTAAGCCTGATTATACCTCTTGAGCTCTTGCATAACATCATCATCTATGCCACACAAGCCAAGGAGTTCTCCTTTAGCATAAGTTATATGCCTCACAACTTTTGTTATGTTGTGCCACGATATATATTCCTTAGGAACTTCCATGATTTTATGCAATAAGCTAATGCCCTTTTTCTCTTCCAATGCATAGTAAATTTTCATACTCCAAATTTCTTAAAAATTTTCATCATTAGTGTCATTTTCATCAAACACATAGTTTTTAGGATGACATATTAAGTATGTGATTGTTGTCATTTTCAATTAATTGATGCAACTGTCTAAATAAGAACTTTAATTATTTTTTTCAATTACCTATGAAATTAAAAGGTCACCAAGTTTCTAATCATCATCTACATAATAATTTATCAACGGTTAATCATTCTATCTGGATGTGTTTACAAATATCTCAAGTATTAGATATATAATATAAAATAATAAAGAATTGATATAGCAATGAATTTTAGTAAACAAATACTATCCATAAATTATCAGTTGTAATATTCATTGCTATAAACAACTAATGTTGCGTAGCTACTATAAGCACAAATGTACTAAATATCACATAAAACTGACTAACATTCTGTATGAAATTCAACGAGCTCTTAAAAAAATTGAGTCAATTAGCTCTTTAGACAAATCATTAAAGTGCATATTAGATATCAGCTCTATTATATCCTTTGATGGTCTACTAAAATTAAGACGTAAATATACCTCCCTTCTCCTATGATTTTTAAAAAAATTTACAGTATCCAACTATATGTGTGGATACGATCCAACAGAGTATTCCATTTGTTCAACAAATCTCGAATTTACCCAATAACATATGACGACATGTCTATCCTTAGGCACTATTTGATATCGATCCAATTTTTCCTTCATAACGTTCACGTGATTTTGTTGTGTTGGAGTTCAAACTGCAATTACAACAATTTTTCTTAAACTAATTCAAGAAAAACAATATTCAACAAGCATCCATGATATGAACATCTCATTAAAAGTGATTTATTTTTGAATCACTATACATATTAATTCAAATTAATATCAAAATATTAATTTGAAACTTAGTATTTTGTTTATTAAAAGTTCAAACTAGTGTAATCTTCTACTGTAGACACTCTAGTCACCGTAAGAAAACAAAAAACCAAAACATAGCCGCGATTCCTTCTAGTATCTCCGCCCGTCATCTGCACCACCACCAACGAGGAGGGTGGCACCAGACGGCGAACACACTTCTGACGCCGTGTTCGGCGATGGCGACAACCAAGACAATAATATGACAGTAACACAGTGAAGCCTTTACTACCGTCATCCTCGACGTTGGTGAGGCACCGCGCGTCTCTTATTTTACTACGCACCATGTTTCTATACAACCAATTCTTGGATGCAATTTTCACAAAAAAAGCACACGACTGTGGTTTTTACAAACATAGAATGGGTATTTGCTTAAACAATGGTGGGTTATTTAAATGAAACCACTTGAAATACTATCCTGATAAAATCTGAAAGAGCAAATAAAAAACACTCTTGAGTTTTGACGCCCATCTCTGGTTTTTGGTGTTTTCAAACGTACAAAAAATGGTCGTATACCCAGTTAAAAATCTCATTTCTAGATTTAATATGTAATTCAAAGCCAAAAATACTTGGATAAAGTATTTATGTTTTTGTGGAAGACCCATTTCATTATTTTGTGTGTGAAATAGATTTGGTTGCAGATTTCAAAATGCAATTTCACAAGCCAATTAGCAACCATCAATTGCTTTTTATACACTGACAGGAATACTATTGCCAATTATCTTCATTTTTCGGTATCTTATGTTAGACAACTATTAATTATATTTTTTGGTTTTTCAATAATCTATCATTTAAGTTACGTAATTTGATCAAAATAAAGATAATAAAGTGACCCAACAAATAATCTAAATCAATTAGTCAAAGTCCAGATAGAAAATAGATCTCAATTAGTATGGAATGGACCCATATCGGCCTTGTGATGAGGAAGCTTGATATGGAAGCTATATAAAAAGGTTAAGGTCTCCTACAGTTGCTCATATAATCAATCGTAAGTATAAAAATTCTCTGACCTGTTAAGAGAGTTAAAGTTTTGAACAAACTGTAGAAAGACTTTACCCGCGTCTCAGAAGGAATTCCCATAAAGACGGCGGTAGATTCGCGCTCGTTTCAGCTTTCGAAAGCTTGTTTGAAGTTACGGTGACCGAAATAAGGTATTTCGACATTTTTTCGTTTCTTGTCCTTTCACGATCGATCCCGGATACGATAACTAAGGTACCGTTACATATTACACGTGATATCAGAGCAGTGCTGTGATCAGGTGGTTAAAAACGAAGATTTTTTGGTTTTCTCTCTATAAGGTTTTCGGAGATTTAACTTAAGTTTCTTGATTTTTTTCTTACTTTTTATTGCATGAAAATAATATACATGTGTATAGCCTTAAGAAACAGGGTGAAAATGAGCCCAGGAGCGCGAAAAATTGGCCCCAAACTTGCCGAAAATCGTCTTTTTCTGACAGATGCACACGAGCCTGATGACACAGACGAACGGCCCCATGCGATACATGTGCCAGCCACAGGTCAACAAATGGGTGGACCATGTCGCGCCATGTGTCGACGCGTGCAACACACGAGCCATCAGATAAGTGTGTGCGGGCGCGCGTCTGGCACGTGTTGAGCAAGTGTCATTCACTGTTGAGACACGTTGTTGGGCACAAGTCACATCGCTAGGCAGCATGTGTGACACATGTGCTGCAAACTCCACTCACAACTAACGTCACCACTACAGCGCTCTGATGTAGTGTTGACGTCAGCCATACGGATTTTTCTACAGTATTTTCAACAAAAAAACACAAAAATTTTAAATTTCCTATAAGGGTGTCCCAGGTGTTTTGGGTTAGTTTCCAGGTCCAGGAAATTCATAAAGTGAGTTTTTCCATTTTTCTGGATTTATTACATTAGTAATAAATTAAATTTTAATTCCATAAAAGGAATTAAGGTATTTTGAATCTAATTTCGAGTGAATTTTCATGCTTCGGACATCACATGAGGGGGATATTTCAAGTTTTTATGTCTCGGGTCTCATGCTCAATGTTGGGGATTGCATGATAGTCGCTTGGAAAAGGAATTAAGACATTCTGAAGCCATTTTGAGTGAATTTTCTTGCAACGAACTTGCCATAAGGGATATACATGAATTTCTAGTGTCTCGGGTGGTCGGTTCAATGTCCGGTGATGCACAATAGTCACTCTACTGAGATTTTCAGTCTTAAACGAAATTTTCAGAGAATGTCTTCAGCACGAATGTGTGACAATGAGACTGTGCATGAGATTTTTTGCATTTATTGATGTTACATTGTCACATATCATATGCCCCCCATAAAGAATGTGAGGATAACATAAAGATGTATCCTTTGTGTTTGTAGATTTTTTGAGTACTGATGAGGATGTAGTCACCACAGTGACCTTTCGAGTTAGTATTTTGAATTATTTTGCTTACACGTTAGGGGATATCTCTGATCTTATATTTGGTTATTCTGCCCCATAGGTGTTGGCCTTACATGAGATTTTGAGATGTGCATAAAGGCATTGGATAGAGGAAAGTCGTTGCTTGAATGATCTAATACATAAAGGCATTCAGTTGGAGGACATAAAGGTTTTTTCTAATAATATTTAGCATTCGGTGAAAGAAAATAGAATTCCTCTAATGCAGTTTAGCATAAAGTTGGAAAAATCGAGACCTAAACGAAAATGATATAATTTAGATCATAAAGGTATCATCCTAGTTTGCTACACTCCATTTGCCAATTCATGTTAGTAAGGTATTAGATATACGTGATTGTATTGGATCTGTGTCGCACATGACACATGCTTTTGATACTTTTCAGTATCAAAAGCTTTGCAGGACAGAATGATAGACTTTCGTTATCTTTGCATCAAATGTTTTGTTTTTAAACTTAGTCGACTAATTCAGTAGCGTGGCTTAACTGAGTTTTTAAATTGTTTTTAAACTAGAGTTAAAACTGCAATTAATACTTGTTCAAGGAGGAGAATGTTGGACAATGTTGTCCTTTCTCATAAAGTTGGACAACTATTAATTGCATTTTTCAGTTTTTCAATAACTTATCGACTAAGTTACGTAATTTGATCAAGATAAAGATAATACAGTAGCCCAATAAATGATCTAAATCAATGGGTCGAAATTCGAATGAAAAATGGATCCCAATTAGTGTGGATTGGACTCATATTGGCCTTGTGATGGAAAACTATAAAAAGACCTTATCCGGGTCCTGGAGAGGAGTTCCCGTAAAGACGGCGATAGATTTGCGCTCGTTTCGGCTTCAGAAAGCGCGTTTGAAGTTACGGTGACCGAAATCAGATATTTCCTCATTTCTTTATTTCTTGTCCTTTCACGTTTGATTCAAAATACGTAACTAAGGTACTGTTACATATTACATGATACACTTCAAACAAAAGAAAATTATAAACTCTTAAAAATAACAATTATCATTTGAAGTATGGAAACAAAAAAAACATGATCAAGATGAATTTATAAGCTTAAATTAAAGGAAGCTTTAGAACAAAAAATGAGTAATTATGAGCCAAATCCTGTTTTCCACAAACATTTAGTAGACATATTAGTATTAGGATGCAAATTAATTAAAAGATTTGATATATCAATATTAATAACAAAATAAGATCAACTATATTTACCATTTTGCTTTTCTTATTCATCGATTAAAAGACTTATTATTATGCTGCAGAATATTATTTGCTATCTCTGCTTTTATATATTTATTATTATTTGATCGTCTTATTATTTTGTTTTTGAAACAAAATACAAACTTAAATATTATAAGGATGAAATTAATAGTAATTGTTTTGAGCAGTTATTAGAATAATAATGTAATTATCTTTTATGTCCATATCTTATAAATTTAAATACATGAAGATTGACTGCCATTTTATTACGGAGAAATACTATTGAAAATATTGTTACGACCCATATGGGATTACATTTTCATCAAGACTTCTGGTTGGCAATAATTCTTATTTTCATTGCATAAAATAGAAATTTATCGTCTTCATATGTTAATTTGAGAAATAATTAGATATGTATTAATAGATAATATTTTACTTTAATAAAAATTCTTAAAATTTAAAACTTTTGTTAAGAAAAGACCAATTATTTATTATATGTATTCATATAAATATATTTTTAAATATTGAATAAAAATAAAATTTTCGATAATAAACTACCTATTTCCGTTAACTATATATATAATAGACCCAGAAGAATAATGAATTGAAGTTATTAGGGAATTCGAGGACTACTAGAAATTTGATGTTGAGTAACATCAATGATCAATCAACAATTTACTAATCAAGTATGTAATAATTTCTTATGCGCAGAAATATACAAGTTACTTAAAAATCTGTAAAATCTTGAAATTCTAGATTTATCTCTCCTAAGAGTCTTAAAATGGAGTGTTAGAATCTTAGATTAGTCTCACTAAGTTGGAATAATTAATGTAAGATTTTCGAAGAACTACACGAATCCACTCAATTCAGCAATTTGTTTATGCACAACCTTGTCACGTCGTAGCGTCGCACTGGTCAAGTGGTTTTGTCAAATACGCGTCGTACTGGTCAAGTGGTCATGTCAAAGACGCTATCATCCGCGCAAGCATGCGTGAAATGCAAGGCACACACTTCTATAGCCGCCTTCAACGTCATGCGTGCGTAAATGCGAGTAATCATTTCGCTTAGTTTAGTCCTTTCTCAGCAAGTCTTCACGCGTTTCTTCCTCTATAATTTTTTTCAAATTGAGAAAGTGAGAATTTCAAAGAACTTTTTGACTTCTTTAAAACAAAAACTTCAATTACAAAATTATTTAAATTTTTTATAATAAAAAGTGTTATTTTAATCATAAAAACGATCCAAAAGATTTTAGAATTTATAAATTTGACTCCAATTAAAATTTAAAATGCATAATAAAAATATATATTAACATGATTTCAAATTTAATGTGTATTTATATGAGAAATTTATTTTTTACTCGAGTGGGAAAACATAACTCAAATTTTTTTAAAAAAATGTTACACATATGAAAATAATATTTTTAGTAAGATGAATTTTTAGTTGTCATCGACCAACTTAAAGCCGACAAAAAATTATTTTTAATATTTTAGCATATATAAAATTCATAAATGTTTTTAAAAATACTTGAATTATATTTTTAATCAATGAAATTTTATTCAGCCTTAATCTCATGTGACAAAGATGCACTCTCCAAACTTTGATGAAAATCATTACTTTTTTATCACCAAACTTTATTCAAAATCCTTAATTTCTAATCCTATTCTCATCCACGTCAAATATAATCATTTACAAGTAAGAAATAGATAGTATCCTTACCACTTTTCAACACTAAGGGGTGTAATAGTAAATTGATTTATTTAAGAGGTGAATCCTTAATTTTGGAGAACTTTTCCAAATAGGTGAGTTAAGGATTGGATTATTTTTAGACTATGGTTAAATTAGGGCTAGATCGAGTTAAAAATTTGAATCGAGTTAAATGTTAGGGTTAAATCTCTTAATTTTTTTAAAATTAAATAACCTAAATTTTATTGGTTCACATAAACTAATTTTAACACAACAAAAATTATTATTTTTTAACAAAATTTAATTCTAAAAGATTTTTTTTGGATAAGATTAAACTATAAGTATCCTTTAAGGACGTTTATTCAATAAGGGTGTCATAACGGAAAAGTTATTGATTATGTACATAAATTGAAGGAAATCGATTGAAATTAATGAGATTGTCAAGGAGTTTAATGGGTTTGATTTTATTCTTCACAACTATTTGATTAGTGTCAATGTGCAGGGTAGAATTCTACATGCAACTTGTAAATTGTATGATGAATTGCTCGAGAAGAATGACATAACGTGGACAACATTAATTTCAGCTTTTACGCCATGTGGGAAAGTAAAGGAATCAACATGACACTTCGAAAGAAACCCATACGAATATGTAGTTTTCTAGAATCTAGGCAGCGGCTATTTCTGTGTTCGTACAAAATGGGTTCAGTCTTGAAGGTCTAAAGTCGTTCTTGAATATGGGGTCAGATCAAATGAAGTTGCTTTTACTTCTGTGCTTAAAGGATGTGAATGCAATGATAGGGTGTGGACTAAAGAATTTTAGGTCAAGTTTGAATAATGAACCTTCTGAGTAAGCTTTATATATTCTCGCATGGAAGAGATTTGTAAAATAGACAAAAAAGAAAAGATAAATTATTGTATGATTGATAGAATTTTGATGAAATTAAATTTTTATTAATTAAAATTATAATTTAATTAATTTTGAAAATATTAAAAATTAATAACAAGAACAACACCTAATAAAAATCCGGCGAAAACGCAAAATCTGAGGAGATTCAGTAGTTCGAAACCTTACCCTTAACTAATAGAGATACTGCTTTTAAACGGCTTAGTGAGGGAAAAAGTAATATAATAATAATAATAATAATAATAATAATAATAATAATAAGCTATTAAGCTAACTACAAGAGAGAATAGTTAAAAGATTTAAGAGAACTATCGATATCTTTTTTCAAAAGATCCTTTACTTGTATCTTAGTATATTAAAGTTTTCCATTACAGATCATGTCCTCAGTAAGTACCAAAAAATTAATATACTATAAAATGTTAGAATTTCACTTAAATTTTAGTAAAATTATTAAAGTCTAAAAAGATTTTTTATCCTTAACAAATTTACTTTAAAATTTATTAAATATTATTTAAGATGCTTTATTTTTTATGAAGTGCTTTACATTCCACACATAATAAATCAAATAGGCACTAATCTTGGTGTTAATGGATGAGACTTAAAAATTCCTCTAATGCCAATCTTGGTATTCATCAAGACAATCATTTTTAAAATTTACAAATATGGATGAGTAACTAATAACTTTTAATCCAATTTAAGTAGAAAATTTAATAAAAAGATTACTTCTAAAGAAATTGCCTTATTACATTATAGTTTTAATTATTTTGCAGTTGCAATATTAGCAGCAATGGACTCATAAGATTGTTGTGAGAGTTAACAAATGAACTCATAAGACCCTCTCTTATGCGGGTAGATTCCAATTAGTGATATCTGTCCTTTCTTCTTTCTAAGTGTATTGAGCTTCTCATTTTATTCTCCCATCGTCCTTCCTTAAAGACGTAGACGCTAAACTTAGAAATTTTCTTTGATCCGAGAGGGTGGATATCCACTCTCATTCCAAAGTTAAATGGAATGACTTTACTAGGCCGAAACAGGAAGGGGACTTAGGGATCAAACATTTGCCAACCTGGAACCGTGTCTTGTTAGGAAAGAGGATTTGAATTTTGTTTTATGATCGAGAGGCTCTGTGGGTTAAATAAGTGCATACAATCATTTTGAGAATGACAAATTTTTGGAATGCACATCCTACCAATAGTAGTTCTTAGAGTTGGAGGAAACTCTTACATGTGAGGGACACATTGGGCACCCAATTCAAATTTAGGATAGGCAATGGTCGTTCCACACTCTTATGGTAGGACCCTTGGCATCCAAAGGGAATCCTGAAGAATTTTTTATCACCAAGGGAGATAAATCGGTCAGGTAAGCCTATGACAGCTACAATTTCTGACATTATCAGGAATAATGAGTGGCGGTGGCAAGAGTTACCTATAGCGATCATGAGAAATTTTGAACCCCTTCAGTACCAACCAAGTAATTCCCTGGATTATTTGGAATGGCTACCTAGCCCTTCAAAAAAGTACTCCATTGGATCAGCTTATAAACTTTTGCGACCCCCAACCCAGCAAGTATCTTGGCACAATCTGGTTTGGTCCAAAAATTGCAACCCAAGATGTTCTTTCATTCTTTGGTTAGCAGTCGTCAACAAACTTCAAACAAGGGATAAACTTCTATTTCTCTATACTCCTAATCATTACTCCCTATGTTTCGCGGACCTTGAATCCACTGAGCACCTGTTTTTTTTTTTGTTGCCTACGAGGTGTCTTAGGAGGGTCCCAACTATGAGAAGGCACCTTTAAGCCATCCACATCCAGACTAATCCCCGCTCGAGCAGGGTAGGTCCTTTGCGGGAGGCAAAGCTCTGGCCCTAAGTTTTAAATGGCTGCATACATGAGTGGGGTTTGAACCCGCGACCTCACTTAAACCAGGAGAGCCCCTTACCAACTCACCTGAGCCCCTTACCCAGACTGAGCACCTGTTTTTTCAATGCACCTTTTCTACTTCAATATGGACTCATTGCCTCAACTACTTCCAAATCTTCCTTCCCAACCCATCTAGCCTTCGCTCTATCCTCAATTGGTTTCACCCCTCCTTTACACACAGTAACCTCTTTCCTATTCTTTTGTCTACGACTGTTTACCATATTTGGTCCGAAAGGAACTCAAGAACCTTTAAGGATGTAGTCATGGAGGTGGAGAATCTACAAGCCAGGGTGATCTTCCAAGTTATGAAACTTCTCCATCCAAACACATTGACAGGTAATTAAATCACTAATGCACTAACATTCTGATGCAGTTTGTTGTGTTTTTAGATAGCTTTCTTCTCAACACCTGTTCTTCGAGGACGAGCACATACCTAAAGTGGACAACAGTCTATCCTCAGACTCCGCAGGAAACATGGCACTTTGATGGGCAACTTTGTCTTTAAGAAACTTGTCCTATGGAATTTCCTACTATAGGCCGACCATCAGCTGGTTGTTGCCTTTCTTTCGCTAACCTTGCGTATTGACATGTTACGATTTCTGGGCTGCTTATTAATGTGTTGATAAGTTGCGGTGTCTTGTGTGATTATGTCTAATTGTAATCATCTATTGGTAGGCTACTGTTTCAAAGTAATATGGTAGGCAGGTGGAGAGGAGCAGATTGGTAAGGCAGTCTTGTCGGTGAAATTTCTCATGTCTTTTGTGTATTCTGAGTTTACATTCAGTTAATCTCTTGTATTGTACATTCCCTTTAATTCTTTATAAAATTTACTGATTTATAAAAATAAACAATATTAGCAGCAATGGTCGAAATTGTTATACCATATTTTCTATAATTAGGCATTTAGGCTTATATCCTGCTCAATTATTGTAATCGTCTACGATTATAATATAATCCGCACTTTATTATTTAAATCTTTGCCTTTAAACTTATCAGATCTCTAAATACTAAAAACAAACATTTACCTGATTTTCGATGATGATATTCCTTACAGTGCTTGTATGTTCGTATTCAACTTGCATGAAATTGTTAAAGCTGGCTAGCTTACTGGTTGGGTCGATCGTGCTAGGCCCAAGCCCAGACTTAGAACGGCACATGGGCCAATCGGTCCATCCCTTGATGTTGACCTAATTCCTACAGGTATTTACTATATAAACTCATGACCTCATCATGAAAAAGAAATGTACGACTTTCAGAACCCTAGTACTCTTTATTCCCAGCCACCAAAAACCATCATAAAAAGACTAACTTGAGCGTCGGAGGGGCCTACCGGCAATCAACCCCCGGTGTGTCTTATTGTTTTGCAGGTATTTCTCAGTCAAAATCAACCAGTCTCATGGGTCCAAGCAACAGCGCCCAGCCCCATCAAAATCAGACTAAACCAGTTGGCGTCCACCGTGCGGCCGGGTATCAGGACACCACGTCCAGAAGTACTCAGATCAGTCAGGCGGCAGCAGCCAATCCTGATGTATCCGCCGTCGCGGCACTTGCATTGCAACGAATGGGCTTGCGATTACCCGCCGCCCTTCCGTTGACGCACCATGGGGATCCTCCACCTATCACCCAAAACTCTAACGCAGATGAGCTACCGTCAAATAACCACACACAATCTTCACACCCGAATGATCAACCACAACTTCAAAATCACGATCAAAAAGCACAGAACGTAGCCCAGGAGGACAACGCCGGAACCAATTCGCACCCTCACATTCAACATCCCCTAAACGCAAATCCCCCTGCACCACAACAAATCTCCCTCACCCAAAGACAAATAGAGGACGCGGCCTATCTATTGATTCGTCAAATCTTACAGTCTCAACCGGAACAGCAGCAAACCCCCGCTCGGCAGATTGGTAGGATGACCGATCGCCACTCTGCTGAAGCCCTAGAAAAAATCGTGGACGATCAAATCAATATGGCAATGAATTCCCGTCCGGATCACCCATCAACACAGTACAGCTCTCCTTTCATCCCGGAGATCCTGGATTGCCTCCCAGCGGTCGGTACTAAGATACCAACGCCTGAAAAATATACTGGAAAAACCGATCCCCTTGACTATCTGCAGCACTTTCAATCGATGATGAACTTGCATTGCGTCCCTGATGCCATTCAATGTAAGGCCTTCTGTAC